>LR753305.1:2865257-3104317 GCA_902729485.2 Mus minutoides | reverse complement strand
AAATTGTCTTTAAGTGCATTATAGGAATAACTCTATCTTGGAGTTATCTCTGGGTCTCTGACACAGACAGTCAGGCTAGGTCTTCTTGCTAACAAAGAGCTTCTCACTGGCTGTATTCTCAGAGATTGGGAAACAGGCCTTGGGGAGCATTCAAAGGCTGTACATTTCAGGGGGAAACATTTTGGGGGTCTTTCACTCCTAAGTGCCTGTAAGCGGTGCAGCTGTTGAGGAGAAAGGCTTCCACTAAGAGAGTGTTTCAACTCTAAGGGAAAAGGTATCTTGGCAGCTGGGAGCCAAGGAATACCACAAAGTCACACCACACAACAGACTTCACACAACAGACGTATTGAGGAGCCTGCCTCTCCTCAAGCAGCAGGGGACTGGGCAGGGGACAGGCTCATATAGGGCTTTTAGAGGAGTTTGGGGGGTGAAGATTAGTGAGATTTGCATCTGAGTTTGAAGTGAGCCCAGGGATTGGTGGGATTTTGGTCCATTTTTAAACCTTAAACCTGGAAGTGGGCTGGGACCTTGTAACCACTCCCTGATGGCTAAGCATTCAAATATATGCGCCTATGGAGGCCACTCTTATCAACCACCACAGGAAGCCTTGAGCAGTTCTCAAAGCAAACATTGAAAGAAGACCCCCCTCCCATAATCTCTAGGAAGGATAACCTCTAGGAAGTCTTTACCTTACTGAAGGAGACTTAAATGCCCTGCAGTCCTCTAAAAGGGTTGGATTCCCCCCCCCCCTTTTTTTTGAGACAGGGTTTTTCTGTGTAGTGTCCTGGAACTCACTCTGTAGACCAGGTTGGCCTCGAACTCAGAAATCCACCTGCCTCTGCCTCCCAAGTGCTGGGATTAAAGGCGTGTGTCACCACTGCCCAGCTGGGCTGGATCCCTTTAAGAAGCAAGTGTATCTAAGAAGTCTGCAGAAGGTGGAAGGAAGGAACTGGGCACAAGTGAGGGGCTCATCCTGTTCTACTCTGGAGGGCACTGGTATCTTTTGATGTTAAAGGAGCTTTTGGCCAGGCAGTGGTGGCGCATGCCTTTAATCCCAGCAGAGGCAGAGGCAGGTGGATTTCTGAGTTTGAGGTTAGCCTGGTCTATAGAATGAGTTCCAGGACAGCCAGAGTTATACAGAGAAACCCTGTCTCGAGCCTCCCCACTCCACCCCACCCCCCCAAAAAGGAGCTTCTGAATTGGAGATACAGTTCTAGGGCATAGTAGTTGCCTAGCTACCATGGGCAAGGTCATAGGTATGCCATTTCGGTGCCAACAATAACAAACAAACACTTTTGTTGTTGTTGTTTTGTTTTAAGGAGACAGGAAGGTCTTGATATGTATCCCTGGCTGTCCTGGAATTCACAGTGTGGACCAGGCTGTCCTTGAACTCAGAAATATCTGCCTCTTGAGTGTTAGTCACTTTTGTTCATAAATACCAGACGCTTCCCTGTTCTACCCTGTGCAAACATGGATCTTTATTGAAAGGACGTCATTAGAAGTGGCATCCAAATTGCAAAAATTCAAGCTGGGCACAATGCCTGCAACCCCAGAATTTGGGAGGCGAAACAGGAAGATCAAGAGTTCATAGGGAATTTGAGAGTCAGCTGGGCACAGGGGGACTAGGAGACTGACAGATCTCTGGCAGGCAGATAGAGAGGAAAGGGGGCCGGAGATAGTTGATAACAATGGAAAGTTCCAGGTTCTACCTCATCTTCCTGAATTGAGACAATGGCCTGCCAGGATTTTTCTGCAGCCAGTGGGGCTCCACTAATGGCTGGCCCTTCCCGGTGCTCAGATAGATTCTCCGACAGTCCTGAACACGTCTATGTGAAGCTGTTGTGGGCCTATCAGCTCCCCTTTCTTTCAACTGAACATTCCAAAATTAGGGAAAAAAGATCTGTCCCAGGCCACCAAAACACTGAAACTCCCTAGACATCCAGGGAAAATAGGAATTTTGAATTCTGAGCCCCATCTGTGCATTACAGGAAGTCTTTGTGAATCTTGTTCTGTGGTATATACACTTCTCCACCTTGACTAAAGCTTGTTACCTGTTGCTGCCTGCCGTGTCTGAGGATTCCCTATCTCTCAGTTCTTTAATTGAAGGAGAAGACAAAGCCAATCAAGATCCCTGCATAGTAACAGCTACACTAGTCCTGCCTTAAACCCAAACCATACCAAAAAACAGAAAAAACAAACCAAAACAAAAAACCCAACCGAACAAAATGGTAATTAGAGTTGGAAAGACAGCAATGGTTAGAAGCACTTGCTGGTCTGTTGTTTGTGTTTGTTTGAGACAGGATTTCTCTGTGTAAACCTGGCTGTCATGGAACTATCTCTGTAGACCAAGCCAGCTTCGAACTCAAAGAGATCCACCTGCCTCTACTTCCCAAATGCTGTGATTCAAGGCGTGAGCCACCATCACCCAGCATACTTGCTGCTCTTACAAAACACCAGGGTTGGGTTCCCATGTGGCAGCTCACAATTGTCTGTAACTCCAGGGGATTTGATGCCCTCTTCTGGCTTCTGTGTGTACCTGCATGCATGTGGTACACACACACACACACACACACACACCCCAAAATTGACTAAATGAAACATAAAAAGGTAATACTTCCAAAATAAAATGAGGGGTCAAGTTAAGAGCCTATACTGCTCTTCCAGAGGGCCCACGTTCAGTTCCCAGCTGCAAGGTCTCTTATGCACAAGCTATTCCCAGTGTGGCACACGGACTCCTGCCTGCTGATCCAGTTGTAGAACTGTCAGCGTCATCTTTAGCACCATGTCTGCTTGTACTCTGCCGTCTTCTCCATCATGACAATAATGAACTAAACCTCTGAAATTGTAAGCCAGCCTCAATGAAGTGTTTTCCTTTGTAAGAGTTGCCACAGGCTGGGCGCGGTGGCGCACGCCTTTAATCCCAGCACTCGGGAGGCAGAGGCAGGCGGATTTCTGAGTTCAAGGCCAGCCTGGTCTACAAAGTGAGTTCCAGGACAGCCAGGACTACACAGAGAAACCCTGTCTCGAAAAACAAAAACAAAAAAACAGTTGCCACGGTCATGGTGTATCTTCACAGCAATAAAGCCCTAACTAAAACAAATGGGGCAGGTGATTGAAAAGGATACTGGGACAGGTTACTTGGGACTGAGGCATTCATTAGAAGAATTACCAATGCCATGAACAGACAGGGAGGTAACAGCATGGCACAGACTCCAAGGAGAGTTCAGACCTCAGTGCCAGAGACAGACAGTGACGTAGTGGTCTAGGAAGAAACTTAGAGCCTATGTAGCAGGGGAGAAAGACTTATTTTATTAGACATTTTTGAATATGAGGTGGTTCACAGCAAGATCCTGCAGCTGGGCTCTCTGATTCTCAGGCAGGAGATAGGGGAGGAAATAGAGCACCCCTCTGATGCAAACTTACTTCCTAAGTGATATGTGGTGGTACTTAGCTCTGAGCTCCCTCTCCCTCCATCCCTCCCTCTCTCCCTCCCCCTAAGTCACAGAGATCTGCCCACATCTACCTCCAGAGCGCTGGCATCAAAGATGCTGTACCACAGCTGGCTCTGACATCACACATTGTCTCACAGACCTCATACCAAGCGTCCCGAGTCAGGATCCATGTAGTATTTTATCATTTTTCTCCTGCCTTTAGGTTGCCCCTAGTCAGTAGCTGTTCAAAAAATATTAAATGCAAAATACCAGAAAAAAAAACCCACTTTGTGTTTGTGCGTCATTGTGAGTAGCTACTAAGATCTCTGGCCATCCTTCCCTGAGTGGGAAATCATCTTTGTTCAGCACATCCCATGATACATGGGATACTTTCCCATTAGTCTCCTGGTAGCTTCTGCTATCAGATCATCTGTTTTATTGTAACTGTTCTTTAATTTAAAAAAATTGAGCCGGGCGTGGTGGCGCACACCTTTAATCCCAGCACTCGGGAAGCAGAGGCAGGTGGATTTCTGAGTTCGAGGCCAGCCTGGTCTACAAAGTGACTTCCAGGACAGCCAAGGCTAAATAGAGAAACCCTGTCTCGAAAAACCAAAAAAAAAAAAAAAATTGTGTATGTGTGTATGCATGTTCATGTTTATGTGCATGCATGTTCATATGTATGTGCATACATGAGTAAGGAGGCCAGAGGTCAACTTCAGGTGTTGTTCTTACTGTTTTCTGAGCTAGGGCCTCTTACTGGAAGCTGAGGCTTAGGCCAGGTTGGCTGGCCAGTGGGCCCCAGGGATCCTCCAGGTTCAATCTTCCCAGCACTGTGATTAAAACCTCAAGCCAACAGCTCTTTATGTGGGTGCTGGGGACTCAATTTAGGTACTTATGTTTTTGGGCCAAGCTATTTATAGACAGTGTTCTCTCTAGCCCAGTTACAACTCTGTTCAAGAACTTCTCTTATTTTATCTTTTTCCAGATAGGATCTCACAATGTAGCTCTGGCTGGGCATGGAACTCACTATGAAGACCAGGTTGGCCACAAACTCATAAAGATCTGCGTGCCTCTGCCTCCTGAGTGCTGGGATCAAAATAATTCTTATTTTAATAGCTCCAAAACACAAGAGCGGTAATGCTGGCAATTTTATTGCAGTCTATTTCCGTAGCTGTAATTTTTATTATTATTGCTATAACCCTTTTATTGTGTATTATATGCTGTAATTTACAGGGAAAAAATCATAAAAATCACCAAGTTAGATAGATACATGATTTGTGGTGAAAAACTACTCACCACAGATAAGGAAAGACAATTGTGCATTGTTGAGGTTCTTCAAGGATTCATATGTACATTATAGTTTATAGTTTGGGATTAAGAAATGGGAATTTCAGAGCTGGAGAGATTGCTCAGTGGTTAAGAACACTGACTGCAAGCATGGCGTGGTGGTGCATGACTTTAATCCCAGCACTTGGGAGGCAGAGGCAGGCAGATTTCTGAGTTCGAGGCCAGCCTGATCTACAAAGTGAGTTCCAGGACAGCCAGGGCTACACAGAGAAACCTTGTCTCGGAAAACCAAAACCAACCAACCAACCAACCAAACAAACAGCACTGACTGTTCTTCCACAGGTCTTGAGTTCAATTCCTAGCAACCTGGTGGCTCACAACCATCTGTAATGGGATCCAATGCCCTCTTCTGGTGTGTCTGAAGACAGCTACAGTGTACTCTCATATACATTAAATAAATAAATAAATAAATAAATAAATAAATAAATAAATTTTTTAGAAAGATAAGAAATGGGGATTTCTGAGCAAGGCAGTGGTGGCGCAAGCCTTTAGTCCCAGCACTCGGGAGGCAGAGGCAGGTGGATTTCTGAATTTGAGGCCAGCCTGGTCTACAGAGTGAGTTCCAGGATAGCCAGGGCTACACAAAGATACCCTGTCTCGAAAAACCAAAAAAAAAAAAAAAATTTTTTTTTAAAGAAACAAGTGGGGTGTTTCTCTGTCTCTTTTTCTCTCTTTCTTGAACATACATACACTCATTACACATGTATGCACATGCACATGTGCATACACACACACACACACACACACACACACACACACACACAGACTCTATATAGCCCAAGTTTTCCTCAAATTTATTATGTAGACCAGGCTGAGTTCAAGCTAGAGACATTCCTCCTTCTACTTCTCCAGTGTTGAGATCAAAAGGCTAGCCTTGGCTACCCAGGGAGTTTAAGGCCAAAAATTCTTCTGCCTTCCAAGAAGGCTGTGGCTTTAGACTCCTGCAGGTTTTTAGGGTCCACCTGGGGAGGGCAATAAAAGCCTTTGGCTGCTATCACCAATTATTGTTCAGGTGCTAGCAGGGCAGAAGCACAGCCTATAACTATCTTTTCCTCCCTAGGAGACCAGCCTGGGAAACCCAGTCCTCTGACTTGCCACGGGATGTTGAGCCTCGCTGGAGGGAGAACTTCCTGTATATTGTTGAGTGGCCTAGATGAGTTGATACTGACGACAGGGCTACTGAGTTGATGCTTTCTGAGCTGTGAGTAGACAGGACTTAGATCTCAGGTCTTTGGCCTCAGGGTAGGAATAGCTGACATTTCTTGGCCCGGTAGGAGTTCCAAAGTACCTCTCACCTTTATCATGTTTGATCATAACAATCTTGAATAAAAAGCTGAAAGGAAGCAGCGATTGGTGGAAGGTCCAGCTCTGAAAGTCAAACCTGAGAGTGACTTTGCACTCAGTGTCGTGAGGCACCTCATCTTCCTGTACCTCCATCATGTTTTGGTTTTAAGCTTACTTTATTATTTTAAAATTAATTAATTTATTAATACTGGTGAGACACACAAAGAAAGACACACAGAGAGACAGAGACAGAGACAGAGAGAAGAGAGACAGCATGAGCAGGGAGGCTGTGGGTGGAGGTCAGAGTACCACTTTCAAAAGTCAGTTCTCTCTTTCCATGGGCTCTGGGGCTCAACGCAGGATGTGGGGCTTGCTGAGCAGGAGCTTTTACATTTTGAACCCTCTCATCTGTCCTTTCTTGGCTTTTAAAAATTGTCTCTCAAGTGTGGTGGCACACACTGGAATCCCTGAAGGTAGAGGCAGGCGTGTTTGGTTCAAGGTAAACCTCAGCTACAGAGAGAGTTCATGACCAACCTGGACTATGTGAAACCCTGTATAAAATAAAACCATCCTTCAAAAAGTTAAGTCGGAGTAGAAGGCTAGATCAGAGTAAATATATCATTTGTTTTGTAATTTCAAGTATACACATATCAGATAACCATGTCTCTCTGTCTCTCTATACCTGGGAAATAGTCTTAATATAGCCAAGGCTGGTCTAGGGCTCATGACCTCCATATCTTCAGAAGCAGAAGATACAACTATCTTGAATACTCTATGTTGTATAGCAGTTTCCTTTCTCAGGCCTGGAACACTGTTGGAGGAAGGCAATGTCTGCTTCCCTCACTTACTGCCACCCACAGGACCCAGGTGTCACTCAGCACCTTGAGGCATACTGAGTAATTGCTGCCATGGCTCCAGAAGGAACTACTCTCGACAGGACTCTCCTTGTGTCTCCCAAACTTATAAAATGATATCACAGGTAAGGTTTGGCCAGGAGGAGGAGGAAATCATGTTGGTGAGGACAGGCAGATGCTCGGGGGCACAAGCAAAGGCAGGATGCAAATAGACCAGATAGGTGCAGGTCAGAGCTGTTCAAGGTCAGAGCTGGGGCCACAGGACCAACAGTGCAAACCCTGGCCAGCTTTATAAGCACCGGCCCCACTTCAGCATCAACAACACGGAATAGTAAGGCGTTGTACTATTTATTTATTTATTTATTTATTTATTTATTATAAGTACACTATAGCAGTCTTCAGACACTCCAGAAGAGGGTGTCAGATCTCATTACAGATGGTTATGAGCCACTATGTAGTTGTTGGGATTTGAACTCAGGACCTTCGGAAGAGCAGTCGGTGCTCTTAACCGCTGAGCCATCTCTCCAGCCTATGATGTTGTATTCATTACATTTCTCTTGCTGTTAAAAAAACCCCACCACAACCAAGGTGATTTATATATAAAAAAAGACTTTGTTTGGGCTTATGATTCCAGAAGACTGGAGTCCATGATGGCAGAGCAGGATGCAGAGGACTCACATGGCGAACCATGAGAACAGAGAACTGGTGATGCTGAGCAGCTTTGAAACCTCCAAGCCACCCCCACTGTCATACTTCTATCTCAAAGCCACACCTCCTAGGCCTTTCCAAATAGTGTCACCAACTGCCATCCAAGTGTTCAACGCCAGGCCTATGAGGATGTCTTAGTCAGGGCTACCACTGCCATGATGAAACACTATGATTAGAGCATCATGGGAGGAAAAGGTTTATTTGGCTTACCCTTTCACATCACAGTTCATCACTGAAGAAAGTCAGGAACCTGGAGGCAGGAGCTGATACAGTGGCCACGGAGGGCTGCTACTCACTGGCTTGCTTTCCATGGCTTGCTCAGCCTGTTTTCTTATAGAATCCAGGACTACCAGACCAGGGATGGTACCATTCACAATGATCTGGGTCCTCCCCCATCAATCACCAATTTAAAAAAAAAAAAAAAGCCTGCCTGCAGTCCAATCTTTTTTTTTTTTTTTCTCCTGAAGCCCAATCTTATGGAGACATTTTCTCAATTGAGGCTCCCTCCTTTCAGATGACTGTAGCTTGTGTCAAGTTGACATAAAACTAGCCAGAACAAAAGGACAGTCTTATTCAAACCACCACAGGTACAACAATCCCCACTTACAATAAGGACTGTAAGGTCCACAAAAATCACAGAGCTACACATAATCACACCATGCATCATACATAGGTCAGAGCTCACTCCACAGTAGACAAGTGGGTGACGTTTGTAGAATAAAAGCAGAAAGTATGCTGTTTGGTAACATGTTTTAAAAACTGCACAATGAGAAATTTACATCTGTACCTGGTGTTCAGAATCTCACACAGGACACTAATTACAAAGCAGTGCCTTGCAAAGAAGAAAGCCAGTTGACCCTCCTTTGATCCAAGTGATCAACGTTCACATGACCAGTAATAAATCGTACCAACAGATAGTAGCTCTTGATCTAATGCACTAAGAGGGGCATGTGATCACTTCTCTGATGTTTTTCCCAGAAGAGCAAAGGTTTGGTCTAAACACAAGGAAGAAAAACGTCAGTCATTTAAGTAGAGCAGTAAGGGTTGAAATCATAAACAAAATGAGAACTGTCTCAGATTGGAGCAGGCAAGCAAGACATCAGCAAGTGCAGTGTGGAATTCGGGATGCAGTCTGAATGGAAATGAGAGAACCCCAAGAAGATTATGGCCCACTGTGATGGCTCATGCTTGTGATCCTGGCAGGCTGAGGCAGGAAGATCACCATGAGTCTGAGGCCAGCCTAGGCTATAGAGTAAGACCTTATCTCAAATGTAGATAAACAGGGCAGGTGGGATAGTCCAGTATGTAAAGGCTCTTGCCATCAAGCCTGAAAGCCTGAGTTTGATCCCTGGAACTTACATGGTGGAAGGAGAACACAGGAGAGCGACGGTAGCCCAGGAGGCAGGGACAAAGCATCAATCCTGTCGAAGCTGCAGGCTGTTTGGACTGCTGGGTGTGAGTGCTGTGAGTCTTCAGAAAGAGCTGCAGGTGTGCCCAGCCACTGAGCTGTCTCTCCAGCCCCACAGACAAGGACCTTATGTAGCTTAGACAGGCCTAGAACATATAATGATCCTCTTCCTTCTTCTCCTGAGATAACAATTTCAAGTATGCTTTACCACACCTAACCAAAATGACCTTTTTTTGTCCTGTGTTTCCGTTGTTGGTGTTATTGTTGTTGAGAGAGTCTTATTCTATTACTCAGGCTGCCGTAGGACTGATTATGTAATCCTGGCTGACTTCAAACTCAAGGCAATCCTTCTGCCTCCCCCTTCAGAGTGCAAAGATTACAGGCATGAGCTACCATGTCTACCTTCTCTTATGTATAAATTCCATTTCAGTTAAAAATAACCACTAGACAGATCTTGATGAGGTCAGACACTGATATATAGATCTTCAGCCAACGCTTTTCCACCTGCTAGGGCTGGTCCCTAAGACCATTGATCTCAGTTTCAAAGCCTAGTTCAAATACTTTCACTTTCAAAAAGCTGCCCTGATTTCTGCAGATTTGCTGGCTTCCTCCCTGGACCCACACAACACTTCTCCTGCATGCCTCTCACAGCACTCATTGTCTCCACATCAGACATTAGAGCAGAGTGCACTCAGCTCTCCTACTTAGCTCTGCCTCTTCCATCTTCTGACTCTTAACCTCTAGGGTCTTTTTTGAAACATTTTTATTACATTTATTAATTTACTTTTTTTAGTATGTACTCGCACGTGTGCGTGTGTTCTCTCTTTCCACCATGTGGATCCCAGAGATTGAAGACCTGTCACCAAGTTTGACATTAGGCACCTTTACTCAGTGAGCCCTCTCACAGGCCCAGCTGTCTGTTGGTTGGATCAAAGGAGACTTGTGACTCAGCTGGGTCTAACACATACCTTCCAAGTTTGTTTTCTCTCACATGCTGGAACTGAAAAACTCTTGGTTGGTGAGGTCTCTGGCTGCTGAAGCCATAAGATACAAAATATAGAAGACGTTTGGCACTGGAGTTCGCTCCTAAATGAGAAATATACCCTATCTATGGGTCTATAGGTAAAGGAATATGACCACTAACAAAAGAATTTGAGAGGCAGTGGAGAGAGAGAGAGAGAGAGAGAGAGAGAGAGAGAGAGAGAGAGAGAGAGAGAGAAAGATGCCTGATTTTATTATTCCCCTGGTGGTAAGGATTGAACCCAGAACTTTACTCATGCTAGGTGAACACTAAACATAGTTACATACAGCCTGGCCCTTCTGTTTAAAACAAAACAAAACAAAAACACCAAAAAACCCAAAAAAAGCCAACTCAAATTTATTTTTATTAATTATCATCATAATTAATGAATTCTGAAACAGGGTCTTATGGAGCCCTGGCTGGCCTTGAACTTAGGTTCCTCTTGCCTCCACCTCCCAGGTGCTGGGATTACAGGACTGAGCCACCATGCTTGGCTGTTTTACATATTTTGAGGTTTTCTGTCCTTGCCAGAGGGAGTGATTGATGCCTCTACCTGCTACACAGCACCAGACTCCAATGAACACTCTATTAAAACTTCCTGTCAGCAGCTAGCTCTTGCTGTTTTACACTTCAGGTAGCCAGAAGAATTTTCTGTGGCTCTCAACCCAAAGACAGAGAATATAATACTTCTCTCCCTCACTGAAGGATTGTCAGATGCCCATCCTAGACCATGTTCTTCCTGCCTCTGCTCAGTGACAAAACTGAGACCATGTAGTGAATTATTTGCCAGGTTGTTTTTCTGCTGGTGTGTTTCATGCAATGGGGGTAACAGTAACAAGTGGTCTTTATTTTTCTCCTTTCCCTTGGTGTCTGTCCTGTTTGAGAAGGAGGCTTTCTAGAAGGGGACATCTCAGAGTCGGAGGTACTACCGGGTAAAGGCTCCTCTGCGGCCCAGTGCCTGGTGGGTAGGTGTGACCAGGAGATGAGCAAGATGCACTAATGGGCTTAGAGGGAAGCTCTAGCCTCCTGACTCTCATGCGGGGATGATTTGGTTCAGAATGGTTCCAGCTTGTTCATTTACCCAAATCTTTTGTAAGTTTTCAAAGCAGACCTAATTCACTTATTTGAAAAATGTCCAAAAGAAAGATGCTGTCCTTGCTTGACCATTTGCTCTCCACTTTTTTTCTTTTCCGTTGCTGGGGACAGAAGCTAAGGGTGTGTGCATGCTAACTTGTTAAGGGCTAGCGCTCTACCTGAGAGCGGCACATCTCAGCACTTTGACCTTCCAAGTAGACTTCAGATTAACATCTTCCTCTATCTTGGTCATCTGTGTAGGGGTGAGGGGAGAGGTGAAGCCTGTGGTGGGGAAAGAGCCCCTGGAATGTGAGCCAGACAGTCCTGTGGTTTACCACGGGTTTCTTCTCTGGTTGACTGTTAAGTTTTCAAGCAACTTAACTCATTTTCCCAAGCAGTTTCCCTTTCTGTGAAAGAAAGATGACTAACTAGCCTACTTATTCATGTGTGTGTGTGTGAGCGCAAGCATGTGTACATGCATTTGGGGTGTGCTATATTGACCTTTGACACCAGTGCTAGGGCTATGAATTCAAGTCCTCATGTTTGCATATTAAGTGGTTCACCCACTGAGGCACCTTCCCAGCCCCGTTTATCTATTTATTTTATTTATTTATTTTTATGTACATTGGTGTTCTGTCTGCGTGTCTGTGTGAGGGTATCAGATCCTCTGGAACTGGAATTACTGGACAGTTGCAAGCTGCCTTGAGGGTGCTGGAGATTGAACATGGGTCCTCTAGAAGAGCAGTCAGTGTTCTTAATCACTGAGCCATCTTTCCATCCCTTGGGGGGGCGGTGTATGTGTGAGACAAGTTCTCATGCAGCTAAGACTGACCTTGAGCTCCTCATTCTCCTGTCTTTACCTCCAAGATCTGCGATTTAGGCATGTGCCACCATGAGTTAGAGGTATTTGTTTTTGAGTCAGGATCTCAATGTGTAGTACAGGGTGCTGTAGAGCCCCCGAGTGCTACAGACATGCACGGACACATCCTGCTACCCTACGTTGGGCTCAAGGTTGTCCTGAAAAGTAGTAAAAGGCTTTGGCAACAGCATGGAAATGGGAAGTTTGTATAACATGTGCCAAGTGTGACTCACAAGAACTGTCCAGGATGCTTGAAGGGGCAGCATGAAGCTTTAGAAACGTGAACTGCAGGCGCGGTGGCTCACACTTTTAATCCAAGCTCTTGGGAGGCAGAGGCAGGCAAATCTTTGAGTTCAAGGCCAACCTGGTCTACAGAGTTCCACATGGCTATATAGAGAAACCCTGTCTTGGGAAAAAATAAAGAAAGGAAGGAAGGAAGGAAGGAAGGAAGGAAGGAAGGAAGGAAGGAAGGAAGGAAGGAAGAAAGGAAGGAAGGAAGGAGAATTGTGGGTCATGGTGGCACATACGTTCACACTTTTAATACAGGTTCTTGGGAGGCAAAGGCAGGTAGGTGGATCTGTGGGTTTGAGGCCAGCATCTACATGCTAGTTCCAGGCTAGCCAGGGCTACATAGTGAGAGTTTCTGAAGGGGAGGAGGCTTGGTGGTAGAAGAGAGTGGAAGCTGCAAAGTCTCCCAGTCCTGTCTCTTGTCCACATCATTGTTTCCTAAGTTTTTCATCTGGAAATCTGTTCTATGGATTTCTGTAGTCATGCAATATCTCTTTGGTTGTTTCAGAATGGGCACTGAAGGATGTATAAAAATTGCAGAAAGAGAGAGAGAGAGAGAGAGAGAGAGAGAGAAGTTCTTCAGAGTGTATTCCATGAACAAGGGCTTGGAGTTAAAATAGCTGTGGCACCGCTGTGAGTCATAGGTCTTATATGTTTTGTTTTATGGGGACAAGATGAGCTGCCTATGCTCTCAGCATTTGAGAAGTGAAAAGGCGAATCAGAAATTCAAGGTCATTTTTGGCTAGGTAGTGAATTTGAGGCCAGACTGGGCCTTTGTCTAAAACAAAGAAAGCTAGACAGTGAAATTGAGGGTGTGGCTTGTTGGTAGAGTCCTTTCCTACCCCGCACAAGACCCTGGATTCTATCTCTAGCACTTGTGAGCAGGAAGATTGGAAGTTCAAAGTCATCCTTGGCTACAAAAGGGGACATGAGATACACAAATCCTTGACTTTAAGGAAAAGAAAGGTCCCAGTGTGTAGACACACACCCCTTTAACTTCGGCTCAGCACTCAGGAGCCAAAGGCAGGTAGGTATCTGTGAGTTTGAGTCTAACCTGCTCTACGTAGTGGAGCAGGCTAGCAAGAGAGAGTGAGACCCTGTCTTGATAAACCAACAAATAAACAAATGTATTCCCTAGCTCGGTGACTTGTACAAGACAATACAGGTAAGTTCTTAACATAGTCTGGTGCATACTAATGTCACTAACAGCACATACTTTTCTTGTGTTATTTTATTTTGGAGATAAAATGGGGTTTCAAAGAAGGGATGCTGTAGTCCTGGGTCATATGGTCATCAGTGATTGGGTAGGATATAACCCACATCCTTTTTTAAAAATTTTTTGGTGCCGTGGTGTCTTAGTCAGGGTTTCTATTCCTGCACAAACATCATGACCAAGAAGCAGGTTGGGGAGGAAAGGGTTTATTCGGCTTACACTTCCATACTGCTGTTCATCACCAAAGGAAGTCAGGACTGGAACTCAAGCAGGAGTGATGCAGAAGCCATGGAGGGATGTTCTTTACTGGCTTGCTTCCCCTGGCTTGCTCAGCCTGCTCTCTTATAGAACCCAAGACTACCAGCCCAGAGATGGTCCCACCCACAAGGGGCCCTTCCCCCTTGATCACTAATTGAGAAAATGCCTCACAGCTAGATCTCATGGAGGCATTTCCCCAACTGAAGCTCCTTTCTCNCCAGGGGAAGCAAGCCAGTAAAGAACATCCCTCCATGGCTTCTGCATCAGCTCCGGCTCCCTGACCTGCTTGAGTTCCAGTCCTGACTTCCTTGGTGATGAACAGCTGTATGGAAGTGTAAGCCAAATAAACCCTTTCCTCCCCAACTTGCTGCTTGGTCATGATGTTTGTGCAGGAATAGAAACCCTGACTAAGACACGTGGTAATGCCGGAAAAGTGCACTGAGCTACACCCTCAGTCCTGAACCCACCTCTTTCTGACACTAGACCCCAAGGCTGAAGCACTGTGGGGCCTCTCTTTCCGGCCCACTGACTCAGCAGCTGTGGGTGGCCTTACTCCTGTGCGTGGGCAACAGAGCCAGAGAGTAGCCTCTCAATTCCTTGGAAACCAAATATAGCCAGTCCTAGTTCTTCAAGGCCAGATCCCCAGGCTGGGCCTGTTTCTGCCTGCTCACTGGGCTGTGGGTCCCTAATCACTACTCACCCTCTTGGCTGTTTTCCAGGAGACTCCGAGAAAGACTCCATTCAGATAACCTCTCCTCGGGATATTTCTCAGCGAGTTGGGTCTGTCATCTATGTTGCAGTAATTCTCAACTCCAAGCCTCTCTTATGTACTCTATTTGCTTGGAGAGTCTTTCCTTATTCCTCCTCCAGTGCCCGGCATGAGCCTTCACGATCCTGGGACCAGGAGGAAGTCGTTCCATCCCTCCCATTCTCCATCCCTTGTTCTCCTTAATTCGTACACCCAACCACTCATTCACCCACTCAGCTCACTACCCATCCACCCGCTCAGTGACTGCCCACTTATTCCAAGGACTTCATACATTCTGGATTAGAAACTTCTGATATTGAAGGCCAGGTGCCAAAAGATAAAATTTCCACCAACATCCACATCTTAGTGTGCTCCTCACAAACTAATTATTTACTTTTTGTTTTATCAAGTTTTTACTATATTTGCACTTGTGTGTGTGTGTGTGTGCACAGGCGGGTATCCCATGTCATAGTGCGAGTATGAAGGTTAGAAGAAAACTTGCAAAAGGCACTTCTCTCTTTCCACAGTGTGGCTCCCAGGGATTGAACTCAGGTCATCAAGCTTCTGACCTTTATCCGGTGAAGCATCTTGGTTTTGAAACAGTGTCATGTAGCCCAGACTGGCCTTGAACTTGCTGGTTGAGGCTGGCTTTAGACTCCAGATCCTTCTTTCTTCACTGTCTAAGTGCTAGGAACAATTGTGGTCAGGTTCTACTTCACCTTCTTCTCATAAATGTGTGTGTTAAATACAGTGGGCAGTTGGGGATGGCGGGAGGCTGGGCTTTGGGAAGGAGGTTGGATGGCAGGGGTTCCTGCTGAGAGGGATTAGGATATTATACATTTTTTCATAGCCTTGACTGGCCTGAGATTTACCCCATAGACAAGGCTGGCCTGGAACTCATATACATCTACCTGCCTCTGCCTCCCAAAGACTGGGACTAAAAGGAGCAGGCCACCACCACTCCTGGTCTTACAGGCTCTTTACAGCTAGGTGGAATTTCTCAGGTACCAGTGGAAGGGACATCATGTTGAGGGGCAGGCTTCAGGCTGGAGCAGGGACCCACGTGCCTTCAGCATTTGGCTTGCAGATTGTCCCCTTTACTAATGGCCTTTCCAGGCCCTCCCTCACCTTCCCTTCTCCTTGCAGCTCCATCCTTTCCCTGCTTCCCCGAGCCCAGGGTCTTAGGTCAAAGCTTGTACTTTCCAAGGTTCTTGGTGCCCCTGTGGGGGTGGCAAGCCTGGAAGACTCTCCCATGGTTTACATGGGAGAGTATAGAGCTCAGTACAAGCCCAAGGTCATCTGTTAGAGTAGGCGGCAGCCCAACTGAGCTTGGCACTGATTGCTTGAAGGAAGTGAGCAGGCGCTCTGAATTAGTGCTTCCTGAGGTCTAGCAGGAAGTGCTTAGATGGTGGCTCAATGTGTTCATGGCCTCAGCTCCGGTGCACTTTCTGGGGTCTCTAAGAGAGGGTTAGGGAGTCCCACAGTCATCAAGGGTATGTCAGACCACAGGGGCCTCATGGCATTCCACGTGGGTCTAGATAATTCTCCAGTATTAAGATTAAGGCAGGGCCTGATGGACACACTTACAGTCCTGGAATGGTTTGAAAGGAAAGATTGCATGTACATTAGTGATAGAGAGCCTTCGGGGCATGAGCAAGGTCTTCAGTTCAATCCCTAACACCAATAAAAGAAAAATCTGCTGGCTTCAGTGTCCCACACCGGTCAACCTAGCATTTGGGAAGCAGGAACAGAAGGATCAGGAGTTGAGTTCAAGGTTATCCCTGGCTACATTGCAAATGAGAGGTCAGTCTGAGATACAAGAAATGCTGTGTCAGCACAACAAACACCCCTCCCCTCCCCAAAAAACAAAAACAACAACAAAACTACAAACAAAAATGGATCTGGAGGTTCCAGGCAGTCAACAGATTCATCTGACAACCTCCGTCCTAGCTTTCCCCTCGGGTCATCTCTTTCCTACCCCCAGCGTTAATGCACTGGGCCCGTTTTATATCAGCTGAGCTCTCAGCCAAAGAAAACTCATCAATGCCTAAAAACCAGCCAGCTGGGAGGAGGCTGCTCTGGAATGTTGGAGGGGGGTCACGGAGCTGCCTGTGAGCAGCCCGCAGAGAACTCTGCAGAGAAATGTGAACAGCTACCTTTTTTGGGGAAGTCAGAGCTCCACATGTTGGAAAAGATCCAGGGGAAACCAGACTGGAGACTCAGGTCTCAGTTTCCTGTCATCTCCAGCACCACAGCCTTTACAGGGTATGGAGACCCTCGGTGGGACTGGCTGCTCGGGGAGAACACACAGAAAGACAGCTCTCCATCTTTGGTGGGCTGACATGCCAGTGGAAGGCAGCCACTTGTAAGGCTTATCCTGTTCCTGAGTCAAAGGCCTGGGGCCTAGCAGCCCTGATCATCATTCTCAGGGCTGGACAGATTTCAAAGTTCAAGAAACTCTTTTGGGTTTTAAAAAGTGATGGGGGCAGGGGTGGGGTGGAGGTGTTTTAGGTAAGATTGTAGTACTGGTACTACAATCCCAGTACTTGGGAATTTGAGTCCAGTTTGGGATACATAGCAAGAGTCTGTCTCAACAGTAACAATGAAATGGCCAGCAAGGTGACTTCGGCTAAGTGTTGGCTTAATGGTCTGAGTTTGATTCCCAGGACCCACAGGTTAGAACAGGACAACTGACTTCTGAAAGTTGTCCTCTGACAACTGCACAACTGATACACATGCACCATGGCCTGTGCACTCACATGTGTATGCACACACAATTAAATGTAATAATGATTACATGAAACAAAATAAAAAGTGACCTGGTGCGCTCTGTAGAAGTGATTGTTGTTGTTGTTGGGTTTTTTGTGAGATTGGCTCTCACTATGCTGCCCAGCTAATTTTATTTTATTTTATTTTTTGGTTTTTTGGAGACAGGGTTTCTCTGTCAGCCTTGGCTGTCCTGGAACTCACTTTGTAGACCAGGCTGGCCTCGAACTCAGAAATCCACCTGCCTCTGCCTCTGCCTCCCGAGTGCTGGGATTAAAGGCGTGCGCCACCACGCCCGGCTCCAGCTAATTTTAAACACAAGTTCTTTCTGCCTCTGCTTCCTGAGTAGCTGGGGCCACACAAGTGCTACCATGCTCTAAGAGTATGATGACTCTTAAGAGGCCTCAGCTGGTTCAGGACAGGCTTTTACATCAGATGAGTATCCCTTGAGTGTATAGGGAAGCTCTTGGCTCATTTAGGATAGTGGGTATATAAAGAAAGGTTAAAGACCTGGTTCCTTCCCCCATGGTGAACAAGAGAGGCAGAGACTCAGTGCAGGGTGTGGGAGTGTCACATACTCAAGACCTACAGGGTGAGCAGAAGGTGTGAGTGAGTAAGAAACAGGGCCGGGTGAGTCCTCATTCAAGTCTTGTCACCACTAAGGCCTGAGTCTGGAAGCTGGGCAGGGCCTGGGGAGAGGAGGTTCCTTAGCCAAACCTCAATGGCTCATCAGTGAGTTGGTCCAGGAAGGAGTTAAGTTGAAGCTGGGCCCTGGCCAGACTTCTGCAGCCCAGGGCTAGCAACAAGGCCTGCCTGTCTGGGGCCTGTTTACCAGGATGCTTGCATCACCGGCTCCAGCGTGCAAAGCAAACACTCACATTGTTGGGTCATGAGAAACACAGGGCTGTGATGACATCATGCCCAGCCAGGAGGGTCTTACCATCCGCCCTCTGCCTCAAGCTGAAGCTGTTCAGTTAGCACTGTTAACAGGAACTCTGTCTTCTTATAAAAACCCAACTGGAGAAACTTAGCCAGTGGGGGTGATATGAAGTGTGTGTTCGAGTGTGTGTGTGTTTTAAGGGCTAAGAATAACCCATCTAGGGCTCCTTTTGGGGTATTTGTAAGTATTAATGCACCACTGTTTATATTAAATCTGTGTCACACTGGACATTTTCATCTGGGCTTGGCTGGGAGACAGGATGAGGGGTATCACCCAGGCCTTTATATTCCCTCTGTTTTTTTTGTGTTTTTTTTTTTTCCCTTTTGGGAGGAAAACATGTAGCTCAAGTAAAAGGGCCTTGTCCACAGCTTAGATAAACCTGTGCTTAGCAGGTGAGGAATGAGAGGTTCAGAGAGGGGAAGGACACCCCTCCTCAAGGGTGCACACATTCCCATACGGGCTAAGAGACATTTGCATAATGACCCTCAGCCCCCCCCCCCCACCTGGCTGTAGGAGTTGTTTTTGAGGGCGTTGAAGAGAGAGATGTTTCTGCTTACAATGTTTTGGCTGTGCAATGATTATTAATTTCTTTTTAAGCAGAGTAAACAGATTATGGAAAAAGCATAGTATTTTTTTTTCAGGGTTTCATGTTGCTCAGGCTGGCTTTAAATTCCTTATGTAGTTGAGGATAACCCAGCACTTCTGATCCACCTAAGTTCTCATCCTCATGCCTCTTGAGTAAGGGATTATAGGTGTGTGGTATCATGTCTGCTTTATGCATCTGGGAATCAAACCCAGGGCTTCACGTATGCTGAGAAAACACTTTACTGACTCAGCTACATCTCTAGCCTTGTCTGTTTGTTTTAACTTATGTATATATTTGCAGTACTGGGATGGAACCCAGAGACTCCTAGGCATATGTGGTGTCCCTTCCCCACCAACATGGTACAATGACCAGAACCATGCCGCACCCAATGGCATCCGTTGTTTTGTTAACTAGGCTAAGAGAGCCCAGTACCCCTGCAGCCAGGTTCTGCAAGTCTCCTAGGTCACCCAGCTCCGCCCAGCTTACCAGAGGCCCACCTATGACCAGCCCACCTACGCAACCTGAGAGCTGTCAGGAGACTTCAGGGTTCCTGCCAAACTCCAGAACGCCTGCGCAGAAGACTGGGGCGGGACTTCCCTTCCTTTATCCCCAAATGCTTGTCCACCATTAAAGAGTCATTCTAAGCAGAAGCAACCATGTAGCCTCGGAGATCTTCTTTCTTCCCCCACTCCCTTAGTTTCATTTCAGCTTCGGGCCAATCCTCCAGGAACCCAGTCCACTGCGGGAAGTGGACCCCAACAGGCATACACTCTACCACTGGGCAGTAACAGCAGCAGTGAATGGAGGTAGACCAGATGGTCATTTATAGCAGGGCTGGCACTGGTGGATGCTGAGTGAATGTAGTGGTAAAGAAGAGTGAATGGGAGCAAAAATGATCTCCTCAGTTGACCGGAACATGATGTCATCTCTCCTTCTCTGACCCTAAACTCTGACCCTTTGAGACTGTTCTCTCTATTTCCCCAGGCCTTTCCTAAGAAACCCAGTCGTGACCACTGAAGGACAATATTCCACTCAGGGGTAGTAGACTTAGCCAATAAAGATAAGAATTAAGGGACTGGAGAGATGGCTCTAGATGTGAACAAGTACTGCTCTTGCAGAGGCCTTGAATTTGATTCCCAGGAGCCATGTCAGGTGCTCACAGCTGCCTGTAACCCTGATTCTAGGAAATACAGTGCCCCAGTCTCTGAGATCACCTGTACTCAAGTGCACATACCCTCACCTAGACACACACACACACAACACACACATCTAAAAATACAGTGTTTTAAAAATGCAGAGTTAAATGTTGCTTCAGATACACAATCATGGATCATACGTCTGGTGGAATATCAGGTGAACACTTGTCTGTCAACCAGTTCTCTTTCCTGTTGATCACTGGCCCACCTCCTTCTTTCTGACTTGCTGTTGAATCACACTAGGCTTAAGCTACAATTCTGTCTCCTTGGCCTTCGAGTACTCCCTGTCATCAGGGAGGATCTAGTGGTTTTAAAGTTCGTTGACATCTTTCCTTTCAGACAGTGACAGAGCCCCCTCCCCTGCCTCAGATGTAGGCTGGACTCTGACTCACTTCACAGAGTGACTTCTGAGGGTGGCACACAACTCTATTATTCACACTAGGGGAGGTGTGCAAGTTGGTTGTCAGCCGCTGTGCTGTAAGGATACTGAGTGAGGCTTACAAGGGAAAGAACCACCCACCAACAACCATCCCTGACTTGCCTAGCATAAGAGTTGGGCCACCGCAGAAGTGGCTTTTGGGTGGCTGTGTCATGGACCAACATTCTGACTTTACCATGAGCTGGCAATCTGTCATTTGTTTCTACTGCTGCTTCTCCCCTTCTTCCCTCCCTCCTTCCCCCTCTATCTCCTTCCCTCTCCTTCTTTCCCCCTTCTTCCTTTCTTTCTGTCTCTTCCTTTTTCTTTCTTGAGATATAGCCATACCACATAGCCCAGGCTTGCCTGGAATGTGCTCTGTAGCCCAGGCTAATCTTAAATTTATCATCCTCCTAAATTAATTTTATGAACTTTCCAAATGCTGAGGTCATGGCCATGTGCTAGATTTGAGTACATTAATCTTCTAAATATATTTTTTTTAACTTAATTTTTTTTTTCTGAAACAGGGTTTCCTGTGTAGCCCTGGCTGTCCTGGAACTTACTCTGTAGACCAGGCTGGCCTCGAACTCAGAAATCCTCCTGCCTCTGCCTCCCAAGTGCTGGGATTAAAGGTGTGTGCCACTACCGCCTGGTTTAACTTAATTTTTAACAGAGTGTCGCTGTGTTGCCCAGGCTGGTAATAAACCAACCCTTGTTAGTAAACTTTCCTACCAACCTTTCCTTCTTTCTTCTCTCCCTTCCTTCCTTCTTTCCTTCCTTCCTTCCCTCCCTCCCTCCCTCTTCCTCCTCCTTTTGAGACAGAGTCTCAATCTGTAGCTAAGATTATCTTTGAACTCATAGCAATCCTCCTGCCTCAGACTGTCCACTGTTAGGATTGTATATGTGAGCCACCATTCTCAAATCCATATAGCTTCTGTCTCTGCTGTCTGAACGCTGGATTGCAGGCCTGCAATGCTGTGTCTACCTTCCCCCATCTCTTTTACAGCTAATTACAGTCTGCTCTCCACTAATCTCAACAACTAGGAAGAGCCCTTTATGGCCCAAATCCACTGAAAAGATCTAGTCAGGCCAGTCTTAAATGATTTACCCTGTACTGCCTTCCTGAGAGTCCCTCAATAGGGGCTGGGTCCTACACCTCCTGAGGCCTACGCCTCCTGAGGCCTACACTTTTGCTTCCTGTACTTCCCTCAGTCCCCTGCATGCCAGGCCAGGCCTACAGTGAACTTGTCTTTCAATGACATTTGACCTTTCTTTTTTGTCACCCAGTCACCTTTCTATGTTAATAACTGGGCACAAATCAACTAATAGATGGTATAACCCAGAAATACCAAGCTATCCCTGGATATCTGACCTTAAAGAGGCTTGAGAAAATTAAATGCTCACTGTTGTTTCAGATTTTGTGGTGCTCAGGCTTGAACCATAGGACAATTCTTAATGGCTACTGACACTGGCTTCCCGCACACCTAGATGACTTTGGATTCCTGAATCCCTTGAAAATTTTCACTTTCAAAGTGAAATTGTGTGCTATGTGATGTGGAGGAGGGGGTAAGAATTCAAGGGTGATTGAAAAAAGAAATAAAAAGGAAAGAAAGGAACATGGCTGCTCTTGGGTATGGTGGAGAAGGAAGTTTATTGTAGATAAAAGGGAGAGCATAGCCAGAGGCAGACACATCTGGGAGAGCCCAGAGTGGATGTGACTAGACTAACTGGGGTGTGTGGGGAGAAGGAAAGAGAAAGGGAGAAAGGGGAGAGGGAGCTGGATGAAACAGCCCAGAGGCCAAAGGTACCAATAGGGGCGAAGAACCAAAATGTCTGGATTATGAAGGAAAGAGCCTTTGGAGGAAGGGCAGCCCAGATGCCCTGGGCAGGAGGATTCAGGTTAGAAGTGTGGTGTGCCAACCATTTTATGTGGCCACTGGGGATTCTGGCTCTCATGATTCTGCCTCCTAAGTGTTGAGATTATGGGCATGACCCTGTGTGTGCTGCTGGGCACAGAACTCTTGTGCATACTAGTTCTTGTAACAGGTAGAGACTGAGGGATGCTGGGAGAACCTGGCAGTCAAGTCCAATTTGTTATGTTAAATAGATACTACAGCTGCTTGGGGGGGGGTTGAAACTTAACAGAGGGTACCCCCAAAGCATTTATTCCATGCAGGATAATGGAGAGAGAACCTAAGTCAGGGCAGCTCAGCAGGGCCTATGAACTGGGGTGAGGGTGGAAGGGACAGGAACTGAACACTGAGCCTTTCCTGTCTCTAGGCACTGAGAACTGTTCCTCAGCTCCTTCAAAGTGCCCGGATGTTTCAGTTCAAGGGGAGGTGGTTCCTGAGGCGTGGCTCCTGGGAGCTCCTTCTGCTCAGGACCTGTCCAGGATTTCCTGTGTGGGGGAAAGACAGGAGGAGCAGATAAGTCCTGCAGAGTCCTTTCCCAAGTGTGTGAAACTTTCTCCCTGGTGAGTTGGCAGTAGCCTTGGGCATGAGCTTCCACCACGATACATGCTTTATGTGTTTCTGAACAGTCGTTGATGTTCAGAAATGTTAGGGATGATTGAGGGTAGAGATGGAGCACACTGGCTAGAGTGCCTGTCTAGCATGCACAAGAGTTCTGTCCCCAGCAGCACACACAGGGTCATGCCCGTAATCTCAACACTTAGGAGGCAGAATCATGAGAGTCAGGATCCCCAGTGCCCACATAAAATAAGCCAAGCACAGTGATGTCTACCCCAGTGCTGGGCAGACAGAGTCAAATACCCAGGTCTTACTACCTAGCCAGTCTAGGGTAAGAGAGAAACCATGTCTCAAAAAGTTAAGAATGGACTGGAGAGATGGCTCACTGTGATTAGAACAAGTACTGCTCTGCCAGAGTGAAAAAGGAATTATGAATTCTATCTATCCAATATAGAAGACACATAATCCAGGTATTTTATTTACACGCTGTAAACCTAGATTGGGCAGGTTTTAGAGCTATTTTGATTTACAATCACTTGTGCCTTGTTACTTGCTGTAACAATGTTACTAATGGAGACTTCTTATTCACTCATCTTCTCCACCCCCAGCCCCTGTCTTCTTCCTCTTATGATCCTTACCTGCGACCCTCCAGCTTGCTAACTCAAACTTACCTCTCTCTATTCTCCTCAGTAATTGTCTGTTGCCAGTTTTATTCAACCAGGAGTTTTAAATTGGGGAGCAAGGTTTACATAGCATCACTTGATGTACACAAGTATCTGCAAATGTGTGTGTGTGGGCAACCAGATCTTGGGGGCCAGTATTTTGCATTTGAATACATAGCAGAATCAGACCAACCCCCAACACCAGAGGACGAAAGTTTGGTTTCCAGCACCCACATCAGGTAGCTTTTGACAGTAACTCCAGCTCCAGGGGATCTGATGCCCTCTTCTGGCCTCCATGGGCACTTGCACTCTTGTGCACATACACACAAATACATCCATATATGTACAATTAAATAAAATCTTTAAAAAATAAACAAAGCACAGGGTGGTGACCCTCTCAAAGCCTGATGACCCAAGTTTGATTCCCGGGACCCGCATGGTGGAAAGAGAGAACCCACACCTAATTGTACTCAGGCAGGTCTCCATGCACTCGGTGACCTCCACAAGTGTGCAGTGACACACACAAACACACACCCACAAAGTCAAGGTCATCTTTGACTACATAGTGAGTTAGAGACTCGCCATACCACACTCTCTCAAAGAGGCTGATGACTGAGCTGCACTGAGCTGCACTCCTGTAATCCTAGTGTTCAAAGATCTATATGAGCAAGTCATCTCCTGGAGGTGACCCCATGGTTTCCTTGTAAGAAAGTGGATTTCATGTAAAGAGTACAGCAAGCAGGGTGTGGTGGTGTGTGCTTTTAATCCCAGCACTGAGGAGGCAGAGGCAGGAGGATCTCTTGAGTTGCAGGCTAGCCTGGTCTACAGTGTGAGTTCCAGGATAGTCAGGGCTACACAGAGAACTGTAAGATCAAACCAGAAATACTCCTATTTCAAACATGGGCTGTTCGTGCACCCCATGAATCACGAGACCTGTCTTGATGCAAAAAGCAAGAGGATTTTTAATCGGAGCTCCGGGACGACCCGTATCCCACGCAGGGGACAGGGGGGTCGACCTCGTGGTTCGAAAATTAGGAGCTTTTATAACAATGGGGTGGGGAAATTGGCACGGTTTCACATGATTGGCTAGTTTAAACATCAGCAAGATACCCAGGTAGGAGGCAGGGGGAGGGGGGAAAGGGGGAGGCAATCTACCTAACAATTAAGTCATGTGCTACCTTAGGCAACCTCCTGGGGCATTGAGACATTCCACAGAGATCGCTGAGTTCGCTGTAACATTCAGAGGGCGTTGGCTATTCTGTGATTGTTCCAGGAAAGGCTTGCCCCGTACCTAGAGCCCTCGGTTAGTTTAAAGGTTCACTTTCCCTCCTGACACAAGGGACTCTATTTTGTCTTTGGTTACGTACTACTCTTTCAGAACCACCCTTCAAACCAAAACCAAACCAAACCAAACAAGCAGAAGTAAACAGTGAGGGCTGTTGCTCAGGAACCTGTACTCACCCACGAAAGGAGGGAGCTGTCAGAGCCATAAGCTGGCCAAGGAGGCCAGAACATAGATAGAGGTCTTTATCCTTCATCTCAACACTTCCAGGTTGTGGGGCAGTCAAGCCATCCTGTGTGCTCTGCAGACAGAGGCTGTCTGCCTCTGATAGGTAGAGGTGATTATCAGGGAGATAAAGGCCATTTGGCTCCAGGGGCTGGCCACTAATTAATTTTACATTTACAGGAAATGGAGGCTCCAGGCCCAGGGAAAATGCCTCCTATTCCTCGGTCTGGTACAGAGGTCAAGTGCCGGGTCAGGCAAGAATATTTTTTCAAGCCGGGCGTGGTGGTGAACGCCTTTAATCCCAGCACTTGGGAGGCAGAGGCAGGCGGATTTCTGAGTTCGAGACCAGCCTGGTCTACAGAGTGAGTTCCCGGACAGCCAGGGCTACACAGAGAAACCCTGTCTTGAAAAACAAACAAACAAAAAGAATATTTTTTTCCTGCCAGGGCTCCATTACCTTTTCCTTCTTCTAGGGAAGTCCACATTGTTCCTAGGACTGAATATCAGTATTCTTCCACATGCACCAAGGTTCTACTTCCCAATAACTCTTGATGTTAGGAAGGGACTCGGGACTGATTCCAGGCATCGAAATGAGATGAAAACTTAAAGGGAGTGTGGTGCTTCCTGGCTTGGCTCTTCCGGTTCTATGGCAGTCTCAAAGCATCTCTGACAGACCACCACATAGACTACCATGCAAACATCACTGCTTGCTGCCATTATTGTAAAAGAGGGAAGCACAGGGTACCTTGGGCACTCTGCCTTTGTGAACCAGGGAGGGATCCTTATAGGCAAAGGACCTGGAGCAGGGAGACAGATTCAAAGATGTCTGGAGGGAGTCATCCTGACAGAAAGGTGATAAATTTGCCCTGGGTTTTGGAAGAGTCCTCAGTAACTTCACTGAGAGAAACCAGACTGTAACCAGAAGGGGCCAAGTCTAGAGACAGGAGAAAGTGTGTGTATGTCATAAATATATGGATTCTTGGTCCCCATGCCTGGAGCCTTCTGCCTTGGAGGTCAGGCCACCACATTCATCTGAAGTGGGAAAGACATTTGTCCCCCCAGTTACAGCCAGCCTCAACTCACTCTCAGATCAGGTGGCCTGAACTTGGTAAGTTTTGAAGCCAGGCAGCCTAGACTTCTCGTGTCTGTCAGGCCAGGCAAACCCTGCCTTCTTAGTGCAGTGAGCGCTTCTTGTGGGCTCGACCTTGGAACAAACCTGCTAGTCCAGCTGCTGGCCTGAGCGGTGGGAGGGACGGCTTCTCACTCACATCCCTCCCCCAGTGAAGTGGCCTCCCAGGAAGTAGGCTGACCCAGCTGCATCCGTGGGAAGATCTAGCCCCCACACCTCGGCCTGACTGCCCTAGCTGAGGCCACAGGAAATGAGCCTCCAACAGGCACGAGTTGTGAGCCAGAGGACAAAGACAGAGGCCGGAAAGCTGTTTGTCCCAGCTAACTTGCTCCCTGGGGTGGATTCCAGCTGCTAGAAACTCAAGATTGAAGAGTCAGTGGGAAAACATAGCCTTTAAAAAGATAAATAAACATTCTTTGGGTGTTAGCCAAACTCAGGGGCTCTGAAAGGCTTTGTAATGTGTGTGTGTGTGTGTGTGTGTGTGTGTGTGTGTGTAGACAGGTAAGACTCAGAGAATCAGTCTGGCTCAAGCGGAAGCCCCCCACCTTGGCTTCTGTCTTCATAAGGTCTGGTCTAGTCTCTTTAGCCACTCTTTCTAATCCTGTCACCTATGCTGGTCATTGTTCTCTGTACTGCAACCACCATGGCACTTGCTACAGAGAAACCTCCTTTTTTTGAGGCAGAGTCTTGGAATACAGCTCTGGAGGCCTGGGACTCTCTTCCAGGCCTTCAGCTCAGGCTCCTCCTCTTGCCTCTTGGAGCTGGGACCACAGGACCGCATCACTAAGTCTGGCCCCATAGTTTCTTAAATCCAAGTCAAGTCCCCCTCTCTGGGCTCTGCAAGCAGCCCGATCCCAGCTCAAGTGCTACCTCCTACAAGGGGCTGACACAACCGCTTCCTATGGAATGGTGCCACATAATCTTACTTTCCTTACCACCCATGGAATGATAATGGAATGATAATGGAATGATAATGGTGTGTCTGCACTTAGTAGGTTCCCAGTGTACGTTTGTTTGTTGGCTGACTTGTTCAATGCTTACATTCAGACCAAAACGGCTCAGAAGAGCCAGGTGTGGTGGTATATGTCTGTAATATACCCATGACTCAGAAGGCTGAGGCAGGAGGATTATGAGATTGAGGCTAGTCTGGACTACAAAATGAGACTCTGTCTCTAAACAAAACAAGAGTCAGGTAGTGCATACATGTCATATTAACACTTGAGAGCTGGATGTGGTGGTGCACGCCTTTAATCCCAGCACTCAGGAGACAGAGGCAGGCGGATTTCTGAGTTCGAGACCAGCCTGATCTACAGAGTGAGTTCCAGGACAGCCAGGGCTATACAGAGAAACCCTGTCCCGGGGGGTGGGGTGGGGGGGAACACTTGAGAGACAGAGGCAGGAGAATTCTGAGTTAGAGGGCAGCCTGTACTATTTAGAGAATTCAAGGCTAGCCTGAGCTTCAGAGTTAGAACCTGTCTCAAAAACACAAACTAAACCAAACAATAACACCCCCCCGCCCCCAAAAACCTCAAAAAAAACACAACCCTCCACCATCAGGAACAACAACAAAAATCCACAACCAAAACCCAAACCAAACTGTCTCAGAAAATCCTGCTTCACTGCGTGTCAGTGAACAGTGAACTATAAACTATCAGGGCGAAAGTTCAGTTAGTCAGGATTGTGGATCTCAGAGGAAATGTTGATGCAGTCTGGGTGGGCAGACACCCAGAAGCTTCAGAAAGACAGACGTGTGTCTGTCTGTGAGACTGGAAGAGAACTGCAGAGTAGAATTTAGGGCCTGCTCTTGGGTGGGACACAGGAAGGACACTCCCTGTCTGTAGCAATGGAGGGATTGACAGGAGCAACAGCTGCAGGTAGAGCAGTTATTCAAGAGGATATGTGGATGGAAGCCTTGTAAGCCAGGCTAGGTGGCCTGGGCTTGTCCCAGGTCAGAGCAGCGAATCTTGATTCTTGGGAGCAGGTTGAAGTTCCACTGTTCTGACCACTGCTTTCCAGGCTAGTCCTGGTTGTTTCTGGAAAGCACAGCTGCTTGCAGCAGTTCTCGGAAGAGTCTGATTGTAACTTGAAGATGGCGCTCTCTCTCTCTCTCTCTCTCTCTCTCTCTCGCTCGCTCTCGTAAGCTTAGCTTTTAACAGCTGAGCCATGTCTCCTGCCTGAAAACGTTTTTTTTTTTGTTTGTTTGTTTGTTTGTTTGTTTTTAATACTCTTGTAACGTTTTCTTCCCTGTTGGTTTGGAAACTGTGGAGGCTCTAAGAAGCAGCAGAGAGCTCTGGAACTCAGTTCTTTGGCTCCTCCGTGCTTCTGACTCCACACAGCTTCCCCCCACCTCCACTCTCTCTGCTTTTCTTTTCCCTTGGTGAAGGAGTTGGGCTGTGGTGGAGCCTTGCCTGCTCAGCTCTCCCTGCCCCCATCCCCCAGCCTCAAAGGTCAGGTACGTCCCAGCCTCCCTCAGTCATGGCCATTTATGGCTCTGTTGTTCCAAAATGTGGCCAAATTTATAAACTCCCCTTTCCTGGAGACATGAAACAATTTGTTCAGAGCACAGTGTGGGGGTGGAGAGCTGGGAGTCTTGGCTAGGCCTGGACTTTCAGTCTTAGACCTGGGGTCCACTGAGCTCCATCCCCTCCCAGGGCCTCAGTTTCCCCAGCAGAGGGATTGAACAAGATAATTTCCTAAGTCTTTCTAATTTAGACAGATCCAATTTATTGCTTTAAATGCCAATTCCCTAGACCCACTGATCTAATAACCACAAAAGAGGGTGTGGGCAGGTGGTGGGATGGCTCAGTGGTTGATGGGGCTTATGCTCCAGCCTGGCCACCCTGGAACCCACGTGCCAATGGGAAAATACCCAACTCCACCAAGTTCTCTTCTGACCTCCACAAGCTGCTGTGACTCTCCCATATTTTGTATTTTGTCCTGGGCTGCTAAGAACAGAACTGGGGTCTTTGTTTTTGCTGGACAAAGGCTCTAATTCTGGCCTACATCACCAGAATCTATACATTCTTGAGACAGGTCTTGTTAGGTAGTCTAAGACCCTGCCTTTAAAGACATAATTATCAGGTGTCAAGAATGTGGGGAGGAACCCAGGGCAGATCTATCATTATACATTCAGGTCTATGTGAAGGGTTTTCATTCATTTTATTTTATTTTTAAATTTTCTGTTTTTTTCCATATCAACTTCATCTTTTCATAGAAAATGCTTTGAGGTGTATGTCACACGTTATAAAGCACATTATGAGAGTAGAGTCCAATGACAATGACTTTCCACAAGTTAGTAATGTGCTGTGGCCATTATAGCCATCCAAATTCGTTTTGTTTTAAAGACAGGGCCTCAAACTGTATCCCAGGCTGGCCTCAAACTCATGCCATCCTTTTTGTCTCAGCCTCCAGATCACTGAGGTGACAGAATCGAGGCCCCACAGATACAGCACTCTCATTCCTTATTCTTTCTGCAAAGGATGAGTGTAGATGTGAACTGCCATCCCCAGCTGAAGCTGAGCTTTTTTTTTTCTTTTTTCGAGACAGGGTTTCTCTGTGTAGCCCTGGCTGTCCTGGAACTCGCTTTGTAGACCAGGCTGGCCTCGAACTCAGAAATCTGCCTGTCTCTGCCTCTGCTTCCCAAGTGCTGGGATTAAAGCCATGTGCCACCACGCCTGGCTATCTGAGCTTCTCTTACAGGAGAAAAAAGAAATGTCCTTTAGGTGAACCAGTATAGGAGAACCCCTGGAGGTGACCCATAGGTGAGCCACTGGAGGTGAGGCACTATTACTATGCAACTGAAGCTGCTCATTGAAGCTTCACAGTCATGTGAGATCATTACCATGACTGTTGGGTGTGAGTGCCATGGGAAATCCAGGGCAACCTAGGGGAGAGCATTGGGGAAACATCACTAGCTGTTGGTGCCATGTGCCTGGGCTCCCCTGGACAGCAAAGTCTTTGGAACTAAAGGAGCCACAGTCATGGCCCAACCACTGAGGCCCTATCCATAGGGTATCATTAACCCCTCCCAGAGACCAAGAGAAGTGCAGCTGGTAGAACACTCCTCTAGCATGTGGACCCACTTGTGCTGGTTTCCATCCCCAGCACTGAAGAGGGAGTCTGTAAAAATGGGAGGTAAAGTTATATCTCCTTCCTACACCTGAGAGACCTGAGGCTGGGACAAGGGACTTACTTGTCCAGTGTCACAGAGCTAGGAAAAGGCAAAGCTGGGGTTTGAGCCAGGTCCCTCCATGGTGGTGTTATGCAGGGTGGCTGGAGATTGAACCCAACTCATGTATGTTGAGCAAAGACTACCACTGAGATGCATTTTACTCTGAACATGTCCCAGTACTTGGGTTTTGGATGGTAAACATTCTCTGAAGGCCTGTGTGTTAAGGACTTGGTCCTGTGACACAATTGGGAGGTAGTGGGCACCTTTAAGTCGTGGAGGTTACCACCCCCCATCTGTCATGCAATGGCTTGAGTGCCAGAGAGATGCCTCTACCCACCTACCCACACCTGTAGCAGGCAAGTTGAGCTGGTCCAGAGAGCCAGAGAAGTAGCCCCACACCTTGCCTGGGCAGCATAGTAGAGCTGGCCCTGGTGGCATGGGCACAGGAGAGCTGCAGGGCTGACCAACTCAGCTTCGACTCAGGTCCAGATTGAGGGTTCTGAATAGGCTCACCCCAACATCTACCCCATGTATGAAATCCTGGAGTGCGTGAAAGGGCTGGTCCTGCAGATCCAAAGCTGCAGGGTAACAGCAGGATATCCAAGAAGAATCCTGGGGAGGATCCAGTATTGATAGTGTTTCAGAATCCTTGAACCAGACCAAGGATTCATTGCAATGCAGATTTGCAAGGAAAGCTGTTTGAGCAAAATGATATACTGTGTGACATACAGCCTGGTCTACAGAGTGAGTTCCAGGGCAGCCAGGGCTACACAGAGAAACCCTGTCTTGAAAAACCAAAACCAAAACCAAACCAAACCAAAACCAAAAAAGAAGAAGAAGAAGAGGAGGAGGAGGAGGAAGAGGAAGAAAAGAAGAAGAAGAAGAAGAAGAAGAAGAAGAAGAAGAAGAAGAAGAAGAAGAGGAAGAGGAAGAAGAAGAAGAAGAAGAAGAAGAAGAAGAAGAAGAAGAAGAAGAAGAAGAAGAAGAAGAAGAAGAAGAAGAAGAAGAAGGAGGGGACTCTAGGCTTTGGGCCATTCTTCATTGTTTCCTCTTGCTTCCTGGCCAGGAGGCAGTTGATTTTATGTAGCACTGGCTCTTGTCACTATGGGTTGCTGAGACCAGGGCAAAGAGGCTTGGCTACTGTCTGCCTTTACTTTTTATTGCCGGGAAAACAAATAAAACTAAAAACAAACAAACATGACCAAAAGCATTTAGGGAAGGAAAGGGTTTATTTGCCTTGCAAGTACTGAGCCATCATTGAGGGCAGTCTAGGCAGGAGCTCAAGCAGGAGAGGAACCTGGAGAAAGGAACTGAAGCAGAGACCATGGAGGGGTGCTGCTTACTGGCTTGCTCCCACGGTTTCATATACAACCCAGGACCACCTGCTCAGGGGTGGCGCCACCTAGAGTGAGCTGAGCCATTCTACAATAATTGTCAGCCAAGATGTCCCACAGACTTGCCTGCAGATTGGCCAATCTGATGGAGTTCTTCTCCCAAGATGGTTCTAACAAGGACAGTTGCTTTTTTGTTGCAGTGATAAAACATTCTGGCAAAAGCAGTTTAATGTAGAAGAGGCATGAGCTTGAAGTAGCTGGGCACATTGCAGCCACAGTTCAGAAGAAAGCAATGTCTGCCTGTGCCCAGATGGTTTTCTCCATTTTACACAGTTCAGGATTTGCTTGGCACCCAGGCAACGGTCCTGCCTGTGCTTTAGATGTGTCAGACTGTATCAATTCTTATAATCAAGACAATCCCTCACAGACCTTCTCAGAGCCTAGCTTAATCTAGATAACCTCTTGTGAGTTTCTCTGGAGGCGTGCTGTCTAGACCCTGACAAATTGATACCACCAACTACCACAGGGCAGCCAAAGTAAATCTCTTTTACTTTTCTTGTTTTAATAGTTGATTGATTAGTTAATCAATTTCAATACTAATTAATTAATTAATTAATTTTGAAATAGGGTTTCTCAGTGTAGTAGTCTTGGCTGTCCTGAAACTTGCTCTGTAGATTGATTATACTGGCTTCAAACTCAGAGATCTGCTTGCCTCTGCCTCCTCAGTATTGGGATTAAAGGCGTGCACCACTGCCCACCATCTGGCATCTCTTCTTTTTTCTAAATTTAATCAAAATTTTAAATAGTAACGGAAGACCACTTCTACCTAGCATCTGATAGTATTGTTTGTAGACTGAGGTGGGATGGACAGGGATAAGGACTGGAGTCCCAGATGAATACTTAGTAGGTCTTTTGTTTGTTTGTTTGTTTGTTTGTTTGGTTGGTTTGGTTTTTCGAGACAGGGTTTCTCTGTATAGCTCTGGCTGTCCTGGAACTCACTCTGTAGACCAGGCTGGCCTCGAACTCAGAAATCCGCCTGCCTCTGCCTCCCAAGTGCTGGGATTAAAGGTGTGTGCCACCACCACCCGGCTCAATTTAGTAGGTCTTTAACAAGTGAGTCAGCAGCCATTTCTAATCATAGGAGCACTGGAAGGGATGAGAGCATGCCTTTTTTCTAACCCTTCACTATTCCTATAAGGATGTTCAGAGATGTAAGGGAACTCTTTTGAGGCCACACAGCCCATGAGTGGCTGAGATGGGATTCAAATGTCCTGAGAAACAAATCTAGACCTTCCCATGTATGCTGGGGATTAGGCTCAGGTCTCTGGCACTTCTTTGAAGAGAAACCCACACCACTACCAAGGCCTTGTTCTTCCTCTGCTGCTTGCTGGTTTTTATTTTTCCCATGTGTAGACTGAACCCAGGATTTTTTTTTAACTTGGGATTTTTTGTTTGCCTCAGCTTAAAATCAGACATGTAGAAATGTGGAGGCAGGTGAGCGGCTCAGCCGCAGGCCCTGCCTCCTCCTCTCACCCCAGGCATGGACTTGGGTCCTGACCCTTTTTACCCCACTATACTCAGCTCCCAGGGGGCTGCCCACCTTAAGGCCTTTCTAGACGCTCTTCTGTCACATAACCCAGATGACGGCATCTTCCTACGTGACACTTTCTAAGCCACAAGTATCTTTCTTATTTAGTCCTGAGTCACCTAGACTGTTCCTCTGGGTGAATGGACCTTTCAGTAGGACTGTTATCTTTTAAAGGGCCCCTCCTTCAAATTTTCCAGACGTGTCTGAGCTTTAATACATGGGAAATACAGCTTAGGGGAAAAGGGAACTTTTTTTTTTCATGGTATAAAAATTTCTAGGCAAGAAAATATGTCAATCCTGAAATCTAACTGTTTCTCAAAATCAACAGCAACAAATAATGGCCGAAGAAGAGTGACATCAAACTAAGCTTTTTCTGCGGCTGAGTTGGTTTGTACGGGCTGCTCAAGGCTGAGGCCAAGCTGTAGGAGGTCACAGGAGGCAGCTAAGAGGACAGGGCGTCCCCCAGTGGCCTTTTATCCACCCAGTGCTGTGACACTTAGCTCTCTAAGAAGCTGCCTCTGTGTAAAGAACTCATTTGAAAATCTATGGGCAAACTGAGGTGCATGAGTCATAACTCTGGGCCTGATGTCCAGGGACCCTCTACTTTCATGTGGCCCCAGGAGTCAGCGGGTCTCCCTGTGTCTCAGTTTCCCCAGAGGGAAGTAGCACAGCAAATATGCTTGTCTCTCCATCTATGGGAGTTCCAGGATCCCCCCAAACCACATGGATAACAAAATCTGTTGTCACCAAAATCCCTCACGTACAGAGATGTGTATTTGCAAACTACCTACACACTTTGTTCTCAACACTGAGACCATTTCTGATTCTACCTAAAATAGTGCAGGTGATGTGCAAATAGTTGTCAAATTATATTGTTTAGGGAAAATGACAAGAGCAAAGTTTGTACAGGTTCAGAACAAGTGTAATATTCCTCAGTATTTTATTTATATATTTTTGCAGTTCTGAGGACAAAGCCCAGAAATGGAAACCCAGAGCTCCAAGCTTCACAGATGAGTCACTTTCAATTTTCCCAAATTCTACTCCCCTAAATACTAGCCCCCAAATACTACCCCCCAAGTACTACCCTCCAAATACTACCCCCCCAAAGGATACGTTTTTATGAGACTAATGTAATACCTACTGTGCTAACCAAACACTTAAGGTTTTGTTTTGTTTTTGTTTTAATTTTATGTAGACTACTAGGGGCAGAGGCAGGTGGATCTCTGTGAATTTCAGGTTAGTTGGGTCTACAGAGTGAATTCCAAGGACAGCCACAGCTACACAGTAAGATCCTGTCTCAAAACAATAACAAAAATGTATATGTATGTGAATATGTGTAATTTTGTACCTATATGTATGCATGTACGTGGGTGTATGTGCACATGTACACATACACACACACACACACACACACACACACACACACACACACACACTCCTCAGTATTGTTAGTATTTCTGGTGCACAGAACTTCATGAATGCTAGGCCAAAGGTTAAACCACTGAACCAGCTAAAAGGTTTCTGTTTTGTTTTAGAAAAAAACACACACACATAACTAAAATGAACACTAGTCCTGCTCTTCAGACTGCAGGGATTGTTTTATTTTGTTGTTGTTATCTGTGTGTTTTTAGTATAGAGTCTCACTGTGTAGCTCTAGCTGCCCAGGAATTTGCCGTGTAGACCCTGCTGACCTCAAATCAGAGACCCACAGAGATGGCCTTTCTATTCCTCCCCAGTGCTGGGATTAGAGATGTGTAGAGCCATACCAAGCACAGGGAGATTCCTAGAGATGCTGGACTTTCAGTCTCAAGCCAAGGGGGTTCCAGGCAAACCGGGTCAAGATGGCTGCCACCCTATATATAGCATTTACTATGTTGCCTGACAGTGTTCCAAACATTTTTTAAATACTAACTCTTTCATTTACATCACAGCCCTAAGAGGTTAGTCCTATTATTATCTTCATTTTATAGATCCTTTGGGGGCTGTGAGGCTCATAGGGGTTAAGTGGCTTTCCAGGGCCACACAGCTGGCCAGAAGCAGAACTGAAGGACACTACAGAAGCCTAGCTCTGGGTCCAGGCTGGTAAGCGTCATGTTACATCACCTTGCTTCTGAGTTTTGTCTTCAGTTAATCACAGAGCCAAAAGAGGGAGACCTGACTACATACCCAGGAGACCAAGGTCTGGCTTTCTGTGATATCAAAAGGCCTTGGCTGTTTTGGACACAGGCTGTCCCAATGGTGGAAAAAAAATAAAAATAAAAATAAAAAGCAGAGTAGGGGTGGACTAGTGCTTTCTTGATTTTATTTTATTTTATTAAGTTAAAAACTTTTTTTTTTAAAAAAAAAAAAAAAAGAAGAAGTAGGATTTGTCAGCCTATTTGAGTAGAGCCTAGCTTCATAAAACAAATTCTAGGCCCACAGTTTACATCTGCATTTATCTGGAAATTCCTTATGGAGTGCAGAATTCTTGAAACCCCACCCTGTAGCCTGAGGCTTCCAGAAGTACAGACGATTTAGGCTCTTTCAAGCTTTAATGTTCAATTCAGCATTTCTTTCATTCATGCTGCAAATGTATTTGTTCTTGAGGCTCATGTAACTGCCCAGGCGACAGCCTAGGCCAGGGTGGGCTGCCACATCACTATTGTCACTTAGGGCTGGACCTTTCTGTGTCCAGAAGTTCATAGCAGGACTCCTGACTTATGCTAGAGAATGCTACTAGCCTCTCTCCAGCAGCAACAATTCCAAACATCTCCACACATTATCAAATGTTCCCTATAAGGGAAAATCAACCCCGGTTGAGATCTGCTGACCTAGACTACAAAAAGTTCTCTTATCTCTGACTGTCACCTTCCCAGAGGAGAAGAAAAAGCAAGTACATTAAAGAGGGGGAAGGTGTGGGGACTGGGTTAAGTGATTAGAGACTTGATTCCCAGCATTGAAAAAAAATGTCTGGAACTGATGCATGTGTAATAAAAATAAATCGGAGAGCTCATGCCTCTAATCCCATCACTTGGGGGGGGGGGGTGAGGAGGCAGAGGTAGGAGGATCTCTGTGAGTTCAAGGCCAGCCTGATCTACATAGCAAGTTCCAGGACAGCCAGGGCTACATAGAAAGAACCTGTCTCAACAAATAATAAATAAATAAATGGAGTCTGTGTGGACTGTTGACAGGAGAGTATGTTTGGAAGATCACTGAGTACTAATTCTATTTCTCCTTCCCTAGAAGATCCTCTCCTCCCGCCTGGTCTCTTACCAGGCACCTAATCTCTGTGGTTATTTGAATTGTAGCACACATACATCCACATGGAAGAGAACACATATGACATTTGTTTTGTGGGTCTAGGTTCCCTGACTCAGAATTATTTTTGTTTTCTATCTCTCTCCATCCATTTACTTGCAAATTTCCTAATCTTGTTTTTCTTAACAGCTGAACAATGTTCAATTGTGTGAACGTACATTCTTTCTACTAGGTAGCCATCTGTTGAGGGATGGTTAGGCTGGTCCCAGCTTCTGGCTATCATCAATGGAGCAGCAAGGATCACAGGTGAGCAAATGTCTCTTGTTAAACCCCAAAGCTTATCTACTAGGCTAGGCTGGCTGACCAGTGAGTTCCAGAGATCTGCCTATCAGCCATCCCTGTCCCCAGCTGGGGTCACCAGCCACACCTGGCTTTTTATGTGGGTGTGGCTTTCTGAATTCAGGTTCTTGTGCTTGCCTGGCAACTAAGCCATCTCCCCTGCCCCTTGTTTTTATTGTTAAATATGAGCGTCTACCACATGCAGAGTCCGGGCTGGGTCCTGAGGAATGTGAAATAAGACAATGAATTCTTTGTGGGTGAATCAAGGAAGCTTTATGATAGAGGTGATGCTGGAGTTCACACTGGAAGAGAAACAAGAATCCATTATGAGGAGACTAGATTGTGGGGGAATTGCCTTCTACCACCCGTGTGTGGGTGACTCTGTAAACTGCTATGTTGTTGATTCCTGGCCCTGCCTACTTTAACCAATGCTGGAATGATTTTGATGTAATAGGAGGAACCCCACTCTGAGAACGTGCTCAGCAGCTTTTATGAGATGTCTCCAGTGAGGTATGTATGTCTTCACAGATCTTAGCTCAGTTAGGAAACCCTGGCAAGCAGGGGTGGGAGGGGAGAAGGGGGGCAAGTATATGTTTGTGTGTCTTCAGATCTTATTCCACTTGGGAAGCACTGAGGGAGGGGGAGAGAAAGGGAGAGGGAAGGAGGAAGAGAGGGAGAGGGGAAGAGGGAAGGAGGGAAGGAAGGGGAGAGAGAAAAGGGAGGGAGGGAGTGAAGAAGAGGAGGGAAAGAGGGGGCTGGAGAGATGGCTCAGCGATTAAGAGCACTGACTACTCTTCCGAAGGTCCTGAGTTCAATTCCCAGCAACCACATGGTGGCTCACAACCATCCGTAATGAGATCTGACGCCCTCTTCTGGTCTGAAGACAGCTACAGTGTACTTACATATAATAATACATAAATCTAAAAAAAAAAAGGAGAAGAAGAAAGAAGAGGGAAAGAGAGGGGGTGGAAGGAAGGATGAAGGGAAGGAGAGAGAAAGAGAGAATGTCTCCATAGATCTCAGATCAGTTGGGAGCATGTAGTGAGAGTGCGAGTGTCCAGTGTGTAAGAAGAAAAGAAAAGGAACGAAGAGAAAAGAAAAGATTTCTGTCTCATCCACCTGCCAAAATGGCAGTGGAGAAGACTGCACAGAGCACCACACATAAGCTGTGAATGTACACGTTCTCTAACCTATTTTCCTTCCAGAGTGACGTGGAAATGAATGGGGGAAATTCCACAAAAATGTGCAGAGCATAGGAAATATGCTGGCAACTATCAGAGGTGTGGCCAGGGCATCTTGCCAGACAAGCAGGCATGAGGCAGAATCCAGAGATGAGAGATCTGGCTGCTGGTCATGGGACTGGAACCGGCAGTCTTAGAATCCCCTCCTCCGACCAGTGGACCCCAGCTGACTGTATCAGTCTGATAGAGCTGTATACACCAGTAAGCCTGGAACTGAGTAAACTGGTAATCACTGAAGTGTGGCATTGTGTAGGTGACAATTAACTGTGACCCAGCTCGAAGAAGGCTGAAAACAGGAGTTCAGCCAGGGCTACAAAGTGAGACCCTTTCTCAAAGGGGAAGAGTGCTGGGTGACAGCCCAGCTGGTAAAGTGCTTGCCATATCAGCAGGAGGGCTGGAGTTTGATCCCCAGAAGTAAAGTGGTGGCCTGTGCTTATAGTTCCAGTGCTGTGAAGAGAAAGACAAAGAGATCCCTGGAGCTCACTGGCCTGCCAGCGCAGCTGATATGACAATGTTCCAGACTCCCATGGAGAGCCACAGCTTAAAAATATATGTGTGTGTGTGTGTGTGTGTGTGTGTGTGTGTGTGTGTGTGTGTATGTGTGTGTGTGTGTGTATGTGTGTGTGTGTGTATATATGTGTGTATATATATATATATATATATATATATATATATATATATATATTACCTGAAAAATGACATCAGAGGTTGTTTTCTGGCCTCCACATGTGCACCTGCACACACACAAACATGCACACACATAAATAAAACCACATAAATTGTATAAAGGATGGAGCAGGTAACAGCAAGCACCACGCTAAGACAGCAGGTAAGCAGATGCTGTCATGTGGTTGTGTAACACGTAGCAGACCCAGGTGTAAGGTGGGCAGAGCAGTAAACAGGGGCGGAGGCAGCCGGAGTGTCACGTGTCCATGGTTGCTTGCCACCAGGTGTCATCAGTCAGAGCACTTGTAAACAAGCGTTTGCACTAGAGCAGAGGTTCTCAACCTTCCCAAAGACACTGCAAACGCTTGATGAAGTTCCTCATGTCAGTGATCTCCCAACCATATCATTATTCTGTTACTATTTCATAACCGTAATTTTGCTGTGAATCGTAATGTATCTGATATATATATATATATATATGGTATGGGACCCCCAAAGGGGTTGCAACCCACAGATTGAAATCCACTTCACCAAGTGCAGCAGCACTCGGCAGCTGTGCCTGACAGAAGGGTAGCAATGGGCTGCTTTCAACTGTGGGCTTATCAAGGAATCCGGCTACTGTGTGGAAAAATAACAGCATTGAAGACCTACCCCAGAGTATTTCCAGCACTTACTTTCATGTCGTCCAGGCTAGCCTCAAAGGTTCTCCTAAGTTGATAATGACCTAGTCTCCTGATCATACAGCTTCTACCTTCTTAGTTATGGGTTTATAGGCATGTGCCACCATGCTGGGGTATGCAGTGCCATGGCTCAAAACCATGGTCTCGTGCATTAGGCAAACATTCTACTTTTTGAGCTGTATACCCCAGTCTCTCCCCTTTTTTGGGCACAAAGTCTCACTGGCTGGCCTGGAGCTTGCAGAGATTCTCCTGCCTTTCCTCCCAAGTCCTGGGATTAAAAGAGTGCATTGCCACAGCAGGGTCTGACACAGATGCCAAAGTATCCATCATGAAGATGTTAAGGAGTAATTATGAATGAATATAAAACTGGTAAAATATCAACCAAGAAACACAAATTATTAAAAAGAATAAAGTGGAATATACAGAATTGAAAAGTATGTTAATCAAAAGCCTCAGTCAGGGCTGGAGAGATGACTCAGTAGTTAAGGACACTGGCTGCTCTTCTAGAGGACCAGAACCCACATGGTTAAGGTTCTTGCTGTCAAGTCTGGCAATTTGAGTTTGGTGACCAGAACCACACAATAGAAAGAGAAAACTGATTCTTATAAGTTATCTCCTGACCCTCTTTTTTTTTTTCCAAAGATTTATTTATTATTATATGTAAGTACACTGTAGCTGTCTTCAGACACACCAGAAGAGGGCATCAGGTTCCATTACAGATGGTTGTAAGCCACCATGTGGTTGCTGGGAATTGAACTAAGGACCTCTGGAAGAGTAGTCGGTGTTCTTAACCACTGAGCCATCTCTCCAGTCCCAATCCCCTGACCTTTACACATGTGCTATGGCACACAGGTGTGTGTGACACCCACCCCCACTCCCACTAAATAAATATAAAAAATATTCAAAATTCCTCAGAATTTTGCCAAATTGGATACAACAAAGTATAGGAAGACCAACTGAGGTTTATTTTAGGTATGTAAATTAATTATCTGAAAGTTAGTAGACTTCACTGTTTGTCTTAGGGTTACTATTGCTGTGATGAAACACCATGATCAAGGCCATTTGGGGAGGAAAGGATTTATTCAGTTTATGCTTCCACATCACAGTTCATAATCAAAGAAAGTTAGGGCAGGAACTCAAGTAGGGCAGGAACCCAGAGGCAGGAGCTGACACAGAGGCCATGGAGGGGGCTGCTGACTGACTTGCTTCCTATGTGCTCAGCCTGCTTTTTTTCTTCTTTCTTTCTTTCTTTCTTTCTTTCTTTCTTTCTTTCTTTCTTTCTTTCTTTCTTCCTTCCTTCCTTCCTTCCTTCCTTCCTTCCTTCCTCTCTCTCTCTCTCTCTCTCTCTCTCTCTCTCTTTCTTTCTTTCTTTCTTTCCTTCCTTCCTTTTTGTCGAGACAGGGTTTCTCTGTATAGCCCTGGCTGTCCTGGAACTCACTCTGCAGACCAGGCTGGCCTCGAACTCAGAAATCTGCCTGCCTCTGCCTCTGCCTCCCAAGTGCCGGGATTAAAGGCGTGCGCCACGCCACGCCACGCCACCACTGCCCAGCTTTTTTTTTTTTTTTTTTTTTTTTTCAATACAGGGTTTCTCTGTGTAGCTCTAGCTGTCTTGGATCTCACTCTCCTGCCTCTGTTTCCCTAGTGCTGGGATTTAAGGTATGTGTCACCACCAAAAGCCAGCCTGCTTTTTTAAGGAACTCAGAACCACCAGCCCAGGAATGGCCCCACCCGCAATAGGCTAAGCCCTCCCCACCAATCACTAACTAATGCCCTACAGGCTTACCTGCAGCCTGAATTTATGGAGGCCTTTTCTGTACTGAGGCTCTGTCCTCTCTGATGACTTTAGCTTGTGTCAAGTTGACATAAAACTATCCTGCACACTATTGTCTTTAAAAATGAGCCAGAGACAGGTGTGGTGGCACAGGTCTTGAACCCCAGGACTCAGGAGGTTGAGGCAGGTAGACCTTTATGAGTTCAAGTCCAGCCTGGTCTATATGGATAGTTCTAGACCAGGCAAGGCTACATACATAGTGAGATCCTATCATAAGAAGAGAGAGAGGGTAGGAGAGATCTGGGAGGGGCAACAGCCACCTGATCTCTACAACCAGTTCCAGAACAGGTTGGGCTGTGCGACCCTGTCTCAATCAATCAATCAATCAATCAATCAATTCCCCTTTATCCTCTCAAATTATACAAATCACTCTATTATAGTGTTATGTGATATACAAACTGTATTGTTATAATAAAGTAACACAGTTAATTGTCTTAAGGGACAGCTCTTTAATGTGTCCTTTAAGTAAGATGGAAAGCAAGTGACACATAGACCCCTGGCCTCCACACACACTTCACACTCACACTTAGACACACATGCACACCCTCATTCACATGTGTGCACTTGTACACACACACACACACACACACACATGCTTTGGTATAAACCTTGTAAAAAAATCAATATTGCTCTGGTGAAAATTACTACCTTTTGAGGAAGAAAGTGAAAGATGGACAGACATTCCATGTTCCTGGATTGGAAGACTTAAGCCAGCGGTCCCTCCTTTGTACCTTCATGTCTCTGTCTAACGAAAGTTCTATCAAAACCCAGTAAGTTTTCTTTCATTGTTGCAGGACTGGCTAACTTATCTGTAAGGTTCAGGGCACTGTAGGAGCTAAAGGTTTCTGACAAATAGGAGGAGTCAAGGCTGACCACATGGCCCTGTGGGAACTGATGAGACAATGGACATATGGAGATCTGGGAGTGACAGCTACACAAATATGCCTGGTGGACACTTTGGTGGTCCTGGAATTTCGATGTTAAGTTAAGCATGCACTTTACACTGAACCCCAACCCAGCTCCTGTCTCCCTCCTCTTTGGTGCGACTAGAGATAAAATCCAAGAAAGGCAGGCACTCTATCAGTGTGTGTGTGTGTGTGTGTGTGTGTGTGTGTGTTATGAATGGGGTGGTGTACTCATGCCATAGAGCAAGTAAGAGATGAGAAGACAATTTCATGACCTTAACTCCCTTCTTCCAGCTTTATGTAGATTTCAGGCTTTGACCCCTAGATGTCAGATTTGCACAGTGCTCTGCCCACTGGACCACCTCTCCACCTTGTGGCCAGTTTGTTTTTTAACAAAGGAACAAAATCAAGCCCACAGTGGAGAGAGTTTTTTCCCCCCAAGAAATGTTGCCAACCAAAACGAAAAAGAAGAGTCAGACCCTAAAGTTAAAAGCCCATAAAACTATTAAAAGGGTTGTGGGCTTTTATTTATTTATTTTTTAAAGATTTATTTTATTTATTATATGTAAGTACACCATAGCTGTCTTCAGACACTCCAGAAGAGGGTGCCAGATCTCGTTACGGATGGTTGTGAGCCACCATGTGGATGCTGGAATTTGAACTTATCACCTTCGGAAGAGCAGTCGGGTGCTCTTACCCGCTGAGCCATCTCACCAGCCCGGTTGTGAGCTTTTATATGCAAAGCAAACCTATACAAGCTCTGGGGAAATGTGGAGGACATCTTGGAATGAGGGACTAGGTTACTTGGTGTGACACCAGCAGTGTATGTCTCATACAAGGGAACACTGGGAGGTTGAACTCACTAGAATTTTAAAATTCTGTATGCATAAATGTTGAAGGAATGAAAAGAAAAAAATGTGGGCTGGGGGAAATGATTTGTAAGTCACATATCTGACAGAGGAGTGCTATCTGTCACAAAGAGAGTTCTCAGGGGCTATGATGTGGCTCAGAGGGTGTCAGTAGGGTTTCATTGCTGTGAAGAGACACCATTGACCAAGGCAACTCTTCTAAGGGATAACATTTAATTGGGGCTGGCTTACAGTTCCAGAGGTTCAGTCCATTACTGGAGGAGGTAAGAGTTCTACATCTTGATCTGCAGGCAGCAAGGAAAACTACCTTCCACCGGCAGCCAGGAGGAAACTATCATCCCCACTGGACAGAGCTGGATCATAGGCCACCTCAAAGCCTGCGTACCCAGTGATGCACTTCCTCCAGTAAGGCCACACCCCTTAAGAGTGCCACTACCGCTCTCGAAGCTTTTACCTCTCTTTCTCTCTAGCTTTCCTTCTCTCTCTCTTCCCCCTTCTCTCCACGTGGCCATGGCCAGCCTCTCCCTCTCTCTCTCTCTCTCTCTCTACCTTCTCTCTTTCCCCCTGCCTTTCTACAATAAAGCTCTAAAACCAAAAAAAAAAAAAAAAAAAAAAAAAGAAGTGTCACTACCAATGGCTAAGCATTGAAATACATCCGTCTCTGGGGGTCTAAGCACCGGTGGGCAGACAGGTCCTCGGAGCTTGCTGGCCAATGGCCTAGTTAGTGGAAAAGGCTTTAAGTCCAGTGAGAACCCTATCTCAAGGGATGAGGGTGTGTGATAAACCCCACATGCTCCTCTGGTCTCTATACTCATGCACATGGGCGCTGGGCAGTGGTGGCGCATGCCTTTAATCCCAGCACTTGGGAGGCAGAGGCAGGCGGATTTCTGAGTTCGAGGCCAGCCTGGACTACAAAGTGAGTTCCAGGACAGCCAGGGCTACACAGAGAAACCCTGTCTCGAAAACAAAAACAAAAACAAAAACTCATACACATGGGCACCCCCTCCTCAAGACAAAAAAAATTATTTTCACAATTATCTATTTAAATGGCTGGAGAGATGGCTTTGCATCTCTTAAGAGCACAAAGTGCTTTTCCAGAGAACCCTAGTTGAGTTCTCAGCACCCATCAGGTGGCTCACACTACCCGCAGCTCCAGCTCCAGGGGAGCTGATGAACTCCTCTGGCCTCTGGCTTCACTGAGCACCCACACCTATGCACACACCCCTCCATTCCCCAGACACAAAGGCACACATTTAAAAACAAACAACTGGGCATGAAACACCAAACAACACAATAGAAAATTCACAAACAGTTCATCCAAAGGTTCGGTGTGTTCAAGGTCACCAGCTACTAGAGAAAATCAAATGAAGGCTACAGTATTTTGAATGCGGTGTATCGATTGAGACGGCTAACACAATAGTAGTAAGACTAAATGGTACTGAGGAGAAATGAGGCTCCAGCATTGCTAGGGGGGGCTATAAAAGGGCCCAGCCCTTCTGCAAAAACAGTTTGGCAGTTCATTTTAAAACTAAAAATGAAGTTAGATATATGATACAAAATTACAATCTTAGGTGTATAGCTTAGAAATATTAATTTTTTTCCTTACAGAAACACATCAACAAAAATTCATTGCAGCTTTGTTTATAACAGACTCAAACTGGACACCCTCCCCAATGTATATGATACATCCAAACCATGGGCTACTACTCACGATAGCAAAAATAAATAAACACATAAAATATAAAAAATACAATATAAACCTAGTTGTATATACACAGTAATTTGGATGAGCCTTAGAAAAGGTATGCTGAGTAATAATAGTAATAATAATAAAGGTCAACTTCAAAAGTATGCAGGCTCCATTAGTCTATTTGTGTGACTTTTGTAATTACAGAGGTGGAGGGAAAATTAGTGGTTGCCAGGGCTTACGGGATGGAGGTAGGGTAGGTGTGGCCACAAAGAGTAACACAGGAGTGCTTTGTGGTCTCTAGTTAAGTATATTGACTGAAGTTCCATGAAGCTGCACATGTTAAAAAATTTCATAGGGCTACACACACACACACACACACACACACACACACACACACAGAGGAATACATCCATCCATAAACGTACACACAAACATACATGTGAACACAGGAATGGTCACATACACGAATGCACTCATGCACACACAGTTGTGAACAAGTGAGTGTAAAAGCATACATTTGAATCTTCTACATCCCCCCCTCCACCACTTTATTCCTTTAGAGACAAGATCTCATTATGTAGCCTTGGCTGACCTCAAACTCACAGACACCCACCTATGTCTGCATCCTGAGTGCTGGGATTAAAGGTATGTGCCATCACAACCGGCACAACATTTTCTTTAAAAGAGATTTATTTAGAATGTGGAGAGACAGCTCAGTGGGCACAAGCATTCACTGCTCTTCCAGAGGACAAAGTTTGGTTTGACATCACCTGCAGCTCCAGCTCTGGAGATGCGACGCTTTCTTCTGGCCTCCACGAGCACCTACCTGCATGTGTGCAGCTTACATGTATATGCACATACAGAAAACACATTTTAAAGGTTTGTTTGCTTATTTGTGTATGTGTGTGCATGTCTGTGAATGCAGGAGTGTGTATGTGCCCGTGCACCCACATGAAGGTCAGAAGAGGGTGCTGTATGTCCTTCCTCCACTCTATGTCTTTGAAACAAGTTCTCTCCCTGAACCTGGGTATATCAGTTACTTTTCTTTTGCTGTGATAAAACTCCAAAGCCCCCCCCCCAAAAAAAAAACTTTGGGGGGGTATTTTGGCTTATGGGTCTAGGGTATATTTTTATTTTACTTTATTTTTATGTGTCTGCATGATTTGCCTGCATGTATATCTGTGCACCATGTGTGTGCAGTGTCCAAAGAGGCCAGTGTCAGATCTACCATCTCCTAGAAGAACAGCCAGTGCTCTTAAACACTGAGCCAGCTCTACAGCCCACTCCATAAGGAGTTATGAGAGGAAGGAGAGGCCATCTGGCACGGCAGCCCAGTCAGCAGCCACATTTTGCTCACTGGAGAATGGCTCAGAATCCAGAGAAGTTTGTAGACCCCTGCTCTGGCCATTCAGGCCTGGGCACTGCATTCACAGCCGTTAATGACTGCTTAGTGTTGAACCAGGCTCTCACCAAAAGCAACACCCAGAAGGCACTGACAGATTACAAAGTAACGGACTTTGGTGTTCTGGGGCCAAGGCTACCATCCTTCCTTCTACCTAACAGCAAGGCCAGGGAACATCCGTGGGAGTCAAGATGCTAAGTTGGAATGCTAAGGACAAGAAGCACCTACTGAGCATCTGAAAAGCAAAATAGAGATCAGAGATACAAGTATACGTGGGCGGGGGGGGGGGGGCAGAAGCTGCTGGGACTCTGAGTTCAAGGCTAGCCTGGCCTACAGAGTGAGTTCTAGGCCAATTAGGGCTACCTAGTCAGACCTTGTTTAAAACAACAGCAACAAACAAGCAAGCAAAAACCACGACACTGTTAAGTAATTGAAATGATAACCTACAGAGAGAAAATATTATATATACATATATATACACACAATTTTCTTCTTTTAAGAAATAACTTGGGGGGCTGGGCTTAAGAAGGGCGGTGGTGGCACACGCCTTTAATCCCAGCACTTGGGAGGTAGAGGCAGGCAGATTTCTGATTTTGAGGCCAACCTGGTCTACAGAGTGAGTTCCAGGACAGTCAGGACTACACAGAGAAACCCTGTCTCGAAAAACAAACAAATAACCCCCCCCAAACATAAAACAAAAACAACAAAAAACTTGGGCTGCAGAGATGACTCAATGGATAAGAGCACTGACTGCTCTTTCGAAGGTCCTGAGTTCAAATCCCAGCAAGAGGCCTTTCTTCCCAATGATGGCCGACTAGACCATCTTCTGCTACATAAGCATCTAGAGACACAAGCTCTGGGGATACTGGTTAGTTCATATTGTTGTCCCACCTAAAGGGTTGTAGACCCCTTCAGCTCCTTGGGTAATTTCTCTAGCTCCTCCCTTGGGGTATAAAGTAGATATTTAACACTGCTGGGTTTGTTTTTTTTTGGTTTTTCGAGACAGGGTTTCTCTGTGTTCTAAACTGCTGAGCCATTTTTCCAGGCCTGTCTATGACTGTTTCGAGAAACACTGGTGGAATCTTTTGTAGAATGCTACACACTTTGATGTTTTCCTCATGGCTATGTTCAGTTATTGGAAAGGTGGTCCCAAAATTGCCATTTTTATCATGTTGTATCAAGCACACAAATTTCTCTATCTCTCTGTCTGTCTTTCCTGTGTATGTGTGTATGTGTGTGTGTGTGTGTGTGTGTGAGAGAGAGAGAGAGAGAGAGAGAGAGAGAGAGAGAGAGAGCATTTAGTGCTGTGGTAAGAACCAAGGGCTCTGCATATGCCTGGTAAATGATCTATTCATGAGCAAGCTCCCCAGCTAGCACCATGATTGTTGACTCTTGACGTTGGCTGGCCTTGATCCCTGGCCATTCCAATTAAACTTACTGCCACTGTGATAACCTACCTGAGGAAAACAACTAAGGAGTGGGGGTAGATCTGTGTAGTTCATGCTTTCAAAGGTCCACAGTCCTTGACTATAGTGAGGCCATCATGGCAGTGGGAATCTACTCACATCATGGCTAACAGGGAATAGAGAGAGGTACCCAAGATAAGATATAGCCCCCAAGAATACACACCCAGTGATTACTTACTCAGACAGTTTTGCCTCCTAAAGTTCCCAGAACTTCTCAAAATAACCTCATCGGTTGTGGACTGGGCTCTTAGTACATGTTCCCTGTGAGGCAGGCCTTCACGTCCCAGCTATAAGACTGATGCAGTGCTTTTTAAATGTTAGCAATGTGCTTTTATACCTTTTCACAAAGCAGTGGCCTCCCAATATGTAAAGCAACATATACAGGAGAGAAACCCTATGAATATCGGCAATGTTTGTGTGAAGCCCTTCTACATCACAAATATCTTTAAATCCATAAAGAACATGTACTGGAGAGAAATCCTCTGAATATCACTAATTAGGTAAAGCCATTGTACAAAAGAGTCATCTCCTAACACAAAAGAATACACACTGGATAGAAACCCTATGAATATAATCAATGTGGTAAACTTTTTATAAGTTACAATACTCTCTACGTAAATAAAAGAAGACACACTTGAGAGAAACCCTATGGAAGTTATCAAAAGGACAAAGCCTTTGTACTACAATCTTCAAATACATAAAAGAAGACATACAGGTGAGAAACCTTATGTCTGTAAGCCATGTGGTATTGCCTTCACTTGTCAATCATATTCAAAGGCACAAATGAAATCATAATGTAGTGCAACCCTGTGAGTGTATTTAATATGGTGAAGCTTTTTGCATATTTCTATAGTCTTCACAATAAAACAATCCTTACTGCATAGAAATTTATGAACATATTTAATATGTTGAAGCCTTTTCAAATTTTCCAAATCTTCATCATTATGAAAGATAAACCCTATGCATGCATTCAATATATGGAAGCCTTTAAACATTTCTACAGTCTTCATCATCATGAAAATAATCATACAGGAGAAAAAGTCTAAGATTGTAAACAATGTGGTAGAGCCTTTCTGGTATGAGCTCCTCTCAGAACCTACATAACTCAAACTCAGGTAACACAAATGACAGGAGTTTATTGTAATGAAGCTCCTGCTGGATCATGACTAGAGAGCACACTCACCTGTAACACACACACCTGTCCACTCTGAGACAGAATGTTATAGAGCTGTCATCCCACAGTCAAAAACTCTTACCCAGAATTGTTCCTGTCTGAAAGAACTGAAGGAATAAAAATGGAGAAGAGCCTGAGCAAAAGAAGGTCCTGTGTCATTCCCAAATTAAGATCCAGCTTAGTGGGTGGCACCAAGGTCTGACACTATTACGGATGCTATGATAGGCTTACAAACAGGTGCTTATCCTGACTGCCCTCCAAAAGGTCCAATAAGTAGCTGAAACAGACAGATACAGATAATTACACCCAACCAATGGACCACTGGTGACCCCTGTGGTTAAGTTAGGGAAAAGCTGGAAGAAGTTGAGGAGGATGGTGACACTATAGGAAGACCAGCAGTCTCAACTAACCTGGACACCTGGGATCTCTCAGACACTGATCAAACAACCAGGTAGCATAAACCACCTGATATATAGCAGAAGACTGTCGAGACTGGAATCAGAGAAGTTGCACCTAACACTCAAGAAATGTGGGGCCCTCAGAGTGGGAAGTTCTGGTGGGATGGAGGGTATGTATGGGAAAATCTTGGAGATTGGGGTAAGAGATGCAAGATGTGGAACAGCTGGCGGGTGGACCTACAGGGGTATAAGGTCTGGATTGTAAAAAAAAAAAAAATTAAACAATAAAGAAATAAAAAAAGAAGATTATTTTTAAAAAAGGGGGGGAAAAAAAGACTGATGTAGAGCTCGCCAGGGGCTCTGGTGTAAACCTTCTTGTTTCATTTTCCCTAATGTATGTGCTCCCTTCCTTGAGATCAAGGTATTTTCAAATTTTTTTAGACTTCTCTTGGTGATCCTTCCCTGGGGCAACTATAACAAACTGGCAAGAGACCTGAAACATCAGAATTTATCCTCTGACAATTTTGGAAGCTAGAAGTCTGAAGTCAAGGCATCAGTGGTGCTGTGCTCCTTCTGGAGTTGGGGGGGAGGCACTCTGTCACTCTTTCCAGATAGCTGCTGTGGCCCTAGTTATCCCTGGGCCTGTGACAGCCTAACTCCATTTTTATTCTGTTCTCCTCTCTATACAACACTGGTCATTAACTCTCTATCCTAGGTCCAGTTTGGTACGTTAAGACCCTTAACCTATCACACCTCCAAAGTCTCTGTGGGCATGAACTTAGGGTACACTACTCATCCCTCTTGTCTGTTCTATATTCATTTACAACCATCACTCACAAATGAATTTTATTTTAGACTTTGTCTTACAGTCCAACACTTCTTTTCCTCGGCTCTGGGACTTAGATGCAGCCTCTTGCATGCTGGGTAAGTGCTCTGCCACTGAGCTACACCTCAAGAGCCTGCTGCTTGATTCTTTTGTTGCTGCTAAAATTGTTTCTGTTAGGGCTGGTGGGATGGCTCAGCGGGTTAGAGCACCCCACTGCTCTTCCGAAGGTGATGAGTTCAAATCCCAGCAACCACATGATGGTTTACAACCACTCATAATGAGATCTGACGCCCTCCCCTGGTGAGTCTGAAGTCAGCTACAGCGTACTTAATAATAATAATAATAATAAATAAATAAATAAAATAATAATAAAAATCCTTGGACCGGAGAGACCAATCAGAACGAGCAGGGCCAACCGGAGTGAGTGGGACGGATGGAGCGAGTGTGGCTGGCCGGAGCGAGCGGAGCCAAACGGGACGGCCGGAGCGAGCTGGGACGGACAGAGCGAGCAGGGACGGCGGGAGCTAGCGGGGCTGGAGCAAGCGGGCCGAACAGGGACGAGCAAGTGGAGCCGATTGGAGCGAGCAAGGCCTACTGGGGCGAGCGGCCGGCCAGAGCGAGTGGGGTCGAGCGGAGCAAGCGGGGTTGACCGAAAGAAGGGAAAAAAATTGTTTCTGTTTTTAATATTGGGAGCTTTTTCTGCTGGGTCTTGTAATATTTTTAATAAAATGTTTAAATTCTCTTTATTATTCTTTATCTTCAGATAGTCTTGTTTTTGTTTTTGTATTTTGTATCTTGTTTTTCGAGACAGGGTTTCTCTGTGTAGCCCTGGCTGTCCTGGAACTTACTCTGTAGACCAGGCTGGCCTCGAACTCAGAAATCCGCCTGTCTCTGCCTCCCAAGTGCTGGGATTAAAGGCGTGCGCCACCATGCCCGGCCAGATAATCTTTCTGTGTAGCTCAGACTAGCCTCAAAGTTGCCATGTAACCGAAAAGGCCTTTGGATTTGGCCTCCCAAGTGTGGGATTATAGGTGTATGCCACCATGACCAAGCTCATACATTTTAAAATGGTTTTTAAAGATTTTGAAATGTATTATATATATATATATATATATATATATATATATATATATATCTGTTTATTATTTATATTTGTTATATATCCATTATTTATCTATTTGTGGTGAGAATTTTGGTTTCTTTAAAACCCCAGTCATGTTCTGTGCATGTTTTTGTTTTAATCACAGGTATGGAATCTGGGGTTGCTTCAGATTTTCCACAGCCGCTGACTAGGAGTGTTTCCTGCTCTAGGAGGGCTGTGGTTTTGCAGATAGTTTATGTTTGGCATTCTGAGAACTCTGGTGAGGGTATAAATGTGAGAGCCTCATGAAGACCTGTGGTGGCTGCTGCTCCCCCTTCTGCTGCTGCTGCTGCTGCTGCTGTTTCCTGCTGTTGTATTGGCTGCTTTTGCTATTTTGCTGGATTGCTGGTTGGAGGTATTGGTTGACACTCCCCTTCCCCTCTAGCCTTCTTTCTCTCAATAAAGTAGCACAAAGCATATATCTATTATTTAATTTATTTAATTTTAAAATTTGTTTTTATGTATAGGTATTTTCTTGAAATGTATGTCTGTGTACCATGTGTGTGCCTAGTGCCTTCAGAGGTCAGAATACAGCATTAGATCCCCTGGATCTGGAATTATAGGCAGTTACAAACTGCCTTGCAGATGCTGGGAATTGAACCTGGGTCCCCTACAAGAGCAAGGAATGCTCTTAACCACTGAGCCATGTCTCTAGGTCCTATTTCTTTTGAGACAGGGTCCTTTCATACCACTGGCTTGTCCTGAAACTCACTATGTAGACCAGGCTGACTTCAAACTCACAAACATCTGCCTGCCTCTGTCTCCAGAGTGCTGGGGTTAAAAGTATGTGCCACCACATCTGGCCAGCTCCCCAACTCCTGTCTGTCTTTTACAAAAGCATTTTGTTACTTTCTTGCTCTAGAAGATGCTTCAGGTTCACATTACCTATGGCCTGCTTCAGTCTTAGAATCAGCCATTTCTCCAAAGAGAATCATGACTTTCTGAAGAACAGTAGCAGGAACCACTAGGAATAGCACTAGAAACTCTCATGGTTACTGGCCTGGTTTTTGTTTGTTTTGTTTAAGACAGGGTTTCTCTGTGTAGACCTGGCTAGCCTGAAACTCACTCTATAGACCAGGTTGGCCTTGGACTCAGAAATCCACCTGCCTCTGCCTCCTGAGCGCTGGGATTCAAGACCTGTGCCACCACCACCCAGCTGCTGTTTTTTTTTTTTTAATCTATCTCAGCATGCAAATGAAAATATGTTTTACTAACCCCTATACATACGTGGGTCTGAAAACATTTCTGCGTGTAACCATCCACACCTGTGTTGAGTTTGACCCATGTTCATACTGGTCCATACTAAGCTGGGCGTGGTGGCGCACGCCTTTAATCCCAGCACTTGGGAGGCAGAGGCAGGCAGATTTCTGAGTTCAAGGCCAGCCTGGTCTACAAAGTGAGTTCCAGGACAGCCAGGGCTATACAGAGAAACCCTGTCTCAAAAAACCAAAAAAACAAAAAAAACAAAAAAAAAAAAAAAGAAAACCCAAAAAAAACCATACTGGTCCATACTGATTCATCAACTCTAGTCCTTAACGCCATTCATCCTGGCCTTGTCACCTTGGTAACCAAGAACCTTTACTCCAACATTAAGAGAGTTCTCTCCCACCCTATGCTACACAATTATTCCACTCCATTATACATGCATAGCAGTGTCTGTACCCACATAGGAAACAACTCCATCACCTCCAACGGCCTGCCTGTGTCCTCTAGCCTCTATAGATGCTATTCACTCAATAAATGTTTCCCCTTAGGTCAGCGCCCTGCCTGCAGCCCAGTCCCCTTCAGTGTACATATTCATAGGAATTCTTTTGTTGGAATCTAAGTCTCTTCATAGAATCCCCCAAGTTCTAAATGTTTCTTTAAATTTTTCTAAAGAGTTAATTTTAAGGTTGACTCTTTGTATAGTTGTATGAGTTTTGATAAGTACAATAATTAATTTTATCTGCCATTGCTGTATCATACAGAATACTCTTTTTTTTAAAGATTTATTTTATTTATTATATGTAAGTACACTGTAGCTGTCTTCAGACACTCCAGAAGAGGGCGCCAGATCTCGTTACGGATGGCTGCGAGCCACCATGTGGATGCTGGGATTTGAACTTTTCACCTTCGGAAGAGCAGTCGGGTGCTCTTACCCGCTGAGCCATCTCACCAGCCCCAGACAGAATACTCTTACAGCTCTAAAAGTCTGCTAGGTTTCATCCCTCCGCTGGAGCCCCTAGCATCTATTAGTCATTCTTGCATCTCTATATTTTATGTTTATTTTTTTTCATACTGGCTTCTCTTATTTAACAATGAGATTTTTTTAGCTTCTTCCTTCTTATGGCCAAGTAGCTAATTTTTTTTATTACTAAATATTCTTCTGTAAAGCTCTGCCGTCTTTACTTCTTTGGTCTTTACTTCTTTGGACTCAACTAGACTGCTTCTGGGCTTTGTCAATGGCAGATGAAGCTTCTATGAACATTTGGCTACAGGTTTTAGTTGGAGGTGTGTGGCCAGGTCTGGGGGCTGGTTTTACGTGCTGATGTGCACCTTCATCTGTGCATAAGCAGCATCACGCACAGGCGTGTAGGCTTTTGTCTGTGATGGTCTGAGGCTTAGGCTACACTGGGAGACTCTGCCTTTCTGAGATCCTCCTGCTTCTGTCTCAAAGGGTTAGGATTACAAGTGTGCCACCATGCCTGGCTTGCAGATTTTCCATATTTTTTTCTGAGGGTCACAGGGGCTCAGAGACTATGTGATAGCTATTTTTGCCAACTTGATATAAGCTAGAGTCACCTAGGAAGAGAGGCACTCAATCAAGGACATATCTCCCTGTAAGATGGCCTGCAGGGACATTTTTTTTAGTGACTGAGACCCTGGCAGAGCCTACCCTACTCCAGGTGGTGCTAACTCTGAGTAAATACTCCCCATGTGACACATGCCTTTAATTTCGCACTCTGAAGGCAGAGGCAGGCATATCTGTGAGTTTGAGGCCAGTCTGGTCTACAGAGTGAGTTCCAGGACAGCCATGGCTACACAGAGAAACCCTGTCTTGAAATTATTACAGGCACTAGAAGAGGACATTAGATGCTCTGGAACTACAGTGACATGAACCTTTGACCTACATCATGTGGAGACTGGGAATCCAGCTCTGGTTGTTTGTAAGAACAGTTTGTGCTTGTAACCCTGGAGCCAGCTCTCCAAGGCCAGCACTAGATCCTTTACTTGTTTGTCTAGGGCCATGATGTCATGTCCATCCTTCCACATCTAGTCAGTCACGTAGTCTGGATTCACCTATGCCTCTACCTCCTCTATCCCATTATCACAGACACCCCTTAGGAAGTCTCTCCACTCTCCTGCTCACTGAAATTGGTGCTTCAGATACAACAGGCAATCTCATATTTCTGGATCTTTGCATGGACTGTTTCTCTGCGAGAACACGCCCCTCATCTCAATAAATACCCAGGATATTAAAATGTATCTTCTGGAACTTGGAAGCCAGTAGTGTTTTCCTTACTCTGTCTATACTGTCCTCAGAGCTGTTGGAAATACAGAGTTTCTAGCTTCACATCAGACTTGTCCTGTCGGTATTGCACCTTATCAATCAATCAATCAATCAATCAATTAGAATGGCTCTCCTGAAGTCCAGGCTGGCCCTGAGCTCACTGGAGCTAAGCATGACTATGAATCCTTGCTCCTCCTGCCTCTCCTCCCAAGGGCTAGGAGAGTGGGGTATGCCCCTGGACTGAGCTTAGGACCTTCATTTTAAAAGACCCCCCAAGAGATTCCTGTGCAGTTCAAGTTTGGGAGACACCATATCCACTGTAAGATGGACAAGTTGTTTTGCAGTTCACCTCTGTGTGCTCTAGACTATCGCCGAGTTCAGGATCATGGTGCGTGCTAAAGGCTGTGTCAGCCAGAACAGAGTTCATGTGCTCTGCCCCAGGGTTCATCAGTCTTGGAGCTAGGGCCAAGAATAAGGAGAAAAGTCACAATAGGAAAATCCTTCCTCCCTCCCTTTTCCTTCACCCCCTACCCCAGCTTCCTTTGGGTTTTGCTTTCTTTTGTTCATTTTGTGTTTTATTTTGTGAGATACTTAGGTGTTCTCTCTCCTTGCCTCTCTCCTCTCCCCCCATCCCCCACCCCCAGACACAGGGTTTCTCTGTATAGCTCTGACTGGCCTTGAACTCATAGTGTTCCACCACTACCAGGCTTGAATCCTGAGGCTTGAGGTCTCATTAGTGGAACAGGCTGGCCTTAGACTCACAGACACTCACCTGTTTCTGCTTCCCAAATTCTGGGATCAAAGGTGTGTGCCACCACACCTGGTGGTGTTTTGTTTTATTTTGTTTTGTTTGTTTGTCGAAGTCTCTTGTTAGTCCAGCTGATCTTAAACTATCTGCTGGCCTCAGCTTTCTGAGTCCTCAAATTACAGGCATGCTTCAACCAAGTCTGTCTCAGGGAGGTTCTTTTAAAATCCTATTTTTGCAGGGCAGTGGTGGAGGCAGCACCAAATCCCAGCACTTGGGAGACAGAGGTAGGCAGATTTCTGAATCTGAGGCCAGCCTGGTCTACAGAGTGAGTTCCAGGACAGCCAGGGCTACACAGAGAAACCCTGTCTCAAAAACAAAAAACAAACTAACAAACAAATAAAAAGAATAATTAACAATAAAAAAGTAATTTTGACAAGAAAATAAAAGTTTTCAATATGAACTAACTTTAGAAGCCACAGTCTAACACTACTGCTTTTAGCGGTAGATTAGAAACATTAGAGGCCTGTCAATAGCCCAGGGGAATAGCCCAGTCAGTATGTTTAATAGTTTCCTGCATATAGTTCCATACCATTTGATTTTATAAATGTATGGCATAATTTCTTATTTTTTTTAATTAAAAATGCATTTCTTTATTATTTTCCATGGTGGTATTATTGGGAGTTTTGTTTTGTTGGAACCAGGATCTCAGGCTAACCCTGGAACTCGCTGTAAGTCCAATGTGGTCTCTAAGTTGCCACAGTCCTCAGCCTCAGCTGGGGAGGCCACAAGCATCAGGTCCCCTGCAGCTGGAGTTAGAGATGGCTGTGAGCCTCCTGACATGGATGCTGGGAGCTGAGCTCCAGTCTTACTGGAATTTTAATTTTTTTTTTTTTTTAAAGGGAGAATGGCACAGGGAGAGTCATTTCTACCACATACCATTTACACACAGAACACACACATACACAGGCATGCACACGCATGCACATACCTATAGAGTCACAGTTGCAGTTAGTTGGGAGCATGGAACAGGGAATGAAAAGGTCAGTTTAGGAACTTCCTGAAAGGTCATGAACCGCCCCTCCAGAAGGGAGAGACTAACATTTCTCAGATAATGGGGTGGAACTGACCTGTGTGTGGGGACACATTCCACAGGACAGACCGTTGCCCACCATCAGACAAGGGAAGTCCTTGTCATCTCATTCCCTAAAGATCAGTTTAAAGGGTGCACTGTTCTGCCAATCATATTGTGCCTAGTTGCTGATGCTCTATTCTACCCCTGGAAACCACCTAAAAACTTGCCGAACGGTTGCTGGGGGTTGCCACCTCTCCTTTGGGTCTGGGATGACTCCCAGTGCACTGGAACAATAAATTCCTCTTGCTTTTTTTTTTTTTTTTTTTTTTTTTTTCCCCCCCGAGACAGGCTTTCTCTGTGTAGCCCTGGCTGTCCTGGAATTCACTCTGTAGACCAGGCTGGCCTCAGATTCAGAAATCTGCCTACCTCTGCCTCCCAAGTGCTGGGATTAAAGGCTGTGCCACCACTCCCGGTCCCTCTTGCTTTTTGCATTAATTCTGGCTCCATGTGGTTCACTCAGGGGGTCCTCCATAAGCAGGAGTCTTATAGGAAGAGAGGGAGAGGGAATATCACTAAAAACCTAAAACTAGGCATGGTGGTACATGGAGTGCCTTTAATCTTGGCACTCCAGAGACAAAAGCAGTTGGGTCTCTGTGGGTTTCAGGCAGGCACAGTGAGACCCAGTTTCAACCAAAACAAAGAAAAACTAAGTTATACATACCCCAATCCAAATTAGGAGTGCTGTGGAGATATGAACAAACTACTACTCACCTCAGAAAAGGAACCGATGACAGACCAAACCAAAGATATTACCGAAGTCTGTCTTGGTGAACCAGTGAGTCTTTTTTTTTTTTTGGTTTTTCGAGACAGGGTTTCTCTGTGTAGCCCTGGCTGAAATCCACCTGCCTCTGCCTCCCAAGTGCTGGGATTAAGTCCACAACACTGCCCGGCTTTAATCTCATTTTTTTCTTCACTATCCAACACTTCCCATGGTTCTCAGTTTTGGGGATTCCAGGAAGGGCACATCAACAGGTTTTACATTTCCTTGTATTCTACCAAGCATGAGAAACAGCGAGACATGCTCTCATACAAGCAAATTCCCACTGAACAGTCTTCTCAGCCAAAGGCATTTTTATTATATATAATAGTGGCTACAGAAATTCTGGCAACCTGTTGACACCCCCACCCCCACCACGTTTTTTTCAGGTAACTCTCACAGGCTGCAAACTCTGTTCTAAACTTTCAGCCCTTTAAAGTGCACCTCTAGACTCACACTGGGCCACACTTACCAGGCTTGCCACCTATACCATACAGAGGAAGACAGCCTCACTGGAATTACCCCCGTTGTGTTTTATAAAAAGTAAAAGAAGGCAGGGATATGTTTGGTGGAGGTGCAGTGTAGTGTGGGGGAAGGGATACCTCAGCATGGGCCCCCCCACAAGGCACCCCCTTTCCCCCTGAGGTTTCAGCAACCGTATAGTATAGTTTATTTAGAGCATGGGGAGGGGGAGTTGAGGGAGTAGAGAGAGAAAGAGAGAGAGAAGAGAGAGAGACTGACTGGCCATGAGCAGGTAGGGGGGGAGGGAATGGGGAAGAGGGGAAGGGAGCAGGAGAAGAGAAGAGATCAGGGAGCAAGCAGCCTCTTTTATAGTGAATCAGGCACACATAGCGGTTGCCAGGTAACTGTGGGGCAGAGCCTAGACTAAATGCCCCCACTCCCAATCTCCAAACACAGGCCCCCCCACCCCCACCCCCGCCCCTAGGTAAAGCACTTAGCCACCTTTGCCTGTTTCAGCATCTCCTGTAGGGGGGCATGCAAATGCTGACACAGCAGGAAGGCACACTATCCCACAGTGCCTAGGGATAGGATAGCCATTTCATGATTCTCCCTGGGCAGGCTTGTGTACTGTACTAATAACCAGGACTGTGAAACCACACATCTACAACTCATCTTTGGGTCTGTTAGGCCCTGTTTAGGAGCTGTCTTAGGGTTTTACTGCTGTGAACAGACACCTTGACCAAGGCAAGTCTTATAAAAAACAACGTTTACTTGGGGCTGGCTTACAGGTTCAGAGGTTCAGTCCATTATCATCAAGGTGGGAGCATGGCAGTATCCAGGCAGGCATGGCACAGGCAGAGCTGAGAGTTCTATGTCTTCATCCAAAGGCTGTTAGTGGAAGACTGACTTCCCAGGTGACTAGGGTGAGGGGCTTAAACCCACACTCATAGTGACACACCTATTCCAACCAGGTCACACCTATTCCAACAAGGCCACACCTCCAGATGGTGCCACTCCCTGGTTTAAGAATATACAAACCATCACAGGAGCCAAATATGGGTGACACTATTCCCATTCACTTCAGATAGAGAACTGATAACAAAGTGTGGATAGCACCAAAGTCCAACTCCGTGAACTAGTGAGGTTTAAGGGGGACTATTTAGGTCTATGAATGAATGGTTACTTATAGGAGCAGGAATGACTCAAAGAGCTGCATCACCAAAAACCCCCAAAGATGGGTGTCTTAGGGTTTTACTGCTGTGAACAGATACCATGACCAAGGCAACTCTTATAAGGACATTTAATTGGGGCTGCCTTACAGGTTCAGAGGTTCAGTCCATTATCATCAAGGTGGGAGATGTAAGGCCTACTAAGAGGACCACACTCTAGTCACGGGTCATGTGCGCATCCCAAGAATCACGAGAGAGACCATCTTGATGCAACAAGCAAAAGGCTAGTTTAATCAGAGCTCCGGGACAACACGACACGTATCTCACACAAGAGACAGAGGAGTCGACCTTGAGACTCGAAAGCAAGGGGTTTATATAGGGGAAAGGGTGGAGGGAGGGGAAAGAAATGATGCAGACAGGTTTGATTGGTACATTCAAACGTCCACATCAGCAAGTTATTCATCACTAAGCAGTACGTGCAGATCAGGGTGTCCACTTGTGGGATGACAGGATGTCTGGCTAATCTCAAACCCCTAGCAGAACAGGAAGTGGGGGAGAGAGAGAGATGAGAGGGACAAGGAGGCACCAGTTTATTGGTTCCAGCCAGATGGTTTCTTGCTCTGTGTTTTAGTCCTTGTATTCTTTCTTTATCTATCAGTTCTTGGAACAGCTCGGCAGCTTTAGCGCTGACTTATCTAGGCCTGTCTTGGCTCAGACCTTTGTAAACTCTCTAGTACAAACTTTCAGCATGAATTTTATTTTGAATCCCTTTCAGAACATGGCAGCATTCAGGCAGGCGGTGGAGGAACTGAGAGTTCTACATCTTCATCAGAAGGCTGCTAGCAGAATGTTGGCTTCCAAGCAACTAGGATGAGGGTATTAAAGCCCACACCCACAGTGACACACCTACTCCAACAGGGCCACACCTTCTAATCCTGCCATTCCCTGGGCCAAGCATATACAAACCATCACAATGGGTGACAGCTCATAAAAGCTGGAACCCTGGAGCACAATGTATAACCTGGAGGCAGCTTTACACGTTGGAGAGTGTCCTTGTAGGTAGACCAGTTGTTCTGAGCCTGGTAGACCAGTTGTTCTGAGCCTCTCCCAGGCAACTCAGGTTGTCTTTGTTTCCTTGAGGCTGCTCAGATGGTCTCTTCTTTTTTCCAGGCAATTGGGCTAGGAGACGGAGGTACCTAGCAAACCTGGTCAGCTTTAAGGACTTCCAGAAGCTGTTTGTGTTGTTTGCTTCTGGAGCTTAAGCTCTCCTACAAGACGGACTAGTTCATCTCCCTTTAGACATCTTTCTGTTTGGCCTCCCTGTAATATCCCCTGGTCTTAATGAGCATCCCCTCCGAAGAGGAATCAGAAGATCAAAAGCAGCTGCAGGATGGGGACAGTCCACAGAGCAGAAAGATGGTTGGTGATTGGGGTGAAAGAATGGCCTTCCTTCTGCAGTGATCCCCTCAGCCCCTCGGATCTGGGAAAGGGGAAGCCTGTGACACCTAAGCACAGGTCTGGGGCTGCCAGATGCTCCAGGAGTTGAAGGTGGCTCATGTTTGCCACCTGGGGAGCTGACCCTGTTACTGCCGGTTTTTTCGGTTTTTCGGTCAGTATACAGCAGTAATTCATGCTTTATTTTGCCAGCTGCTTCTCAAGGGCATTTGTGCTGGTTTGAATAAGAATGGCCTCCATAGACTCATAATGTGGCTGCTTAGGAAATGGGATTAGGAGGTGTGGCCTTGTTGGAGTAGGTGTGGTCTTTTGGGAGGAAGTGTATCATTGGGGGTGGGCTTTGGGGTTTCAAATGCCCAAACCAGACTCAGTGGCACTTTCTTCCTGCTTCTTACAGATCCGATGTATCTGTCTGAATTCTCTCCTGCTTTCTGCTATGATGACATAACGGCCTAAACCAATGAACTGTACGCCAGCCCCAATGCTTTGTTTTTGTTTGTTTTAAATAAGAGTCGGTATAGCCATAGTCTCTGCACAGCAATAAAAACCTAACTAAGAGCCGGGCGTGGTGGCGCATGCCTTTAATCCCAGCACTCGGGAGGCAGAGGCAGGCGGATCTCTGAGTTCGAGGCCAGCCTGGTCTACAAAGTGAGTTCCAGGACAGCCAGGGCTACACAGAGAAACCCTGTCTCGAAAAACCAAACAAACAAACAAACAAACAAACAAACAAATAAAAACCTAACTAAGACAGAACTTGGTACCAGGAACAGGATATTGCTGTGATTGGCTTGACTATGCTTTTGTTTGGAGGAATGTGGATTTAGGGCTTTTGGATTAGAAAATCAGTTAAATGCTTTAATCAGGGTGGGGGTGGGGAGAGAGAGTGTCAATGAGGCACCAGTAGGCACATGGAAGATAGTGGTGCTGACAGTGATTTGAACTGTTGGGGCCTGGCTCAAGAGGGTTCAGAGAAAAAGAATGTTAATATTAATTAATTAATTAGGCCTAGAGACTGATCTTGGGATATTTTGGTGAATAATGTGGCTATCTTTTGTCATTTTTAAAAAAATCTGCCAGAGGCCAAATTGAAGAATTATGGATTAACAGCTTTGGCAGAGGAGATTTCCAGATAGCCTAGTATCAGCTGTATTGCTTGGTTATTAGTGTTGATGCTTATGCAGACTTATAATGAATGAACAAGGAAGAATGCAAAGTGTACAGTTTGAGAAGAAAATGAGCATCAGGAAGTGTAAACAGAGCCGGGCGTGGTGGCACACACCTTTAATCCCAGCACTTGGGAGGCAGAGGCAGGTGGATTTCTGAGTTCGAGGCCAGCCTGGTCTACAGAGTGAGTTCCAGGACAGACAGAGCTACACAGAGAAACCCTGTCTCAAAAAACAACAACAACAACAACAACAAAAAAGGAAGTGTAAACAGATTAAAGCAAAGCCTTATGCTAAGTGGAATAAAAGGCATGGTGACCTCAGGGTGAGACCCCACCCAGCTAAGCTTCCATCTTGTAAAAAAGAATTAAAGAAAACCTTAGTGCCAGGCAGTGGTGGCACATGCCTTTAATCCAGCACTTGAAGGCAGAGGCAGCTGGATCTCTGAATTTGAGCCAGTCTAGTCTATGGAGTCAATTCCTGGCCAGCCAAGCTTAAGACAGTGAAGGAAACCAGAAAGCTGGTGAAAGATGTAATTGAACAAGGGGGAGACATGTTCCAACCCCAGCAAGCAGGAGAATTAGACAGCTTCTGCCACAGGATTCTAGCTTTAGAGTCAAGAATAGAAGAAAGGGGTTATGGGCTCTCCTTCTGCACCTAAGGAAAGCCGCTGAAGCCAGACATGTGCCAGGGCTGTCGCTGCCTGGAGCCCCAGACAGGCTATGGTGTGAAGGTGAAGCCTGGATTTCAGTGGAGACCTTGAGATGTTGAAGAGGTCAGAGTTGTGGGATCCCTGCCAAGGAAAGCTGCAGGCTAGGTGTGGACCCAGCTCAAAAGGGCGAAGTATGTTGCAGCCAACAAAGCTGAAAGGAGTTGTAGATCTGAAGAGTGCTTTGATGCTGGGAATTGAACCAGGGGCCTCTGGAAGAGCAATAAGTGTTTTTGTTGTTGTTTTTCTTTTTTTTTTTTTTTTTTTTTTTTTTTTTTTTTTTTTTTTTTTTTTTTTTTTTTTTTTTTTTTTGGTTTTTCGAGACAGGGTTTCTCTGTGTAGCCCTGGCTGTCCTGGAACTCACTTTGTAGACCAGGCTGGCCTCGAACTCAGAAATCCGCCTGCCTCTGCCTCCCAAGTGCTGGGATCAAAGGCATGTGCCACCACGCCCGGCTAGAAACAAGTGTTCTTTTTTTTTTCTTTTCTTTTTTTTTTTTAAGATTTATTTTTATTTTATTATATGTAAGTACACTGTAGCTGTCCTCAGACACTACAGAAGAGGGAGCCAGATCTCGTTACGGATGGTTGTGAGCCACCATGTGGTTGCTGGGATTTGAACTTATCACCTTCGGAAGAGCAGTCAGGTGCTCTTTACCCGCTGAGCCATCTCACCAGCCCCCGAAACAAGTGTTCTTAATGTAGGCTTCATCTCTCCATCTCCTTGAATTTGTCTTAACCCCCTCCTCCCCCACAAAACCCAGAACCCTTTGCTTTGTTTCAATTTAATATAAGAGGACCCGGCATTAAAGCTCAGTGGTAGGGCTCGTGCCTATCCTGCACGAGGCTCTGGGTTCAATTTCCAGTATGAAAGGAAGTACACCCAACAAAGTGAGTGACGTGTGCCTGTAATCCCAGCACTCGATGACGTGTGCCTGTAATTCCAGCACTCGAGGCCGAATGGCCAGAATCAGGATGCAGGAGCCCAGCAAATGGCTGCATAATGAATTTGAGGCTAGCATAGTCTACATGAGATACTGTCTCAAACAAACAACAAACAAACAAACAATCAGAAGTAATAGGCTACATCTTGATTTTTTTTTTAAATGGTGCTTTGTAGTTTTTCTTCCACGTTGAGCTGGGATTAAAGAAAAGATATGGTGGCCGGGCGTGGTGGCGCAAGCCTTTGATCCCAGCACTTGGGAGGCAAAGGCAGGCAAAGTTCTGAGTTCGAGGCTAGCCTGGTCTACAGAGTGAGTTCCAGGACAGCCAGGGCTACACAGAGAAACCCTGTCTCCAAAAACAAACAAACAAACAAACAAACAAGAAAAGAAAAGAAAAGACAAAAGAAAAGAAATGGTGGCTAAGCCTGGTGGTGCCTGTGTGTAACCCCAGCACTCAGGAGACAGGCAGGAAGATGATCAGATCATAGTCAGTCCTGGTTACACAGCAAGTTTGAGGCCAGCCTGGGCCACACAAAATCCTGTCTTAAAAACCAAGTAGGCAAAGCAAAACACCTAAAAAGTCTAGCACAAGGAAACCAATGGGAGTAAAAGCAGCCGCTAGTGCCCTGAGACCCTCCCATGCACATGTGCTGGTAAAGTGACTCATGCGGTTTGCGCTCACCGAGAAGCTGGATTTGGAAGCAGGGCCAGCCCTTCCTGCCCCACAATTTCAGACCTATGTATTTTGTCCCAAAATGTCATTCAAGGCCCTTTCTGAGGATTCCCCCCCCGCCCCCCCAATTTGTGACAGGGAGAACAGAACAGGCTGAGAGTGCAAACACTGCCCTCCACAGAACACTAGAGAAGGCAAACCATCTTCAGTAGCCATGACATAGAGCTGAAAGAGTTTGAGGGCTGACAGGCTCAGAGGCAGAGTGCTTGGCCTGAATGTGTGAGGTCCTGGTTTCAAACTCCACATCACAAAAACAGAATGAATCGAAATGAAACCAAACCAAGCCCCAAAGCCTAACACGTGGCTGCACTTTCTCCAGGAGAGAGTGATAGAAAAGGGCTGATCCCCAAGAAAAACTCCCACAAAACTGACCAATTGCTTACAGGAGAGAAAAAAAAGACCCTTAGAAAACAAACCTATTTTTAATATAAATTTAATGAAGTTTAGAACAATGATGTTCTTCCTTTTTTTTTTTTTTTTGGTCCAATAGAAACAAGATACGGTCTCATGTTTGTTCACAACAACAAAACCCTTGGCAGCTCTGAACATGCATACTTCACTTCTGCCAATGACCTGAGGCCTGGCAGGCTCTTTAGGAGTCATCTTGGACTTGAAGTTAGGTCCCTGGCGTCAGACACTCCCTCCGTCTTTCTTTATCTATGGACTTTTATTTTTTGTCTGGACACAGCTCTCCCTCGCAAAGAAGACAGTGCATCCCCCTTTGGTTCTGATTGCTACATGCTTATCCCTGCTCTTTCCACTGGCTGTTTCACACCATGTGCACGTCAGCATGACCCTGACTTTCTATCAGAGTTTTCTCCCCAGACTTTCCAACTTAGCTCTTTTCTAGTAGAAAAAGTTTCATCTGTATGTACTTTTAAAGAATGACTGGATTTACACAATTTGTATAATCCTATATACTTGCTTGAGGTTTTGGTCCTGGGCCCTTCTAATTTCCAGTTGCAGTTCTGACAGATTTTATTGTGAGTCTGATGTATCACTGTCAGGATCTTCATTTTAACAAAGGGTCTTGCTATCCTGCCCAGGTTAGCCTTGAACTCCCAGATTCCTGCGGTTACAGGCACACAGCACTGTGCCATGGCTCCTCAGCCTGATTTAGTTATGTTTCATATTCCCCACAGCTTTTTTTTCCTGGCTGCCTTTGTCACTATTTTGGAGCTCATCCTCCCCCTACCCCACCCTGTTTTATAGAGAGGATGCAGAGAGAATCCCTGTCCCTGCTTGCCTTCAAATGTCTCCTTTGCCACTTGGCACTATGGCTGGAGATGAAATTTTCATTCAGACTCATTTTGTCTGTACAAAAGTTTATGAGACTGGTCAAAACTAGGGATTTGTCTAAAAGATGATGGAAATGCATAGATTTTCTTTCATGGGCAGAAGGGCAGGGAGGAGACAAAGGGGGGAATCATGTGGTTTTGAAGAAGAGGATGGGGGATAGCTAATGTTCCACAGGAGGACATTATGTTGTTTTACCGATGCTTTGGGGGAGTGGTTTGCTGGTGAGATGGCTCAGTGGGTAAGAGCACTGACACAGACACCCATCTATACAGCTACAGTGTGTGCTCATATACATAAAATAAATAAATCTTTAAAGAAAACAATGCTTTGGGGGAAACAAGTTCTCAAATTCTCTACTACTATTCTTTGAACTAGAGCCGAATTCCTTGTTCTTTTAAGCATGTGATAGACCTAGTGACCTATTTCTAATGAACAGAACAAAGCAGAGGTAAAAGTGTATGACTCTGGGGACCAGGTCATACAAAGTACCAGGGCTGCGTCCCTCTTGGAATACTGATTAGTTTTATGTCAGTTTGACACAAGCTACGTCATCTGAGAAATTGCCTCTGGCCGGGCGTGGTGGCGCAGGCCTTTAATCCCAGCACTCGGAGGCAGACGCAGGCGGATTTCTGAGTTCGAGGCCAGCCTGGTCTACAAAGTGAGTTCAGGACAGCCAGGGCTATACACAGAAACCCTGTCTCGAAAAACCAAAAAAAAAAAAAAAAAGAAATTGCCTCTGTAAGATCAGGCAGGCCTGTAGGGCATTTCCTTAGTTAGTGATTTGTGGAGAGCAGGAATCTGACATTGGCCATGACAAGGAAGTAAGCTCAGGCAGGAATCTAACTTTAGGCTAGAGCAAAAAAGTAGGCTTCAGGCATGAATATTACTTTGTGCTAGGACAGGAAGTAGGCTCAGATATCTTGGTTAGAAACTATGATTGTAAAACTTTATTGCTTTGCTTGTTCCTGGACTATTTGTGTTTATTGTACAGCTTGACCTTATTACTTGTATGTAATTTAAATTGTATAAAAGCAGATTGGGAAAAAATTATCCTGCCTCAGCCTCAGAACTGGTTAGGGTCATGCTACAATGTTGTCTAATTGTCTGTTTTCTTTTTAATCCTCACTCCTGCCCTGGAGAACCTGTTGACTGACTGAGCTGGCTTGGTCAGTGACTGATGTAGGAGGACCTAGCCCATTGTGGATGGTGCCATCCCTGGGCTGGTGGTCCTGGGTTCTATAAGAAAGTAGACTGAGCTGGGCAGTGGTGGCATGCGACTTTAATCCCAGCACTTGGGAGGCAGAGGCAGGCAGAATTTCTGAGTTTGAGGCCAGCCTGGTCTACAGAGAAAGTTCCAGGACAGCCAGGGCTACACAGAGAAACCCTGTCTAGAAAAACAAACAAACAACAACAAGAAAGAGAGAAAGAAAGAAAGAAAGAAAGCAAGCAAGCAAGCTGAGCAAAGCACAGGGACCAAGCCAGTCAGCAACCTGTTCATGGCCTGTTTATCAGCTCTGCTTCCAGGTTTCTGCCTTGCTTGAGTTCCTGCCTTAACTTCCTTTGGTGATGAACTGTGATGTGGAAGCATAAACTGAATAAACCCTTTCCTCCCCAAGTTGCTTTGGTCATGATGTTTCTTGCGGCAATAGAAACCCTGACTAAGACAAGTTGGTACCAGGACTGCAGTATTTGCTGTGAGAGACCTGACCATGTGTTTTAGGGAAGTCTTTGGAACTATGGCTAGAAAAGCCGGTGAGTGTGCTGAGACATCAGTGGGATGTTCTGTTTGACAGAATGCAAGTGATGCCTGGCTGTGCAGCTCAATGGGAAATATAAAGAATCTCCTGGGGCCATTCATTTTGAGTTAGTTAAAGAGCCTGTGTTTCTGGTCAGCTGGGGTTGAAGAATTAATTATCTGTGATTAACAAAGTACCAGAACTACTTGAGTGAAACCTTTGTTTTGCTGAGATTCTTTGTGCTGGCCAGCTGGAGGTGAGAGATTAGCAGTGATTAAGAAGATACCTATAGCCGGGCGTGGTGGCGCACGTCTTTAATCCCAGCACTCGGGAGGCAGAGGCAGGCGGATTTCTGAGTTCGAGGCCAGCCTGGTCTACAAAGTTCCAGAGAAAGTTCCAGGACAGCCAAGGCTATACAGAAAAACCCTGTCTCAAAAAAACCGAAAAAAGAAAAAAAGAAGAAGAAGATACCTATAACTGAGGTGAAATCTTCTGGGAAGTGTTTCCTGCAAGGACACGGAAGGTTTAAGAGGCAGTCAAGGTTGTACCTCATGCTGGCAGCTGAACTCAGTAGTGTAAGAGTCACCCAGAGTACTGGTTTTGAAGACATTAATGAGTCATGGAGAGCAGCTGAGGCTTGGCACTGTGAGAGGCCACTGGTAAAGGTTGCCTCAGTGGCAGTTGAGGGCCCAGGACTAAAGTCACACAGAGAAGTTGAGGCTTGGCACCAGGAAGAAAGCCTATGAGAGGTTATTGGTGAAAGTACAGCCCAGTTGTAGCAGAAGCTCTCAGCATTTTGGAGATGCTTTCGCTGTCAGATGACCACAAAGAACAGCAGCAGCAGTGGAGAGGAGCCTGCCCAGCTTAGAATATGAGCTGTGTGTGCTGTAGAGGGCAGAGCCCTGAGAAGTGACTCTTTCGAGGAGTACAGAAGATCATGAGTGAATTCCAGATATTGGACATTGAATTATTAACACTGTTGAATTTTGGTTTTGCTCTGTTCAGATTATGACTATATATTAGTTCTTTCCTCTTGAAGTAAGGAAAGTATTTACCTTAATGTTGGTTTGTATAGGAGCCCACAGTGGAGACTTTGAACTTTTCTTTTTCCCTTGTTCCAGTCAACCCCGCTTGCTCTGCTTGACCCTGCTCGCTCCGGCCGGCTCCACTCGCTCTGATCGGCTCCACCTGCTCCGGTTGGCCCCACTCACTCCGGCCGGACTTTGAACTTTTTTTTTTTTTTTTTTTTTTTTGTTTTTTTTTTTTTTTTTCGAGACAGGGTTTCTCTGTATAGCCCTGGCTGTCCTGGAACTCACTTTGTAGACCAGGCTGACCTCGAACTCTGAAATCCGCCAATCCGCCTGCCTCTGCCTCCCGAGTGCTGGGATTAAAGGCGTGCGCCACCACGCCCGGCTGACTTTTAAAAGAGCTTTTGGATGTTTAAAGAGACTGGATATTTTGCTAGGCCATGGTGGCACACACCTTTAATCCCAGCACTCAAGAGGCAGAAGCAGGTGGATCTCTATGAGTCAAATGGCCAATCTGGTCTACAGAGCTAGTTCCAGGATAGGCTACAAAAAGAAACCCTGTCTTGAAAAAAAACAAAACAAACAAAAAAGAGAGTAGACATTTTTCAAAGACTGAATTTTTAATGTGTATGAATTTGTAAAGACTGTTGTGGGGGGGCAGGGACGGTATAGGGGACTTTGGGATAGCATTTGAAATGTGAATGAAAAATTATCTAATAAAAAATTAGAGGGGCTGGTGAGATGGCTCAGCGGGTTAGAGCACCCGACTGCTCTTCCGAAGGTGATGAGTTCAAATCCCAGCAACCACATGGTGGCTTACAACCACCCGTAACAAGATCAGACGCCCTCCTCTGGTGCGTCTGAAGTCAGCTACAGCGTACTTATGAAGAATAATAAGAAATGAATCCTTGGACCGGAGAGACCAACCGGAGCGAGCAAGGCTGTCCGGAGCGAGCAGAGCCGAACGGGGAAGGCCAGAGCAAGCCAGGACAGCCGAAGCTGGGGGGTGGGGGGGCGGAGCGAGTGAGGCCGAAAGGGGACGGCCGGAACGAGCGGGCCAACTGGAGCAAGCGGAGCTGATCGAAGCGAGCGGGGCTGGCTGGAACAAGCGGGGGCTGTACAGGGGTGGCCGGGAGCAAGTTGGGCTGGCCAGAGCGAGCGGGGTTGACCGGAACAAGGGAGAAAAAAAAATTAGAAAAAAAAGACTGTGACTGTTTAAGTTATTTGTGTTTTAGATTGTGATAGAAATAATTAACATGACATCTTGTGGATAAATGTGAAAGGAAAGGTTCTAGTTGAAAATTGATGTGTTGACAAGGGGTCAGTTGAACTAGGTAGTTTTAAGTCAACTTGACACAAGCTAAGCCATCTGAGAAGAGGGAACCTCAATTAAGAAGATGCCTCCATAAGATCAGACTGCAGATACACCTGTAACCCTACAGGTGTATCTTCTTAATCAGTCATTTATGGGGGAGGGTCCAGCCCCATTGTAGGTGGTATCATCCCTGGGCTGGTAGTCCTGGAATCTATAAGAAAGCAGGCTGAGCAAGCCATGGGGAGCAAACAAGTATGCAGCAACCCTTCACAATCTCTGCATTACCTCCTGGGTCTAGGGTTCCTGCCCTGCTTGAGTTCCTGTCCTGACTTCCTTTGATGAGCCATAATGTGGAAGCATAAGCTGAATACACTCTGCTTTGGTTATGGTGTTTCATTGCAGCAATAGAAACCCTAAGACAAGAAGTCTGATGGTTTCCACTTTCTGTTTCTAGAAATGGTTGCTTTGAGGGAAGCCAGTGCCATGTAGAAGTCTGAATTTTAATTTTGAACTTTAAAACAAAATAAAGTGTGTGTGTGTGTGTGTGTGTGTGTGTGTGTGTGTGTGTTTTGCTGGGGTATTTGCACTTGAGTACAGTTGCTGTGGGGGCCAGAAGAGGGCATTGACTCTTCTAGAGCTGTAGTTAAAGATGACTGAGATTGTATATATCCTGGGTGCTGGGAGCCAAGCTCAAGTCCTTTGCAAGAACAACACAGACTCAAACCTCGAACATCTCTCCAGCTCCATTGTCTGACTTTTCTTGAGACTACCATGTCACTAGGTAGGCCAATCCAGCCATGTGGAAAGACAGAATCAGACATGCTCAACCTGCATCTGTAGCCAACAATATCCAACTAAACAGACGCAGTGCCAGCCAGACAAAGAAGTGGAAAAACTATCTTGGCTTGGACAGTTCATCCCTGGATTCACATTGTGAAGATATATAGCTCTGGTGGCGCTCCCTAGGTCATCTGTTGCTATCCTAGGCACTCTTGTTGATGTCTTATTTGTCTAAGCACAGAGATGACTAATCCATGCTGTGCCCAGACCAACATCTGACTCACAGAATCATAAGTACATGCTACAGTTTATATCTTGACTGTCATCCAAAGGCTTATGCTAAAAAGGCTTAGTACCTAACATGGCAATATTGGGAGTGGTAGGAATCCTTAAGAGACGGGGGCCCATGGAAGATCTTAAGCTAACTGGGGAGTATGCCCTTGATGTGAAAAATGGGACTCTAGTCTCAGTCTCTCTCTCTCTCTCTCTCTCTCTCTCTCTCTCTCCTATTCCTGTTTGTGAGGTGAAAGACCTCTACTCCCAGCTGTACTCCCAGCTGCTCCTGCCATGGTATGTTATGCCACTACAGACCCAAACAACAGAACCATTTGGTTATGGACTGAAACTTCAGAATGGTGAGCCAAACAGAAGTTTTCCTGTGTTTAATGTGATTTATCTCAGGCATCTGTCACAGTTTATAAAGGAGCTTACATAATACACTAAATGGTTGTTACTTTATGCTATTTGGGGGGGGGTAGCTTTTATGTAGCAGTAAACAGCTGTAACATACACACAATTCATAAATGTTTAACTTAAAACTTTTCCAAAGTTTTATTTTTAATTTATTAGCATGTGCCTGCATATGCATGCATGCACGTGCATATTCTATGTTGTATATGAAGGTCAGAGGACAACTCTTGGATGTTGGTTCACTTTTTTCTCTCTTCCCCTTTCTTTTTTACATTCTCTGTCTCTGTCTCTCTGTCTCTAACTGTCTCTCTCTCTCTCATCTCACCCTATAGCTCACAGTGCCTCAGCCTCAGAGTGCTGGAATCATAGGTATAAACCACGGCCTGCTTTTTCTATAGCTTCCTTAACTAGTGCAATTATACCTAGGCTTAATGAAAATCTATTGAATAAATTATTCCTGCTTCCTTTCTTCTCCCTTTCCTGATTATCCATTCACATTTCAACCCTAAAAGTACTGTAATGATGCTATTAATCAACCAACTTCTACTTTTCTGTAGGCCAGGGAGAATACAGGGCTTCATGGATGGAGGGCTGGGCAGGTCTCAGACAAAAGCAAACTGGTTTCCTTTGACCTTAAGTCCCTCCTGAATAGCTCTCTTGAGTGGGGTAAAGCAGTAGCTTTATAAGAACCAAACTCTGATAGTAACTCCAAAGTTAAAAGCTTCAGGACAGTGTGTGGGCTTTGGAAAAGCAGCAGTTAAACTACAGTGTTCTGAGGAATTTGGAGAGGGTGAAATCTTAGGGTACCAACAGGGTTATCTAGCCTTAGGCATGTTCTCCCTCTCATGAGACTCCTCCTTATAAGTCTCTTCAGCCAAAGCCTAAAGTGGGAAAACCTGAGATCATCAAAAGTGAGGTCTGGCAATACCTCACAATGTCAGGATCAAATGCACCACCACCAAATACTTTAGATTCTTTAGAAAATGTGGGCTGACATGGAAAGAGCAGGTTACAAAATAGTCCGAACAGAGTGTTCCCTGATTGTAACCTTATCCTGCCTTTCTGCATAGAACCAAGCTGGAGAAGGCTGTTTGCCAATGTGTTATCTGTGGTTATCTGAGGGGGCAGGAAGAAATTATTCCCAGTGATTTTAATTTTCTTTCTGGTGTGTTTCCAGATTTTCTACAATGGACATCTATTACTTTTTATGAACAAGAAATGAAACCTTTTTAAAAAGCAGGCAGTTTGACACATGGCCCTTGTCACACTTGGTAAGCATGTAAGTTATTTCTAGAGAGAAAAAGAACTCATCCATGAAGTTCTGTAAATGGAGACTGTGGGGTTATAGAACAAATCACACATTCATTAGCTTAAATCATAATGTCACTCTGAGCACCATTGTCTTCCACACTCTTACTAATGTGGCCCACTAAACCCTGCTTAAAGCTGGGTGTGGTGGCGCACACCTTTAATCCCAGCACTTGGGAGGCAGAGGCAGGTGAATTTCTGAGTTCGATGCCAGCCTGGTCTACAGAGTGAGTTCCAGGACAGCCAGGGCTACACAGAGAAACCCTGTCTCAAAAAAACCCAAAACAAACAAACAAACAAACAAACCAAAAAACCAAAAAAAAACCCCAAAAACCTCTCTCACAGGCTCAGCTGAATCTTCTGCTCAGAACCTCACAGGGTCCATCAAGGTGGTGGCCAGAATGTATTCACATCTGGATTTCTATAGTATATTGTTTTCTATTTTGTGATGGTTTGAATAAGAATGCACCCCACTGGCTCATATATTTTAATGCTTAGTCAACAGGAAGTGACACTACTTGAGGAGGATGAGGAAGTATGGCCTTGCTGGAGTTAAAGTGGTTTTGTTAGAGTGGGTGTGCTCTTTTTTGAGTAAGTATGGCCTTGATGAAGTAGGTTTGGCCTTTTGGAGTAAATGTGTCACTGAGGGTGGAGTTTGAGGTTTCAAAAACCTTTGCCAGGCCCAGTGTGTCTCTCTCTTCCTGATGCCTGTGAATCTGGACATAGAACTCTTAGCTACTTCTACAGCAACATGTCTGCCTCTTTGCTGCCATGGACTAAACCTCTGAAACTGTAAACAAGCCCCAGTTAAATTATATATGAGAGCCGGGCGTGGTGGCGCACGCCTTTAATCCCAGCACTTGGGAGGCAGAGGCAGGCGGATTTCTGAGTTCGAGGCCAGCCTGGTCTACAAAGTGAGTTCCAGGACAGCCAGGACTAAGCAGAGAAACCCTGTCTCAAAAAAAACCAAAAAAAAAAAAATTATATATGAGTTGTCATGGTATGGTGTCTCTTCAGAGTAATAGAATATTAAGACAGAAGTTGGTACCAGGTGGTGGGGTATGGCTGTGACAGGCCTTACGATGACTGTTGGCAGAATGTGGATTTTGAATTAGGAAAGCAATTGTACACTTTAAGTAGGGTTTGTTGTTGTTGTTTAATTTTGTTTTTGTTTGTTTTTTTGTTTTGTTTGTTTGTTTGGTTGGTTTTTTCGAGACAGGGTTTCTCTGTGTAGCCCTGGCTGTCCTGGAGCTCACTTTGTAGACCAGGCTGACCTTGAACTCAGAAATCCACCTGCCTCTGCCTCCCGAGTGCTGGGATTAAAGGCGTGTGCCACCACGCCCGGCTCTTTGTTTTTTTGAGACAGGGTTTTTCTGTGTAGCCCTGGCTATCCTGGAACTCACTCTGTAGATCGGGCTGGCCTTGAACTCAGAAATTTGCCTGCCTCTGCCTCCCAAGTGCTTGGATTAAAGGTGTAAACTACCACACCCGGCTTTAAGCAGGGCTTGGTGGGCCACATTAGTAGGAGTGTGGAAGACAATGGTGCTCAGAGTGACATTATGACAGCAAAGTTTAAGAAGTTTCAGATAGGGCTGGTGAGATGGCTCAGCGGGTAAGAGCACCCGACTGCTCTTCCGAAGGTGATAAGTTCAAATCCCAGCATCCACATGGTGGCTCACAACCATCAGTAATGAGATCTGGCGCCCTTTTCTGGAATGTCTGAGGACAGCTACAGTGTACTTACATATAATAAATAAAATAAATCTTTAAAAAAAAAGTTTCAGATAGGAAGAATATTAGTGGCCTACAGATCATTCCAGGGATATTTTGGCAAAGAATGTCTTTTACCATTGCCACACAAAACAAACAAAATCTTCCTGAGGCTAAATTGAAGAGTTTTGGATTAAAGGCATTGGTTGAGGAGATTTCAAGACAGCCTAGTATTGACAATTCACATGGTTTGGTGACTACCCTTATAAAGATCTATAATGAAAAGGAACAAGCTGAGGAAGGAAAAAATACAGAATGTACAGTTTGAGGAGAAAAGGAGTACTAGGAAGTGTAATGGAGCTAGGACTAGTGCTCAAGGAAATAACATGTTTAAAGAAAAGTCCAGTGCTAAATAGAATAATGGAAGTGGTGACCTCAGGACAATACACTACCCAGCTAATCTTCCAATTTTAGAAAAAGAATTAAGGAAAAGCTTAAGCACTGAAGAGGACCATCAAAACCAGAAAGCTGATGAAAATGTATTAGAATGGGGGGGGGGGGGCCAAGTTCCAGCCCCAGCAAGCAGAAAAACTTGGTAGCTTTGGCCATGTGGTTCTGGCTTTAGAGTTAAGGAATCAAAAAGAGAGCTGTGAAATCTTTCTCTGTGGCTAAGGAAAATCACTGAGGCCAGGTGTATGTCAGGTGTGTCCCTATATGGTGGCCTAGAGAGGCCATTGTGTGAAGCTGTGAATTTGAAGTCTGATTTCTTTTTTTTTTTTTTTTTTTTTGGTTTTTTGAGACAGGGTTTCTCTGTGTAGACTGGGCTGTCTTGGAACTCACTCTGTAGACCAGGCTGGCCTCAAACTCAGAAATCTGCCTGCCTCTGCCTTACCTAGTGCTGGGATTAAAGGCGTGCGCCACCACTGCCCAGCTGAAGTCTGATTTCAATGGAGACCCAAAGGTGTTGGAAATGCTTGAGCTGTGGGATAGTTGCCAAGGAGAGCTGTAGAGTGAGTGTGGAAACAACCCTAAGAGAGAAAAGTGTGTGTTGCAGTTAACAAAGCTGAAAGTTGGAGATCCTAGTGCTTTGATATCAGACATGGAGATTCAGCATTTGGAGTTTCCCAGCTGTTTTTCAGTCTTACTTTGGTCTGGTATTTCCTCACTATGCTCTGTTTCCTCCCTTTTGTAATGAGAGTGTATATCCTGTGCCATTGTATGTTGAAAGTATGTGATCTGTTTGATTGGGAGGCAGAGGCAGGCGGATTTCTGAATTCGAGGCCAGCCTGGTCTACAAAGTGAGTTCCAGGACAGCCAGGGCTACGCAGAGAAACCCTGTCTAGAAAAAGAAAAAAAGAAAAAAAAAAGAAATAGACTAAGACAAATGGGAAGGATCTACATTCATGGGGGTAAAATCCACTTTTATGTTGTCATGCTATTGGCAGAATTTATTTCCCTGTTGCTGTATGAAAGAGCTCCAGTTTCTTGATATCCTTTGTTTGGAAGGTACTGTAAGCTCCTTGAGGTCACTCTTTTCTTTTCTTTTTTTTTTTAAGATTTATTTATTTTATTATATGTAAGTACACTGTAGCTGTCTTCAGACACTCCAGAAGAGGGCATCAGATTTCATTACGGATGGTTGTGAGCCATCCGTTGTGGTTTCTGGGATTTGAACTCGGGACCTTCGGAAGAGCAGTCGGCACTCTTAACCACTGAGCCATCTCGCCAGCCCCACTCATTTCTTTTCTAACATGACAACTTTCTTTAATAAACCATCAAAGAGAACCTTTAGAATATGCTAGCAAGATGCAATAGAATATGGTAACATATATTATGATTATATAGTATCACAATAGTTTGATATAATCTGACATAGCCATAGGGTTACATCTGATCATATTTGCCAGACATCATTGGTTAAAACTAGTGATGAAAGTAACACTTCAATGGAACAATAGTATTTTAAACGGAATGTTCTTCGTTTTTGTTTGTTTGTTTGTTTGTTTGTTTGTTTTTTTGAGACAGGGTTTCTCTGTATAGTCCTGGCTGTTCTGGAACTCACTTTGTAGACCAGGCTGGCCTCAAACTCAGAAATCCGCCTGTCTCTGTCTCCCAAGTGCTAGGATTAAACGTGCCATCACTGCCCGGCCCTGAATGTTTTTCTTTTTTCTTTTTTTTTTTTTTTAAAGATTTATTTTATTTATTATATGTAAGTACACTGTAGCTGTCCTCAGACACTCCAGAAGAGGGCGCCAGATCTCGTTACGGATGGTTGTGAGCCACCATGTGGATGCTGGGATTTGAACTTATCACCTTCAGAAGAGCAGTCGGGTGCTCTTACCCGCTGAGCCATCTCACCAGCCCCCCTGAATGTTTTTCAACATTCATGTTGAAGATGTAATCCAGAAGGACTGTATTTGAAGATGGAACTTCAAGGAAGTAATAAAGGTTAACTGAGGAAGAAAGGGTGACATCCTGACACAATAGGACTAGTGTCATTTTAAAGAAAAGATGTCAGAGAAAATTTTCTTCGTTTACATATATCAAGGAAAGTCACACCCGGACATTGTTAAGATGGCAGTCACCCACAAGCTAGGAAGAAAATTTCACCAGAAACCAAAGTGGCTTTGTCATCATCATCACCACCACAGGATTTTTATGCTCCAGAAGTTTGAGAAATGAATTTCTGTTGTCTACACCACTCAGTGAATAATCTGTGCCATGGCAAATATGAACAATGGAAGACATAGATCACTGGAGAAGAGACAGAGCCTGTCTGCAACATTCAATATTATGAGGTTGTTGAAATTCCATGCAGAAGTTTTAGAAGCTTCTAGGAATATTTAAAGTATATAGATGCTTTGTATATTTTATCATTCTGTCGGCCAGTGTGGACCTGGGGAATGTATAATGTATTCTTTTTTTTATTATTATTTACTTTACATCCTGATCACAGTCCCCCTCCCTTCTCTCCTTTTAGTCCCACCCCACAAATCCCTCCCATTTAATGTATTCTAAAGTTATTCCAATAATGGTATCTGATGACTATGAGTAAGAAATATCAGGTTAGATCAAGCACCTCTGAAATCTAACCTGGCCATTTCCTAGCTATAGGACTTTAGATTGGTGCCTCCTTTTTCCAGGCAGAATTTCTTTATCTAATATAGCATAGCAATTTTTTAAAAGCAAATATAAGCTAGGCAAGGTTATACAAGCTTTTACTTCTAGCTCTTAGGAAGCAGAGGCAGATCTCTGTGAGTTCAAGGCCAGTCTGGTCCACAGTGCTATATTCAAGCCAACCTTGCCTACACAGTGAGAACATGTCTTTTTTTTTAAAACAAAAAAGGAAATATTAAATATCTTCTGTCAGAAGGAGTTCAATATTGTTGCCTCCTATCCAGGCCAAGTCCTGAAGAACTTAGTGTTTCGGGAATGTGGAAGAGTTTTAAACAAGGAGACAGAGATGGGGAGATATTGATACCAAAAGGAAAAAGCAGCCATGGTGTCCAATAATATACAGAGAAGCCTCCATGTGGTGACCCTCATGGCAAGGCCTCTCAGTTTGTAAAGTCATAATGACTGGGGTTGGGATGTGTGTGAAGGATGGTGTCTTAGTCAGGGTTTCTATTCCTGGACAAACATCATGACCAAGGAGCAGGTTGGGGAGGAAAGGGTTTATTCAGCTTACACTTCCATACAGCTGTTCATCACCAAAGGAAGTCAGGACTGGAACTCAAGGAGGTCAGAAAGCAGGAGCTGATGCAGAAGCCATGGAGGGATGTTCTTTACTGGTTTGCTTCCCCTGGCTTGCTCAGCCTGCTCTCTTATAGACTACCAGCCCAGAGATGGTCCCACCCACAAGGGGCCTCTCCCCCTTGATCACTAATTGAGAAAATGCCTTACAGCTGGATCTCATGGAGGCACTTTCCCAACTGAAGCTCTTTTCTCTGTGATAACTCCAGCCTGTGTCAAGTTGACACACCAAACTAGCCAGTACAGATGGTATGTGAGTAAGCATACTGAGTAGAATTAAATGACCTGTAAGTATAAATACAAGAATATGAGAAACTTCCTATTGCAGTGGAAGAAAATCTACCCTAGAGGTAATGCTGTGTGTCTCTGAATTTAAAGCTTTCAAATTCCTATTTATCTGTGAGTGTGTGTGTGTCTGTGTATGCATGCATGTGTATGAATGCTAGACATATGTATAGAAGTCAGAGGACAATTTTTGGGAGTCAGGTCTCTCCTTCCATCTTGTTGAGGCAAGGTTTCTCTTGTTTTTGTTGTATTGCATATTCCAGGCTAGCTGGCCAATGAACTTCCAAGAGATTCTCCTATTTCTGCCTCCCATTCTATAATAGGAGTGCCAGGGCAGATGTATGCCACCACATTCAGTTTTTTAAATATGGGATCTAGAAATCAATCTCAGGTCTTAAGTTTGTGAAATAGGTGTTTTCATCTGCAGAGCCATCTATCTTTTGAATCTTGACAGATGTTGGATGCTTTTTCTTCACATGAAATTTCACTGTGCATGGGTACGAAACAGTGAGCCCTACAGGATTTGAGAACACAACCAACACAGGAATATCCCCTCTGTTTAGACCTAGCACATAGAAATATAGAAATGGTTTCTTGTCCCATGTTGGAGGCCTATGTACGCTTGGCTCATTTTCTAAGTGGAAGAAATATAAGAAAATGAGAGAAGTAAGCATGCATTATGGTTTGGATATAAGTGGGCGCCAAAGCTCATGTGTTGAAAGCTTGATGGCCAGCTAGTGGTGTTTTTGAGAGGTGATTTGCTCATGAAGATTGCAACACCATTGATGAATTCATAGCTAAATGGGCTATTGCGAGATTGGGGTTTAGCAGAAAGATACTGGTGGTGTCTTTTTGCTTCAGACTCTGTGACAGGGTCAAGGGACTATGGACTAAAACATTTCTTCTTTTAGATTGCTTTTCTCATATATTCACGGGGCAGAAAGCCAGTGCAGAAGCACAGGTGGATTGTGACTTTTGCCTCTTATCTTGTCTCTCGTGAAGTATATTGTGCATCAGACATAAGCTCTCACATATGCTGGATCTTACTTATGTTAGGCAAGTGTTCTCCTGACTTGTATCCTCATCCTCTTATAACTTTTATTTTGCAGCAGGGTCTCTCAGGTTGCTTGCCCAAGCTGGCCTTAAACTCATTTATCCTCCAGCCTCTGCCTCCTCAGTCACTGGGATTATAGGTTGGTCCATCATACTCTGCTTCTGAACTGAAGCAAGAGTATCCAGTTATCATGAAATAGGTGCACACAGATGTGATGAGGCTCTGGGAGGGGAGCTGTTAGGATAGAATGCTATTTGATTGGGGCTCTTTGCCTTAAAAGACAGAACTGGGAGAGGTCTCTATTTCCAGGCAGATATATAAACACAGCCTGAGTCCTTGTTCCTTTCTGGGCGCCTTATGTATAAACACACAGCAATGAACTTGGTGAAGAGCTAAGAACAACTTGGTATCAATTTACTTTTCAGCAGAAGCCAAAGATGTCTGCTATTACAGCTTTGAGGTTTTGAGTCCTTTTCACATACAGTTTGGTATCATTGTTACGTTTCCCATAGTTAGATGCATTGGAGAGTCCCAAAGTGGCTGGGGGTTAGGAGTAGGAGTGAACACTCTGAGCCAAGAAAAACTGAGAGGCCATGTGACTTCTGACTCGATTTCTCCAGAGTGTGGGCACAATCTCTTCCTCTTACCACAGGCTGCCTGCTTCAATACTCCAAGGCGATGTCGTGACTTGGATTAGTCTCCTGTGACATGTGCATGTGAGCATGTTCATATAGTATACTTTAAATGATTACATTGGAAAATGAATAATGTAGGGTCTATACAGAAAGTGCTACAGTATAATTATGGTAGCACAAGGTAATCTGATTTAAAATGCTAATTCAGTGCACTTCAGATGTAATTCTAAAGACCATCACCATCTTTTGAGCATGTCAGCAAGTACTTGTGACTGAAGTCAATTTCTGTGGTCTTCACATGGAGAGAATGAGTGTATGGGTCCCCAAGCTCTCTATATTCAACACTTGATGAGTTCAATTGTCTGTCTTTATTCCATTTCCTGGATCAATGGTTAGATCTAATTTCATCTATTGTGTCTAAAATTTAATGCTTGATGGATCAGGATGACAACTAGAGATAAAGCTGTAGATAGAGATAAAAACTAGCATAATAGTTTAGAATTATAACTTTTTTTTTCGAGACAGGGTTTCTCTGTGTAGCCCTGGCTGTCCTAGAACTCACTCTGTGTCAGACCAGGCTGGCTTCGAACTCAGAAATCCGCCTGCCTCTGCCTCCCAAGTGCTGGGATTAAAGGTGTGTGCCACCCCCGCCCGGCTAGAATTGTAACTTAACTTTGATTTTTTTTTTTTTTTTTTGGTTTTTTGAGACAGGGTTTTCTCTGTATAGCCCTGGCTGTCCTGGAACTCACTTTGTAGACCAGGCTGGCCTCGAACTCAGAAATCCACCTGCCTCTGCCTCCCGAGTGCTGGGATTAAAGGTGTGTGCCACCACGCCTGGCCTTCAATTAACTTCTTATACCATATCTGTATGTATTATTATTTTTAGCATATGTTGAGGGAGTCTTCAAAGAAGGGCTAGTGACTGAGAAAACACATTTCAAACTTTTTTTTTGAAATTGCCTTTTAAAAAGACTGGTACAATCTACACTTCCACTAAAAATGTTAAAACAATTGTGTCCTAATTTTTGTTAGCACTGTAGATGGTTGCTGATATAAGCTTTTGCCATCTGATTCATGTGAATGGTACCTTTTGGTGGTTGATTTGTGTTTCACTGATTGCTTTGGATATTTTCATGTTTACAGAAATACAGAAGAGCACACTGGCTCATGCACAGACTGAATAGGCCACTGGAGAGAGTCACAGCTCTATCACCTACTGTGTAACATGGGCAAGTTACTTTATGCCTTTTAAAGGCTCTTTTGCAGTATTTCCTCTCATAAAGCAGAATGTGAATGCCTGAAACACCTAGCATAAAACAGCACTAAATGACCAACAATTCCATGAATGTGCCATGTCTGATGAGCCACCCATACTACTGTAGTCCATTGATAGATTCAACCTAGTAGCACCAGGTGTTTGTGTTGTCTACTCTTATGCTCACATAAGTGTCTAACAAAGCATTTCTCAAGATGTATGCCTGTTGTTACATGACACACAACTGTTAGTATAGTTAACCTATAGGAATCTTGTGTATGGGTGTAGTAATCGTGAGTCTTTTACTTATGTTAGAGATGTGTCTTAGTCTAACAAATCTTGTAGAGATTTGTTTTTTTTTTTTTTTTTTTTTTTTGGTTTTTCGAGACAGGGTTTCTCTGTATAGCCCTGGCTGTCCTGGAACTCACTCTGTAGACCAGGCTGGCCTCGAACTCAGAAATCCGCCTGCCTCTGCCTCCCGAGTGCTGGGATTAAAGGCGTGCGCCACCACGCCCAGCAGAGATTTGTTTTATATAGATAGATCATTCTCTTTGTCTTCTAGGGGCCCTGTTTTATGAATGCCTTTTGGTTTTCTTTTGGTTAATCATGTTACTTTTAGAAGATTTTAGTTATACAATAAATTTAGCTCAGTCTTTTAGGAATTTGGAAACTCATCTTCAAATGCTAGTTCGCACAAAGGACCAGGGTTTGTTTGATTTATTTATTTATTTATTTATTTATTTATTTATTTTTGCCTAAAACCATGTCTCTGAACTGAAGCTGTTCTCTTCAGTTATCCAATGAACAAGTAACTATCTGTTTCCCAAACTAATGGTTTTGGTCTCAAATCTCCCACTCATATTTGTTCTTTTTATATACTATTCCTCTGAAGGGAAATATAAAATAAAAAAGACTTTCCTTCCAGGACTTCTACAAGGGTTACCATACCTTTAATTCAGTTTCAGGGCAATAATCACTTTCATGACAGCCTAAAGTTTACTATTTTATTCTCTGGTTCCTTCAAGCCATTTAGTTACCACCAATAAAAACTCACTTAAAAATTACATTTAATTGTATGTATGCATGGCACAAATGCAAAGGTCAGAGGTCAATTTGCTGGAGTTGGTTCTCTCCTACTATGTGGATACTGGGTACCTAACTGAGGTTGTCAAGTTTGGCAGCAAGTACATTTATCTCATCATGCCTATCTTAGAAACTTGTTTTTTTTTTTTTCCCCCTATAAAAAGCGAATTTATAAAGATGTTTGATAGTCTACAATTAAAGGAAAATCTGAGCCGGGCGTGGTGGCACACGCCTTTAATCCCAGCACTTGGGAGGCAGAGGCAGGCGGATTTCTGAGATCGAGGCCAGCCTGGACTACAAAGTGAGTTCCAGGACAGCCAGGGCTATACAGAGAAACCTGTCTCAAAACAAACAAACAAAGGAAAATCTGAGTAACAGCCCTCTAAAATGGGTTCTCCAGGGGATTTTGCATCATTGCCGGTATCATTTCTTTGGGATATTTTCATCAGAACCACTCAATTCCTGTCAATTTTGCCTCTGTAATTCCTCTAAAATCAGAAGTTCTAGCCAAACAGTGGTGGTATAAGCTTTTAATCCAACACTTGAAATCCAGTAGTAGGTAGCTCTATGAGTTTGAGACAAGCAAGTTTCAGGAAAGCCAGGGGTTATACAGGGAAGCCCTGCCTCAAAATATCAAAAACAAATCTGAAGTCCTGATGTGACAGCAATTATGATAGTATATACTTAAGACTGCTTGAACCTTGGCCAGGAGTATGAGGTCAGTGTATTGCCATCAACTGTTCCACTAAAGCCACATCATATAGAAATTGAAGAGGTTAGCTTTCCAAAGGAAGCTCTCCAAAGGACAAAAGTGATTTGTGGCAGGTCAAAGCAATAGATGTCCATTAAACCAATGTTTAAATGGAGAAGAGACTTTTCAGTGGACCAGTAGCCAAGATGTGTACTGTTAACAGCAATAATGAGTGCTTTAAGATATGGAACTCTAGCCGGGCGTGGTGGCGCATACACTCGGGAGGCAGAGGCAGGCGGATTTCTGAGTTTGAGGCCAGCCTGGTCTACAAAATGAGTTCCAGGACAGCCAGGGATACACAGAGAAGCCCTGCCTTGAAAAACAAAACAAAACAAAGATATGGAACTCTGTCTAAGCTGAAAATTCAAGGTCCATGTGTAAGATTTAGCAATCCAAAAGGCCTTCCTAACCTTTATTTCTGTGACACTGGTTTTAAAAAGTGACTAATTTCCTTCTCTTTGCCTAATGTGGACAGTGCAATAAGGATTTAGTAGTTCAGCCATCACTTTAAAATGTAAGATGACACTATCAAGCGTTGATAATTTTGATTCAAGATTTTTTTTTTTAAAGATTTATTTTATTTATTATATGTAAGTACACTGTAGCTGTCTTCAGACATTCCAGAAGAGGGCGCCAGATCTCGTTACGGATGGTTGTGAGCCACCATGTGGATGCTGGGATTTGAACTTATCACCTTCGGAAGAGCAGTCGGGTGCTCTTACCTGCTGAGCCATCTCACCAGCCCCTTGATTCAAGATTTTTAAAGGATGCTTTAATTCCTAAATTTTAAGCTTCCTAATGTGTAGTAGTCTGTCAGCTCATGTAATGTAAGAATATCTGTAATAGGTTCACTATAAAGGGGATATTTTTTAATCATTTGATAAACTCTGGGTTAAGTAACTTGCCAGTGTCAGTCAAACAGTGGGCATTTATTTTTAAAATTATTTGTTTTTAAATAAAGTTTAAAATTAGATTTTATTTTTTTCCTGAGACACGGTTTCTCTGTATAGCCCTGGCTGTCCTGGAACTCAGTTTGTAGACCAGGCTTGTCTTGAACTCAGAAATCCGCCTGCCTCTGCTTCCCGAGTGCTGGGATTAAAGGCGTGTGCCACCACGCCCAGCTCCTAGTCACACAGAATCTTAATACTATGTAATCTACTGCTCAAGCCAGTAACAAACCTTTCTATGCATTTACAAAGATAAACACACATCTTAAATGAGTTCACACCATACACTTCTATCAACTGTTTTGGTTTACCCACTGTGAACATTTTTCTATGTCTCACCACAATAAATGTACCTTTTTTTATGTTAACTATGTAGGTTTTCTTTTATCATTGAACCATATTGTATTCACCATTTTCACTTGAATTTTTGTACCAGTAAGTTTTATGTTTCCATAGTGTTTTATTCTCAATTTCTGTTGTGCCTTTAGAAAATAATTATGTGTCCTTGACCTATAGCTTAATAACTTGAACATGCCAAGTTTCATTGCTGCTAAATAGTGTTATTAGTCAGGACTCAATTTCAAGTAATAGAAACCCAACTCAAAGTAACTTAAACAAAAAAGGGAATTTATTGGTTCACATAACTGAAAAGTCCAGGTGATGTACTATTAGCTTCAGGCACAGTTGGATACAGGGGCATAAATGTGGTCATCAGAACTCAAGTCTCTTCCACTTTTGGCTACATTTCCCTCTGTACTGGCTTCATTTTCTGCCTGGCTCATTCAACATAGTAGGTAGGCCCTGTTGGTTTGAGTTTTCTCCTACAAAGCTAAAGCATCTAAGAGAACTTCCCCACAACTGAGAAAACACCTAGGGTTGATTATCATTGGACAAACTTGAATCATGCATCCATTCCTGAACTAATCACTAGAGTCAAGATGGACTTTGCTGTGATTGATGAGGTTGCAACAAAATGTCCAGCATGAAGACTGTCTAAATCACAAGGACTGAAAATTGGAATAAATGGTTCCAAAAAAACATTAGGAAGTTAAGAATGAGATGGAAATGATCGCTGGGCAATAAAAAACTAGCATCCAGGATAAGACCAGATATAGAGAGCTTAATCTTTGCCCATAAAGTTGACTTTTAGCAGCTGGTATTTCTTCCTTGGTAATCAAGTTCTAAAAATCACCAGGGGTGATGTCTGTTCTGTCCTCAGGAAACCTACAATCCACTTGAATAGACAATAATTTCCATTAGTATCATAGTCTAGGATTCACCATAAGGTCCCCATTCAAGTTGGTATTATCAGAGCCCCACTACAATGGTGATATGAAGCAGGAAAACTAGCCTACTTGGCAAGCAGGTCTGTGAGGCTATTTGAGTAAGTGGCAAATTTAGTTCAGCAGTAAACTTCTGGTGTTGCCGTTTCTTGTCAAGGTGAACTTACAATTTCTGGGCCAATCATATTCGTTTCTGAGTTACCGAAGAAATAAGCAGTGTACTCTGTTGTCAATCTTCTATACTCCTATTAGATCAAATGGATGTTTCAGGTGTTGAAAATAAGCAGGGTTATTATTATCTTCTCTACTTAAAGTTGCTGGTCAAGGAATATACAGCATGGTCCTTCCTGTTCTGGTGGGGTGAGGTACGGGTTCCTTTTATTAAAAATTCCTTGGTGAAATTGGACAAAGGAAAGGTTGAAACTGTAGTCTTCTCAAAGCCAGTTAGTCTAATTGCAGTAGCATGTCAAAATAGGCAGGTTAAGAGCTAAAGACAGGTAAACAAACTACTTCAGCAGGGTCAGCCATACCAATAATTAAGCTATAATCTAGAAGAACAGGCACATTAATAATGAAGCTCTGTAAATTAGTTTTTGTCCTGGGTACTCCACAGGGTTTAGTTCAGACATTATTTTTGGATCTTAAAAAGGGCCAGTTGGGTATAACAGCTTTCATTTTCTTGCTCACCTGTGCAAGAACTGTCAGCTTAGAAGGCTATATCCTCAATGCAGACTTGAGGTTCTAGTTATGAGTCTATGCTACATCTGGGAGCAATAGGATCGTAAAGCCAGGTTTGTCATAGTTGGCTCTACTTTCTTTGGTAATCAAGTCTTCACCTTCTGTAATACAGCCCATCTCTAAGAATCATCTTAAAAGCAAGTCAAGACTTTAGACTGGTTGGGTGGCACTGTTGATTTAGATGAAATCCAAGACATGAAGATAGTAGGAAAGGCCCTAGATTAAGGTTTTTGCCTTAAGTTTTGTTTTCTTCTACTTATCCATTCACTGGTTAGATTCCTGATTCTTCGTTTTAACTGAGTATGGCAGGAGGGAATAGCTGGCAGTGTAGCTTATTTTTGTTTTTAATACAAACACAAAAGAAAGAGCTAGCAATGTAGAGGTAATATAATAGAAAAGTGAATTTGCAATTTCTTTACAAATAGTAGTTGCATATACAAGCAGAAGTCATCCCGAGTTTGTTAACTGTGAGCAGTCTAGAATAACCAGATCTGAGTCTGATTTCCGGTGAGAATTACATAACCATGATTAGTTTAGAGGATAAGAAACAAGGATATAAAGAAGGCAGTTCCAACATTTACCCAGTGCACTCAGAGTAGCTGATAGCATTTGGGCCCTTAAATTGACTATGAAGTAGAGAAATGAGATTTTCTCAGGTCACAAATTGCAGTCTTGTTCACTATGATGATTTGGATGGTCAGGAATTTTATCCTTTCTACAAAAGTAATCTTAAAATGTCTTAAAAATACTTCATAGTAAGGAATAAAGTCCGTCACTCTGTTAAGTGAAGAGACAGGTGAAAATTCCGTTGAAATATCCCAAGGACAGAAACTCAGGAATACTGAAAAATCCTTAGCTGCCATTTAGATTTTTTTCCAAGTTACTCTACTTTTCCAGCAAACAAGTTGACAATATGCTACTTGAAGTTACTAGCAAGCTATCATAGCCTAGAGTCAAATGCCTATGTCAAACTTTGCCTATCACACATATACAGTTGATGGTATCAGGCATGAAGGCTAATCATTAAATATTTCACTGGGTAGAAGGAAAATTTCCAGCCACATTTTAAGTCACAAGTATCATAAAGGATGCTCAAAGAGTGTCTTCAGAATCATCTGTTCAATATAGTGGTGAGTAGTTACTTTTGAATAGACAAGTATAGACGTGTTGGAGAAATTTAGTTTTGGTTTTTTAAGCCTTGGAAAAAGTATTTATTAAATAACAAAAAGCCATGGAGCAGTTCAATAACTACTGGTTGCATCAACATGACTTGAAACTTGAGATAATGAATGATAACCAGGTTGCAAGTCCCTTTAGGAAAAATTGTATTTCAATTCTATTTCATAGTTAATGGTCATCCTTTGTACATGGAATACCATAGTTAACGAGGAAAGGTCAAACGAACAACTTGGTCTAAGATGGCCTTAGGGAGGTATCAGCTTCAATACCAGCTCTCATAGACTTCCAAGTCACATACTTCTAGTACCACTAGCTATAGGTTGCTGACAGTTAATGGTGTTCTTCAGTGTATGAATTGCTCTCTGGTTATATCCAACTCCAGGAAGTCCACCTTGGAGAAAATGCTATTATAAAACTTCATTAGACAAAGCTGTATTATCATCATTCTCTGGGTAAAGCATCTCCAAACACGTTGAGCATCAACTGAATATGAATTGTTCTGAGATGGAAGTACATAAAAAAGAGAATGCCATTCAGGTCAAACACGTTGTCTAGGGCAGTGGTTTCAAGCAGGATTTTCTGAAGAGCTTTATATAAGGAAGTCCCTTTAGGCATCACCATGGTGGTAAAGGAAGATGGTTATGGTAGGTTGTAGACCTCAACTCCCACTTCACTACTTCATCCAGAGCAGCTTCCCTTTACTCTGGACTTCCACACAGCTTTCCTTCAAAGAACTTCATGAGCACAGAGCCTTTGGAAAATCAGTGATAAGATGTTCACAAAATGCTGAAATACAAAAAATAGGTAATGGAAACCAGAATGTGGTAAGCAAGCTCAATGTTAAAGACAAAGCAGACAAAGTAGACGTTTTTCTATTCTTTCTCTAATGTGGATCATGTTAAGTTTTATTATAAAAATTGACTAAAAGGGGTCAACCATGCTCTAGTGGATGTCTCATTATGTATCTGAGCAGCACAAACTGGGGGATTAAAAAAAGACATGAAATTGAAAGAGGGTAGGGAATAGTTTTGGGGCAGTTAGGGGAATATGATCAAAATACATTGCATGAAATCCCTCCCCCCAAAAGGATAAAAATATTAAAAATGACTATCAGGGAACAAGATTGTTGGTTTTAAGTTGTAATAGCACTGAGAAATGTATCCATTTCTTTGCAAATATTACTTGAGAAGTCCATGGTTGGATGACGTAAGCAGTATGATCTCAGTAAGTCATATCACTAATTCTATGAAAAATCTTTTCTCCTTAAATACCTGAGAATCAATCCCCTTAAAAGTTCTTTAGTGAGAAGTTATTGCTAATTCAACTATGACAAGTCATCCCCCACCCCTATTCTTCCTTATTATCCCACAAATATTTTAGAGTTTCCCTTGGCAAAAAGGTAATAATCAAAATGTGTAACCCTCAGATGTAACACACTAATTCAATCAGTTAACAACAAAGTATGAGAAAGGGTGTTTCAAAGACAATAAATTTATTATGGGGTCTCTAGGCCAATCTGCCAATAATTAAGAATCACTGGTTACACAGCTGAGTTTCCCGTTCTGTTAAAAAGAATGTAGGAAAAACAAAACACCCTGCATCAATCCATGTATCTAAACGATGTATATAACACATTGGGCTAAAGCTAAATGAAGCTTTGCTGCACATCTTGAGACCTTAATATACTACACTGCACTGTTTGTCTGGAAACACAAACTACATATTTTATCACATCATTGGTTAACAAAAACGATAAATTATATACATATATAAAAGCAAATGGCTCATTCTACCTATTAATTTGGGGACAGAAGACTATAGGTAAGCTTTCTGTGCTCAGGAACATTAACAAAACTTAAAGCAATTAACAGAAACAAGTGCAGATCTGTAGTTAATTACTTTTTGGGAGACCATGAAAATGAACAAGAAAATCCAAAAACTTTTGTTTCATATTGTGTATTCTTTCCTATTGTTTTTTTGAAACCAAATCATCAACCTCATGGAGACTGCTTATTCCTACACTTTAGGGATGTCATCACGGGATTCTGGTCTAGTGTAGTTATCACAATTGCACTTCAAACACTGTGCTCTAATAAGGGCACCATGTAAATCGGAAGTGGATGCATTTTTCAGTCTCCAGTGATTTTAATACTGTGGATAAAGTGAAGGCTAAGATAATGCCAAGGGTAATACTGGACTGGGAGTCAGAAGGACTCATTTCTATCACTGTGTCACCTAGGAATATCTGAAGTACTTAAACAACTTCTGTCCTCTCATTTCAAAAAGTGGTGTTGACTATGTTGGTAACCAGCATACATGTATATGAAAGTGCTTTGAACCTGTAAAGTGCTATATAAAGAGGAGATTACCATGTAGGTTCTATCTTGATATATCAAGAGGCCTTTTCAGAAATCTGGTTGAAGCCTTGTGAGATGGTTAGGTAAAGGGATTCCTCAGTAGAATTTCTTAAATTGGTGTGAAAAGTTTTGGTTCCTGAGTAACCCGAAGATGATACTATGAGGAATTCAATATGCCTTGGTTTTGATCCCAATGGGTCAGAATGTCTGCTTTGTTATTTAGTAGACAGCTACAGATTTGAAGTAGGAAAAGAATAAGAGTCCAGTGGCCTTGACAGGATCCTAGGCAGTTCATGAAACTTCAATCATTTGAAATTGTGGAGTAGGGTCCAATGCTGTTCTCAGAGATGCCTTTCTTCAGACAGTATTGACAATATAAACAAGACAAAATCCCCTGGTCCAAGTTTATTATGTGTCTCTGAAGAATAAACTGCAGAAGTGAACTGTACATTTATGGAATAAACTTGGCCTTTGTTGTGATAAAATAGCTTCAGTTATTTGGCTTGAAGACTCTTGACTGCACTTAAAGGGCTGTGCTGAATCTGGGCAGAGTAGGGCAGGAGTGGAGGTAAAGGCCACATCATGATGGCTGAATGATTCTTGGGTCACAGTGGTCCACTGGAATGGTGTCTTCTTCAGTAGTAAGGTGGAAGGAATCACCATCGACAAAAATCCAAGTACCAGGTCTGTAGGCTGATGGAGTAGAAGGAAGGTCATTGGAGGGTCCAGGAGAACATTCAGCAATCAGGAGGCACGGGACTAGAAGGGGCAGGGAAAAAAACAGGTAAGGTAACAAACACATGGAATTATAAACAGAGGAGTCTAACATTGGGGTGGGGGTTTGCTGTCAGCATATCTACTGTCTGATGGATATTCACAAACCTGGCTTAGATGGTGATAAGAGAAATTGCTAATAAAAGAGAGGATCAGCAAAAAAGTAGAAGCTGGATGAACAAATGCAAAAAGTTCCCTAGCAAAGTTAACTGTCTCAGAGATGCAACAAATAGAAAATGTCTTAAGAGTGCTACACTGGAGCATTAATGTGTGCTCAGGCATTGTATAAATATCTTAATGGGGGTTTCTATCCCTACAACTATCAGGTTGGACATTAGTTGGTAGGGAGGAAAAGTTTACACAATTGGCACACAGACAAAAAAAGATTTCTAGGTAACATACTAATTTTACCTTTAACTTTCCTGGTGCCATCTTAATGCTCTTGTCCTTTAAACACTGCCCTAACCTTTACATTAACAAGTTCTATTTTGAGCAAGACAATATATGGCCTTGGTTGGTCCCCATTCTCTTCTATAACAATTTGACTCAGTTTCTTTTTAGGTCATACAGTTTCCTAGGGTTTTTTTTTTTTTAATCTAGGATTAAGAAAACATGAAATCTAATCAATTCATTTTATCTAGAGTAATGTTAATTATAATGTAGCAATTATACATACACTGAGAATTAAGGGTCCCTGCTTTTAAAAAGCCTTCTTTAGAAATGATGGTATGTTTGGGCAAAGATACATAAAACCAAGACTCTTTCAGTGTTTGGTATATGGAAAAAGAACAAATGCATGCGATGAACCAGACTTTGCATATAAGAGATTATAAAGTTATCCTAAAGATGTTCTTTTTAATATTAAGAGAGTTACAGGGTTAGAGAGCATCTTAGTTTTATGAAATGGCAGAGATCTGCCTGGTGAAGAATCACAGAAGTGCATTTCCAGGGTAAAGAACAGCAAAAGCGCAGAAATGAAAAGGCATTTTGGAAAATGGCAAATACCGTAGTTCACTTTGGATGGAGTGTTGTCAGTTTGGACAGAAACTTGGGTCTTCAAGTTCCCAGTAACAGTGCTGGTGGCAGTGCTTGGTGAGTCGCTGTTCTCTTTACTCACGGCAAGAGCAATAGTTCCAAAATTGAATACAAAACGTCCACCTCCAGAGTTCCTGTCATATCTTGACAAGCTCTTCTGGGTCACAGGTCCAGTTCTTGAAAATCCGGGAGCCTGGAGTCCATGGTGGCAGCTACACTGAAAAGTGCATCCACTCCAACTACTGCATGTACTTCATGAACCTCCAATCCTGGACATCTGTGTCATGGAATTTCAAGCTTTTAAGTTCCAGTTGATTTTTTTTTTCTCCTTCTCCAGAGGAAAGCCTTTTAACACCACAGTCTTGAAGAGTCTTTTGAGGTACATCCAGATTTAATTACAAAAGAGCTAAGACCAACACAGTTTTTCTTCAAAACAGTCATTTCTCTTGAAAGGAAACCATTTGTCTCTGGCCCTTTGGTAAAGGGAATAAGTCAACTTATTTTTTTAGACATTTGAATAAAATATCAGAATTGGTAACATCTAATCATACAAAATACACTTAAATGTTTGTGTTCACTTGCTTAGAGAGCTGTACCACTTGATAAGCACCACTTCACAAAACAAAAATGTTTGAAACCCAACTGTTCAAACATTTTAATAGTGTTTGCTGGATAATGGCCTGGAATTTGATAAAAGCAGCTGACAATAAACAAACAAACGGCATTTTGGCCATTCAGTCTCACATTTGCAAGCAATTAGAATACAAGGCTGGCTAGGAAAAAGTTAAGCTTCAAAATGATTCCAAATATACTGATTTTGTGTTTCAGCCAGAGTCCAACAAAGTTTTTTCGAAAACTTTGACCTTCAATTTAAAAAACAAAACAAAACAAAAAACAAGAAAAAAATAATCCCAAACATCTTCAGGAATCCAATGCCTGGTTCAGTCTGTTCCAAGTAGCCCGCTTGCTAAAAACCCATGTGCACTATTAACTGGTTTTGGCAGCACCATTTAAAAATAAGCCTGTTCACTATCAACCACGAAAACCAGGGATACAAAATAGGAGCAAATAATGGATGTCAATCATGGTTGTAAAAAATAGTTAACGAAAGAAAAGTAGTCAGGCACCAGTACGAGCAGCAGAAAACAATCGCTGGGCCAAAGATTACACATCTTGTTACTCAAGAACACATTCACTCCTAATTGTAGCTGCTTTCTAGTGGGTGCCATTGTACCATATGCATCAGCCACCCTTCAGGCACCCTATGGTGAATAAAAGCCAAGCAGTGAAGTGATGGTACCCGAAACAGCCATTATGCAGTAAGAAGCAGCTCACATATACCAGGGACTCAAATGGGGGCTTCATATTGGTTGTGAAGGGTCCCAAATGACATGTAGGTCTCAGTTTCCTCCTGGTGGCAAAAAAACTGTTCTAAACTCTTCTTGGTCATAGCCCCCTTTGAAAACTCGCTACTGAAGGATCTACTCATCCCTCTAGAAAACATTTTCCTACGTGTTTCTGTACAGAAGAAGTTCAGGGAACCTTCCCATCTCTAACTCCAATAAAAGGTTCCCGAATTTAATTTCAGGGTTGAGCAATTGCTATGTTTTCTTGCAACTCAAAGAAAAAAAAAACCTAATCATCTTTCTGTAAACCGACACTTTTGAAGAGAGCTTCCAATTCCATACACTCACTGATAGGCAGAGGAGGAAACTGAGGCGCAGACAGATTACAGAGTGACTTGCCTAAGGTCACTCCGCCAGCGAGTGGCTAGGCCCGGAAGCAAACCCAGATCTTCCGACTCCGGAGCTCGAATCCCCACCCCGGAGCTGCCGCCAGCGCTCTCGCTCCCCACTAAGGTGGCATAAGTAGGAAAAGGCAAAGGAGGAAGCCCACCACCAACCATCCTCCAGCTCCCTCCTGACGCTCCAACTGGGTCCTAGCAGGCCCCGAAGGGTGGCGCCAGGCCTCCAGGCCGGCCCCGGCCACCCCAGCCTCCCCCGCCGCCTCCCCGGGAGCGGGGCGGAGCAGTTGCCCGCCGCCGCCAACCACCCGGACGACCCCTCGTCGGATCGCAAAAGCATAGGCCGCTGCCCGAGTTCTGCGTACGAGAAGAAAGACGCGGCGCGAGCGCCAACGGCCACCGGGCGCGCGCCGCGGCGGCCGGGCCTGCGCCCCAAGAGCTGGATGCCAGAGCAGGAGAAAGAGCCGCCAACCGATCGCTCGATCGACCGCACGCCCGCTCCTTCGCCCTACCAGACCGGGGAGAGGGGGAGGGCGCGCCAGGGCTTCTTCGAGTTAGGGGCCTGACTCCCCGGCGACAAGACAAGATGGCTCCTCCGCTCTGCGCTGCAGCTACCGTCCCGGCTGCGTCGCTCGGCCCGCCCCCGGTACTGTTCCTTTAAATGGCGGAGAGGGGTCAGGAAAGCAGGAAGAGAGGCGCGCGCCCTCACGTGATGGGGGCGGACCGGCCAAACAAGTTCCTGTCACGTGGGCCGATGTCGCTCGCCAATCAGAAGGTGGAGTCTCAGGGCGGGGGCGGGAAGACTTCGAGCTCTGTGATTGGCCGAAGGTGCGCCGGAGGCCTCGGCGGCCGGGCCGTCGCGAGTGAACGAAGTGATTCGCGCTGCGTGCGCTTACGGAGACAAAGCGGTGGCTGAGGTAGCGGTGGCGGCGGCAGCACCGGCCGCAAAGCCGTCCTGAACGCTGAATCTCGTGACTCCCGTTCTGTCATCGTCTGTTGAGGCGCGGCGTGGCGTGTCGCGGCGCGGGCGGGAGGCGGCGGAGGCAGCGACAGCACATGGTTCCAAGAGCGCGCTGCGGTGGTTGAGTTCCATTTCCGCGGGGAGGGACAAAGGCATCTGCGAGCTGCAGGCAACGCCCGATCGGATCTGGTGGTGCACTCGCCACTGTCCTCTTTTCTCCCAGGCTCTGGGACTAACTCTTGTCTGTCCGTAGCGAGGAGGTGGCCACAGGACCCAGGCCTGGGAAGGTCTGAGGGCCCGAGGCCATCTTCTGAAGGGTGTGGGGGAAGGGCGCACCTGAGGTGATTCCAGAGGGTACGTAGTGAGGTGTTTGTGTGGGCCACTGTGAGTAATTTCACCCGCAACCTGTGTTGATTGTGGCATAATAGCAAGCTGTGTTGGGGCGGGGTTTGGGAAAAGAAATCTGTCAGTCAGCAGCAAGGACCTTTCTGTTGGAAAGCGGTGAAGCCAGAAGTAGCCTCCACTCCACTGCACTGTCCAGTAGAGCACTCTTTTGAGGAGCCTGGTGTCCTCGGTGGTGACAAAGTCTTCGGTGAACCGTCAGAAGTAGGTCACTTTCCTGAATTTAGGAGAACAGAAAAGGACTTGAAGAACGTGAATTTGAAGCTGTAAACCGCCAAGTTTGAAGACCATTCAGAACTGTTCGCTTTTGATGTGTGTCAGAATTGTGTGAAGAAAGCTTGACCCCCAGAGCACTTAAGGGGACAGTAGGTTTCGAATATAGTTCTTTCCAAAGTATTACATCAGAGTCATTGAAATACTTAAATCACTCACAGTTTCAAATATCTGCCTGTATTTTGAATAGATACTAGGGAAGTTTTGTTTCATGTGTCACTAAGAAGCACAAATTTACCCTTTACTGGTCAGAATCCTGGGGAAATCGATTTCACTCTATGTACTTTCCTGTTAATGGGCAAAGACTGAAGACTCATTGCTGTCATGGCCTTCACCAATTACAGCAGCCTCAACCGAGCTCAACTAACCTTTGAATATCTCCACACAAATTCGTAAGTATCTTGTAGGTGCCACAGAGGTAACCAGTAACTCCTCCTTGATGTTAATATGGAAATCCTTTCTCCAGAAAATTTTGCTCTTTTTATTCTTTGGCATGTGTCATTGGAGTAAGATGTATCACTGGATGTCTTGAGCTCTGTATTGAAGAACTGAGATCAGTGAAATATTTGTTGGTAATCTAGAAGAAAATGATTTTCACTTACTGGATCAAAAATTTCAAAATGCAAACTTTATATCATATTGAGTTGTTTCATCCAAGTGTTTAATAGGAATCCAGCAATACTGCTCTTTGGATCATCAAAATTTGGACCATCTAGTATCAACTGTTGCACATCTTTAGTAATATCCTAGACAATTGGGATTATAACAAGTGTTTCTAACAACAGCAACAACCACAAGATGATGATGACAAAAATGACCAACTTGGAAGAAGAAAGCGTTTGTTAATTTTCAGCAAACAATTGGTTTTGTCTTTTTGGCAAATTGGCTGTAAATCCAATGTAGTTTATATATGCTAAGGAGGAGTGGAAGTTTCTTTAAAGGCCTTGATTTAGGTAGTCTTTTTCCCAAAGTATGTGAAATCGCAGAAGGATGCTGTGTTCATGGTCTTGAGAAAGTGAAGAGATTAACATCATTACCATTTGGTGTGGAATATATTAGGGTTTGTGTATTTGTTTAGTTAATTAGTTTGGAAACAGGGTCTTTCTACCTAGCCCAGCCAGGCCTGAACCAGACCAGGCTAGTCTGGAACTCTGAGATCTGCCTGCCTCTGTCTCCTAAGTGCTAGAATTATAGGTGTGTGCCACCAAGCCCTTCGTTAGGTTATCTTGCCAAAATCTAATCTTTCTGTTCAGTTCCTAAATGCTGGGATTATAGGTGTATGCCACTAAGCCCTTCATAAAGTTATCTTGCCGGAGTCTAATCTTTCGGTTCACCTGTTAATTTTGGACTCAAGGTAAGTATTAGAGTATTTGGATGAGAAGGTAATGAAAACCTAGATGAATAAATGGTCCAGTTAGAAAAACCATCTGCAGAGTAGAGACCATAGACTTCAGGATCTCATAATAGTACAGTAATTTTCTAGTCTTGTGATTCCATGATACTTTAAAAAAAAACAAAAAAACTTCTGAATAGTAAATTTTTCTGAGCAGTGATTTGTTCAATGCCGAGAGGTTTTATTTTGCATTATTTAGGAAGGTCTTTCTTTCTTTTTTTAAATTGAGGTAGATCACAGAGAGAGATGGTACCACAGAAATTACCTAAGAATACAGATTATGAATCTGGAACCTAGGTCACTAATCAAAGATACTAGATGTATTTGAGCTACATATTAAGAATAAGCAGATGAAGAGACTTAAATGTTCATGGCTGTGTGTGTTCTATAAAGGGGTCAGAAATGAATTTTGAACTGGCAGAGCAAATTTGGAATTATAAATATACTGAAACTTGGATGACCCTGAACTGGCCTTCAAAATCTGTCCTGTTCCAGCATCAATATAGACTGTGCAATAACAGTAGTATCAGCAATTCATTACTTCCACTACTTACTGTTTTAAATATAAAGTAATTTCTAAGACAAATCTATAGGTTTAGAATTATTCTTGTCTTGCATTTGAGAAAACTGAGGCTCAAAGAAATTAAAGGCTTACAGAGAGGCAGCTGGAGAGGCAAATTAAAGGTATCCAGATTTAAGACAGTATGAAGCATTTGGCTACAGTGCTTAATATTTTTAACCTACTATTGACCATTACTTTAAAGGTTTTGTTTTTCTGTCTGTAAGGCAGAGAATTTAACTTCCTGATTTATTAGTCTTCCATTTTGGTTTATTAAACTTCTGAGTATAATTTCTCCCTTTGTTATTGTACACGTGATTAACAGATTGTGAACACTGCCAAAGCAAGGAAGTAAACTGAGTCACTTGAATAAAGTGATGTTGGAAATTTTTCTGTGAATTTTATCCATGTTGAATTGAAATTAGTCCTTGCTTCAACATAGAAGGATTGGCATATCATTTTGGAAACTCTGGAATTTCTTACCTGGACCACGAATTTGATTTTTGAAATAATTCTACTATGAATGTGTCTTGTTTAACTTGAAGAAAACACTAACTGTACAACACCACAATGAGGGTGTTTTTCTTTTAGTCAAAGCTTAACTGTAGCCCAGGCTGGCTTTGATCCTCATACCCTCAGCCTCTTAAGTGCTGGGATTTCTGGTGTGGGCCACGGTTAAGTTTTTTTTGTTTTTTTTTTTTTGTTGTTGGTGTTTTGTTTTTGTCATTATGACTTGAAAGGAAGTTCATTCTTAGAGAAAAATAAAACTTTAAAATTTTTTATATGTTGTAATAGTAGAATAGTAGAATGGGTCAACAAATCAACTCCAGAGAAGGAAAGATTGATCTTACCGTACCTCCTTTGTTATGTTAAAATCTTAAAAATGCCAATTTCAGATGTTACAATATTAACCATATTTTGAATTGTGAAATTAACAGTATTTTATTTATTTTTCTTTTTATGTTGACTTGCAAGCTAGAGTGTAGATAAATTTTTGTAGTTTTGTGAGAAGCTTATGCTTAGAAACCTCAAAACTCTATATTTGAATGTTGCTTTTCCATACATATGTACAGGGTAGCTTTTTTGAGCCTCTGTTTCTTTCTTTTTTTTTTTTTTTTTTTTTTTTTTTTTTTTTTTTTTTTTTTTTTTTTCGAGACTGTTTCTCTGTATAGCCCTGGCTGTCCTGGAACTCACTCTGTAGACCAGGCTAGCCTAGAACTCAGAAATCCACCTGCCTCTGCCTTCTGAGTACTGGGATTAAAGGTGTCTGCCACCACCGCCCAGCTGTATTTTAATTTGTAAGATGGAGCTAATATGTTAGTGTTTGAAGATTATGCCATATAATAGTCAAGTGGTATTTATTATTTTCTTTATATTATTTATGTAGAGTAATGTAGCCTGTCATTGCTGTTCGACATTAGATAGGTTTTAAAAATATTTTTTATTTTATGTGGATGTTTATTTGTATGTATGAATATGTACCACATTCATGCCTAATACCTACAGAGTTCAGAAGAGAGCATCGGGTCCCCTAGAACTGGAGTTAGGGATGTTTGTGAGCCACCATGTAGGAACTGGGAACTGAAGGAACTGGAAACTGAACCTGAGTCCTCTATAAGAGCAGTATGTATTCTAAAGTACTGAGCCATTCTCGCTTCGGCAGCACATATACTTAAGTACTGAGCCATCTCTAGTACCTAAGCAGATACATTCAGAAGTATGTGTTGGAGAGAGTAAACAGGTTTCAGTTTTTGTTTTTGTTTTTAAATCCTATGATACTTACTGTTAATAAGTATATCATTTGATATAAGATGCATATCTTAAGTCATTTGACTTGATATACTTTTATGTAGTCAGGTGAGCATAATGTTTAATTTCAAATGACAGGTTTTTTTTTTAAGTTTTATTTATTTCATGTATATGAGTACACTGTAGTTGTCTTCAGACACACCAGAAGAGGGCATCAGATCCCATTACAGATGGTTGAGCCACCATGTGGTTGCTGGGAATTGAACTCAGGTCCTTTGGAAGAACAGTCAGTGCTCTTAACCACTGAGCCACGATGACAGGTTTTTATGTCTATTACTCTTGGAACATTTTGTGACAACATTTGGCATATGGTATTTCTGGGTAGTTTTATCAGCGTGAGAAATGAATGTACAGGGACCTAATCAAATCAGAGATTTCTGTATTTCATATAACTTACAAGCCTGCTGAAATAGAGGTTGACCATATATTTGTGTTTGTGTATATACCCACACTATTTGAATATAAAATGATTCCAGAATTTCTCAGCCACCACCACTGCTGCCACCTCCTCCTCTTCTTCCTCTTCCTCCTCTTTTTTTTCTTTTCTTTTGAGACAAGGTCTCACTATGTAGTTCTGGCTGTCTTGGATGGAAGTCACAGAGATTCATGCTTTTCTTTGTCTCTCTAGTGCTGGGATTAAAGGTGTGTGCCACTAGCTTTATTTTCTACCAGCCAAGGCAATTAACTATTGTCAACAAATTTTAAAACTCAGCAAAAATTTTCATGGCTTTGAATTTGTGGATAACTTTGGTTTAAATTCAGGTTGACTAAATACAGAAATCATTTTCTTTACATAAAAAGCAAAATGTGAGTTTGTTGTTGGAAATGCTGAGTTGGAAAACTTTCTTCTGGGTCACAAGTGTTAAATCATGATTGAAAGTATCAGTTTATACAAAGCCTTCGTGTTTTACCAATTAGTTGACTTTGGATAATGTGCAAATGAAACTTAGGTCTGTAAAGAAGGGGGTTTTTTTTTTGTTTTTATTTTTGTTTCTGGCTTTTTTTGTGTGTGATTTTTTTTGTTTGTTTGTTTCTTGTTTTTTTGTTTTTTGTTTTTTGTTTTTTTTTTTTTTGAGACAGGGTCTTTCTGTGTATTCTCAGCTATCCTAGAACTCACTATACAAACTAGGCCAAACTTAGAGATCCACCTGCCTCTGCCTTCTGAGTGCTGGGATTAAAGCTGTTTACAACCATTTTTATTTTAAAAAATATTTATTATGTCTTCTTAAAATGTTAGCTACAGTGAACCCTTTGAAATATTTGGCAAAACAAGGAAACTTGCATTTTTGTGTTTTTAAGAATATTTGGAACAATGGCTTCAGAATTTATAGGCTCCTTCTGTCATTTGAGATTCTGAGTATTGTGTGTGGTTTTTTTTTTAAGATTTACTTTATGTATATGAGTACACTGTAGCTGTACAGATGGTTGTAAGCCTTCGTGTGGTTGTTGGGCTCCGGTCAACCTCGCTCACTCTGGCTGGCCCTGCTTGCTCCAGCCCAAAGATTTATTTATTATAATAAATAACTATACTGTAGCTGTCTTTAGACATGCCAGAAGAGGGCGTCAGGTCTCATTACGGATGGTTGTGAGCCACCATATGATGCTAGGATTTGAACCGGACCTTCAGAAGAGCTGTCAGTGCTTTTACCTTCTGAGCCATCTCTTCAGCTCCGATTCTGAGTATTGTTTCTGACTTTACCAAGAACACCAAGGCCCTTTAATGATATGTATTACTATACAAAAATCTTAGCAGTTTTTTAATGTTGATTAGCTTATCTGAAGTACACATGTATAAAATGCCGCTGTCACTGGTAGCAACAAAATTAGGGGATTTTTTTTTTCTTAGAGTTTATGTACAACACACGTTTCTAAACTTTGCATGGAGTACAGTGAAATTTTAGACAGATGTGCTTTGTGCTTGCCTTTTTAATAGCCATTTACTGGATTCTAAATGTCTTTTTATTTGAAACAATTGGATGTAGTGCTTATGGTATTTTTTGTTCTTATAGAAAAGGGTGTTGTAATTTTCTCCATAATTCTTATTTACAGTTTTACAATAAAGAACAGAAGGTTTTTTTTTTTTTTTCTTTTTCCTTTTTTTGAGACAAGGTCTCACATAGTCCAGGTTGACCTTGAATTTGGTAAGTAGCCAAGGATGACTTTGACCTTCTTATCTTTTTGCCTTTACTTCTGAGTTATGGGTATGTGCCGTCATACCTAGTTTTATGTTGTACATGTTAGTCAAGTACCCTACCAAGTGAGCTATATTCCCCAGCTCAGAAATAAAATTTTTCTTAAGACAGAAAAATTTGAGCTCTATTTTATAAGGGAAGTTGTAGTATATTCTGATGTGTCTTATTATTGTACTCTAGAGGCTAATTTTTTTGAGATTCATTGACGGATATGAAAAACATGTTTGTGTTTACATAAATGAAAATTATTAAAAATAGAATTGGCTATTTTATATTTCTACATATCCATTGTGAATTGTATAGAAAACTAATTTGATATAAATTTCTGGCTTACATCAAACAGGAATATAGATGACTGAAAACTTGAACAAATATTTGAGTCCTCTTTTAAAAAATAATTTGAGTCTCTATAGAGACTATCAGGAATTGCCAATGCTGACTATATTTCAAGTCATCGTGGTAAGGTATTGGGATAGTTCAATTAGCAACAATTGCACCTCAGAGAAGACAGGTTATAGCTAGTGCTCAAAGCTAGAGTCCCCTCTTTTTTTTTTTTCCAGATCTGAGGACCGAACCCAGGGCCTTGCACTTGCTAGGCAAGTGCTCTACCACTGAGCTAAATCCCCAACCCCTTGTAATAATTTTGTTGTAAAGATAGGATCTAGCTATACAGCCTGGGCTTGCCTAAAACTTGTCATTGTCCTTCTTTGGCCCTATAGAATTACAGTTGTGTGCTATAATGCCTGGCTATAGATTGGCTTTTTTGTCTTTTTGCTGTACTAGGGATCTAACCTAGGCAAGTGCTCAGAAACAACAAGTGCCTCTGTTTCTAGGTTGATTTTTAATTTATATTATCTTTTAACAGTTCATTTTAATTTTCCAACCTGTTGGTCTCTCTGCCTCTTTTTGGTGAGGACTAAGTATAAAGCCTAGGCCTGCTAGAGAAACACTGCCACAGACCTGTATCCTCAGCTTTCCTTAGACGAGTGGTTCTTAGCCTCCTTATGCTTCAACCCTTTAACAATACAGTTCCTCATTTGTGGTGACTCCCAACCATGAGATTATTCTTACTGCTACTTCATATCTGTTATTTTGCTACTATGATGAATCATAATATACATATTTGTGTTTTCTAATTATTTGGGGGGGGGTTTTCAACCCATAGGTTTGAAATGTAAAATTTCCTTAATTTTTTTTTTTTCTTTTCCTTTTTTTTTGGTCAGTATCTTGCTACCTACACAGTCTAGGCAGGCCTTGAGTTCTTCATCTTACTATCTCTTGAATGATACAAGGAGCGTATAGGCTTGTGGAAATATGGGCATTGCTACCATAACTTGTAGACACTTATTTATAATAAAGAGATGACTTTTTTTGTTTGTTTGTTTTTTTTGTTTGTTTGTTTTTTGAGACAGGGTTTCTCTGTGTAGCCCCGGCTGGCCTGGAACTCACTTTGTAGACCAGGCTGGCCTCGAACTCAGAAATCCGCCTGCCTCTGCCTCCTGAGTGCCGGGATTAAAGGTGTGCGCCACCACACCCAGCTCAAGAGATGACTTTTAAAGGCAAGGTTTCTTTTAGAAATTTGTTTTTTTCCTGGTCAAATGCTCAACATTTGGGATTTTAGCCAGAAGAATTTAAACTTCATTCTATAAATGAATTGGTGATTTAAAAAAATGTCTGTGTCTTGCTACAACATATCTCTTGGTCCTACTGCCGTTGGATTAACAACAGATATATTCACTGATCTCATGAGACAAAATTTCTTATTAAAATTCTTGGGTTTTTTTTGTTTTGTTTTGTTGTTGTTGTTGTTGTTGTTTTTGAGACAGGATTACTTTGTATAGCCCTGGCTGTCCTGGAACTCACTTTGTAGACTAGGCTGGCCTTGAACTCAGAAGTCCGCCTACCTCTGCCTCCCGAGGGCTAGGATTAAAGGCGCATACCACCATGCCTGGCTCTCTTATTAAAATTCTAGGAAGTGATAATTTTACTTATTAAAAATTTACAGTGAAAAATGAAGAGTAACCGACAAAAATCAGTTTTTTTTGTTTGTTTGTTTATTTGTTGTTCGAGGCAGGGTTTCTCTCTATAGCCCTGACTGTCCTAGAACTCTGTAGACCAGGCTGGCCTTGAACTCAGAAATCCGCCTACCTCTGCCTCCCAAATGCTGGGATTAAAGGCATGTGCTACCACTGCCCAGCAACATAAATCAATTTTTCTGGATAGTTTAGTTAGGAGATTTTATAAGCTAGTGGTTTATAATTTGTTTACACCAATATAGTAAGTGATCCAAGATCTTAAATGCTATTTATTAGTGCTATATTTCAATCTAAATTTTTTAGAAATGTTATCTTGACTATTGACTGAAACTGAAAAAGCAAGAATAATTTATGAAAATTGATTATGGTTTGTGTCTGTTACTACTTTTCTATTTCCTTTGAAAGTCAAGCTGGTTTTCTGGATGGTTCTTTGTGGACCTGTTCTACTTTATGTAGAAGACTATTATAAGAAAATATATGAAGGGCTGGTGAAGTGGCTCAGCGGTTAAGAGCACTGTTTTTCTGAAGATCCTGAGTTCAAATCCCAGCAACCACATGGTGGCTCACCACCACCTGTAATGAGATTTGACACCCTCTTCTGGTGTGTCTGAAGTCAGCTACAGTGTACTTATTTATAATAATAAATAAATCTTAAAAGAAAATACATGAATTAAGACAGGGTAAATTGAGCATACCTTTCAGCAGTGTGTTTTATAAATGCCTGAGTGTGATCTGTACCAGTGAAAAGAGAAAACTCATCCTCTTGGGCAGCTTTTAAACACAAATACTTATTTTTTACTTCCTCGGATGTTGGGTAAAACCAAGTCTTAAATAGAGACTTCAGTGGTTATCTCCTGGAAGCTTCTGAAAGTTTGGGTTTAGTAGTCATATCTTTTCAGAATTCAAGATATTTATTTACTGCTAGGATTATATATTTATAATTCCTTCTGTGTAGAAACTGACAGGTGCTTAAAGCGATGAAAGATAAAATATAGTCATTTTCCCCCTTAGGAAGACTATCACTACTTTTAACAGTGCATGTAGAAATTTAAAGATTCTTTAAGATGGATTTTTTAATTAAAAATAGAATAAATATTTCTAGCAAATGGCAGGAGTTGACTTGAGAAGAATTAGCTCTAGAAAGGCTTGTGTTATGGAGAAGTTTGAATTTAGTAATGCATATGGGGATTTGAGATTTTTTTTTTCTAAAACCTCTTAAATGTTTTATAACTTTAAGACTCATGTTCAGTTCATAATACTTTTGTTGACTCTTAAAATTTGTTGTTTCAGAACCACTCATGAATTCTTATTTGGTGCTCTTGCTGAACTGGTTGATAATGCAAGGTATGTAGTCTTCTAGCCTGTAATTGCTTATAGAGTGGAAACTTTATGGATTATCATTACCTTTGCTCTCAGAGGACTTGAGAGAAATACTTTTTTTTTTTTTTTATTTGTTGTAACTCCTAAGAGACTTGTTAGCAAGAAGTATTTTTATTAGCACAGTAATTGACACTTTTCTTGATTACCTTAAATTCATTCATTGCTCTTTGTGATCTAACCTAAAAATAGGGAATTAACCACTTCCAAACCACCTTCCCTTGTGTATTAGAGCGTGATAATTGTGATAACTAGGGAATTAAGTTAGGAGATTCAAACTGATGGGACACATAGGTTATAACATTAATTTGTGCTGCTAAGATGCTATGCCACTGAATGCCTTTAAAACTAGGCCAGAGTTTTACATCTTCTCCCAAATACTTGTTTTTATTGCAAGTAGATGTTCTTTAATCATTTTCCGTTGTGGATTTTATGTTTGTCATTTTGAGACAGGAACTCACTGTGTAACTCTGCCTGGTACTTACTGTGTAGATAGACCAGGGTGACTTTGAATTTACAGAGCTCCTCTGATCTCTTCCTCTCATGTGCTATGTGCTACAATGCCTGGTCTAGTATCTTCCATTGTTAGCATCAGTGTTTGGAAGGAATCATGTTTCAGCATTCACATATTTTCTTCTAGTGTTAAAAGAATATACATATTACTGTGTAAGACCAAATAAAAGTTGGGGTTTGTTCACAAAGACTAGTTCAAACAAAGATTCTATTTATAGTTATATTATGAAAATATCATCTTAGTTTTATTGAATGTAAACTAAAACTCAGATATATTATTTATTGACTTTTGTTGATAATTACTGAAGGAAGAAGAGGGTAATGGTTGATAGTAGAATTTGAAACATTCTCAGTGAACTTACAATTCCTAATGTCTGTTCAGCTGACATATACTGTTAGTACTCATTGTTTGTTTTATTGAGACAGGTCTTACTGTATAGCATAAGATCCTTCTGTCTCAGTCTCTTGAGTGTTGACATTATAGATATGTATTATCATACTTTTTTATTTTGCTCTTGTTACAATATGTTTGTTACCTGCTTATGGAAATGTACTGCTATGGAAATTACTAGATGACACATTGTTTAACTACAAAATTCCCATTTTGTTTTAATACTGATTAGTTTATAATTTTCCCATTCAGTTAAAAAATGTAACTGAATGGAATTACGTTTGAAATCACTGCCTATTAATTTAGTGGAATTCTGCTGTTTCACTATGGCAGATAAGTTTTTGAGATAGATCTTATATAGCCCAGACTGGCTACAAATTTCGTGTGTTGTTAAGGATGGCCTTAAACTTTGAATTCTCTTGTTTCCGCCGCTGTCTGAGCACTGGATTACTCACTTCTAAGGCCCGCGTCACTATGTCCAATCTCAGGCTAGGGATCAAGCCCGGTATTCTGTCCCTCCAAGCACTAAACCAGCTGAACTATGTTCTCAGTTCCTCAGCCTCATATGCTGAAACACATTTATGCCTTTGAGACTAGGTACATACGCAGATATGTATATCTTTTTTGTTTTATGGTTTTGGTGCTAGGATTGAACCCAAACCTTACATGTGCTAAGCATATACTCTACCACTGATCTACATCTCCAGAGCTGTTTGAATTTTTAGTGGAATTTGTGCCTATCTCTTTGTCTGTACTTAATAGAACTATACTAATATAATTCCAGGCCTTTGAAGAGATTATTAATAACAAATTTGTCTGACTTCAACTGATTGCTGGAATCTAATGAGATTTCTTTAAGATTAGGGAAGATAAGATTGTGGGCTCAGGAACTGATTTGTTTATTGAATTGTTTGTCATGAGACCCAGTTTTTCATAGGTCTGTGGTTGGTTAAACCTTTTCAATGTTGGGAAGAAGGAAAAATACATGTTGGAACATCTTTTTATGATTGCAGTAAAGTGAGTGAAGGAAACAAATATTTGATCTTGGTGTGTGTGTGCGCGCGCGAGTGTGCGAGCTGTGGGCATGGCTGCCATTCAAGAATGAGACTTGAGTCCCCAACATCTTAAAAGCCTGGCCTAAGAGTGCATGCTTCTAAGTCCAATGCTTGAGGACAAGGAAAAGAGAAAACTCTTTGGTACATGCTGGCTAGCCAGTTTAGTTGAGTCTTCAAGATCCATCTTTAGTAAAAATAAGGTAAAAGGTTCAGTAAAATGGCTCAGTCTGCTGCTAAGCTGATGACCATTTTGAATATACATGGTAGAAGGAGAGAACCAACTCTTCCAAATTGTTCTGACTGCATGTGCTCCATGACCATGCACACTAGCACACAACACGTTAAATAAATGTAAAAAGAAGGAAACGTGGAGAGCAATGAGAAGAAGACACTCAATATCAAACTTTGGTCTTCACATGCATACTTCACATGCCCAGGTACATTCATACGTATATGAACATGTTACATACACGTGTATGTGTATGTACATATATAATATTCTTAATGAACAATTTTTGCAGTGAAATCAAGCTTTAAAGAATATATCAAGGGTGGTTGAGCATGTAGTGCAAGTTATAGAATGTGTACTAACATGCACAAATCCTGTGTTTTATCTCTAGCACTGTGTAAACTGAGTGTGGTAGTGCACACTTGTATTCTCAGTGCTTAGGAGGTTGAAGCAGGAAGATCTGAAATTCAAGGTCTTTCTTGGCTACATATTGAACAAGGAGAAACTAGGATGTATGAAACTCTTAATGTATCCAGGTCCTGTGTGTCATGTATCCTAAATAATTTGGAGTGCTTGAAATAGTTCATACACATGTCAGGGAAATTGTGTGATCAAGTTAAAAAACAAAACAAAAACCATGTATTGTACTATGCATTTTGCTGATTAATACTTCATATTCTCATTTGTATCTCAAAGGTTTTTTTTTTTCCCCCTTTAATTTTGCAGAGATGCTGATGCTACCAGAATAGACATTTATGCTGGTAAGCCAGACTTTAGACCTTATATTGCTAAACTTTCTTTTTTTATATTATTACTATAATTACTATTATTATTATTATTATTATTATATATTTTTTACTGTGCTTAAGAAGTGGTTTCTGCAGCCTGGGATGGCAGAATTTCTTCGTGTTATAGGTGGGAATGGGGCAGTTCTGATCATAAATGTCTTAGAACCTAGGAGATTTATGAGGGTAGTGGAACAGAATAGTGGGAAGTAAAATGACCCAGTATTTCTCATCTTTCTGGAAGGCAAGATATTGTTGGTATTAATCCCTCACTACTCTTGATAGAAGAGATCCCTCCCTGAAAAGTTGCTGATGTAGTAGAAATAGCTTGTGGTTTATAGAGATGTTGAGACCACGTATTAGGGTTCTCTAGAGTAATAGAAATTAATAGAATGAATAATATACATATATATATATATATATATATATATATATATAAAATTTATATATGTATGTGTACATACACACAAGGGTTTTTTAGAATGACTTAGAGGCTGCAACTCTAACTCTAATTGGGTTCCCCTCATCCAACAATCCAGTCCAACAATGGCTGGCTGTGAGGGGAAGAAGAGTCCATGAATCTAGTAGTCTCTCAGTCCACAAGGCTTAACTAGTCTTCAGTATACACTGGAATCCCAAAGAGGCAGGTTATAATGGCAATGAGGGAATGGATGTACTAGCAAGCTGAGAGCAAACAGGCAAAGAGCAAAAGCTTCTGACTTCCATGTCCTTATATAGGCTTCTAGCAGAAAGCATGGCCCAAATTAAAGGTGTATTTTCCTGCTCAAAATCCAGATCAAATTCATGTGCCTTTCTACCTCAAACGTCTAGACTAGAAGTGGATCCTCCCACTTCTAGCAGAAAATCAGATCAAGCAGAAAATCCCCCACAGGTGTGACCTCTATTTCTGAATTCCAGTTAATTCCAGATGCAGTCAAGTTGACAATCAAAAACTGCCATCACAAATCCACCCTTGTCATCTTGTCACAAAATCATCTTTCTTTATGTTGTGGTTAATTTACAAATGAAACCAATAACCAGGTCATAATAATGCCTAAATCATAACTATCCCACATATAATTACAAGCATATTATATATTTAACAAGGTCATAATTACACCTAAAATGATATAACTAACCCTTGTAAAACCTCAAAGTCATAAATTTAGGATAGGTAGAGATGTCCCTTGGGGGACATTGTTTTAATATCTCAAACTTAAATATGATAACCATTGATATTTCTTAATTGATGTTATATTGCATGATAAGGAAATTGAAAGAAAACATACTTATCTATACAAACACATTCTTAACAAAATATAAAAACACTTATGCCAATTATAATTCTTGTTCCTGTAATTGGCCATGTGGCCTTAACTGGTATTTATAACTACCTTTTCCTACTACCCATTCTATTCTACTCCTGTCAAGGGGTCTTGTTCCCCCTTCCCCTCCCCTTGGAGGAGTGACCCATAGCTTCATTCCTGAAGGATTTGTACTTGGATTAAGCTATTATTATTTCCCATTGACTTAATCACAGGACCTGGTAGCACCAAGACACCTTAAAAGATCTTCTGCACTCCAGACACAATTCTTTTTACTCCATTGTGCAGAAGCAATTTTTAATTTCCTCCATGGTAATTTGTATCAATTATCCCACATAACAATGTTTTGTTTTGTTTTGTTTTGTTTTTTAGCTTGTTGGTTTAAAGGCATTAGAAGCCCAAAGTAGCCAGGAGGAAGTCTGAGCTTCAGTGGCATGTTTGTTTTGTCTCCTGGTAGAAACATTCCTCATTCTGAAACCAAAACTTCTAGGTCAGCAGAAGGGTTGCAAGAATAGGAGACAAAAATTTCATAGTAGGTTCACTAGTAGTGATAGTGAGTGATAGTGAGTGATTCTGGCATGCATGGATTCTGACAGTGAGAGAAACTGTACCATATATTGGACATGGATTCAAAGCATATACCGCCTTCTGGAAACATTGCCACAGCCTTCCAGGCAGTTGACACTTAATTGGCAGTGCAGTCTTGTCTTCCAAAGGCCATTTCATCAGTATTGTAGGAACATGGTAAGACCAGTGGATTCCATGGTTGTGGGCCCACTGCTGCCCTTCTCTGGCTCTGAAGTGAATTCCTAGAGCAGAAGCAATACTGTGTGAAATACCATGATGGTGGGTAAGGCCTTTCTCTTAAGTCCATGGATGGTAGTTTTGACAGAACTGTTATGTGCGGAAAAGGCAAATCCATAACCAGAATAATTATCTACTTTAGTACAGAGTACAAAACAAAGTTGTCCTTTCCACAGAGGAAGTGGTCCAATATAGTCAACCTGGCACCAGGTCGCTGTCTCTGGTCACCCCAGAGATGATGCCATATCTGAACCTCAGTGTTGATCTCCGTGGTTGGCACATCTGGCACTCGGCAGTGGCTGTAGCAAGGTCACTTGTTGAATGGTAATTCATATTGTCAGGCCCATGCATAACCCCATCCCAGCTGCCAAGGCCACTTTGTTCATGGGCTCATTTGGCAATGACAGGAATGGCTGGAGAAAGAAGCTGACTGTCCACAGAACAGGTCATTCTATCTACTTGATTATTGAGTTTCTCAGCAGAATTCACCTTTTGATGAGCATTTACATGGGACAGAAGTATCTTCATATAATTTGTCATTTGGAGAGATCTACTCATATACTTCTTCCCCTGATGTCTTTCTCACCAACTTTCCAATCATGCTCTTTTCAAGTTCCTGATCATCTAGCCAGTCCATTTGCTACAGCCTATGAATCAGTGAACAACCATAAATTTAACCATTTCTTCTTCAGAGAAAGTCACTGCTGGTTTAGCAGACAATGAGGGATTAATTTTCCCAGTCAAGGGTGAAAAGGCAGTATTAAGGAGTGAGGCTGAGAGTACTACTTCAAGTAAAAAAAACCTTGAGAATTGGAAGGTTCAGTGTTCTCAGCTTCACTAGGATCCTCCCACACATCCCAATCTGAAGTTACAGGCACTCATTCTCTACCAATCAGTGCCTTCCTTTAACTGCAGACACCTTCTGAGTCTGGGACTTGAGTTTTTGCTGTTTTGCCAACTCTATAAGGAGGGCTTCAGTTTGATTTCCATAACATGAACTCTGTGGCTTCTGGAGAGAAGATTCTCTTCTAGGGCATACTTAGAAACTTTTAGGCTGTTGATGCACATCTGTCCATTTGTATCACTAAGTTCTTTTTTGTCCTTCACCATATTCTGAGATGCTAGAAGTTGGCTGATTTTATCATGGAGCTCATCCCTGTCTTTTTGTCAGTTAATCCATAGATAAATTTGCATAACCAACCAGCATTATCATTTTCCTTACTTCACCCAAAATGTCATAGTTTTATATATAGGATCACCAAATCTATTACTACTCACAAATGATAAATCAATATAGTCAAATGCATTAATCTCCATAAGTTTGTAATATAGTTCATACCATGGGCTTTTAGTACTCTTCCACCTCCTAAGAGACAGGGTAGCTGGAGAGGCTTTGGTAATTGTAGGTGCTGATTAATTGAAAAGCCAGTTACAGATACTTAAAAGACTCATCCATACACTTCTGTTGTTCTGGAACTACTTCTGGTACCAAAATTTGTATTAATCAAGGCAAAAGTCAGCAAAAGCTCTGTCTTCCAAGTCCTTATATAGGCTTCTGGGCAGAAGGTGTGGCCCAAGTTGAAGGTATATGTTTATGCTGCAAGATTCAGATCAAAGTCAGGTGCCTTTCTACCTCAAAGGGCTAGACTACAAGAGAATCCACCCATTTTAAACCAAGCAGAAAATCCCTCACAAGTTTGTTCTCCATTTCTGGATTCAACTTGATTACATTTGGTATTACCTGGAATGGAAATCATAGACCATCTCTTTGAAGTGTTAGGCTTAAAACTGGACACTGGGGTAGCCTCTGCTGTTTTACTTCATTGGCTCTGCTGTTATATTTTAAGGTCATCTTTCTTCCAAAGTCATTATCATTGACCTTTAATTTACTTTTTAAATAGTTTTTTTTTTCTGCCTATTCAGTATTTATAGCAACATCCATTTGGGTCATTTTGATATTAAAACCTTGAAAAATAGAATTGAAATCCATTCTTAAATCCAATTTGGTTCATGTGATATATTTTATTGACACTCTTTTCTGAAATCTGAAAGGTTTTTGGTCATATTTTGAGCAACTTGCCTAGCTTTTGGAAGTCTTGAGTTTATGTGGAACATACAGTTATCAGATAACCTTCTTTATGGAATCACTTGATAAATGGGAATAAAACATAGAACCATTAGTGTTATATTATTAGGAAGACTTTCTAGATAAGATGAAGTATTTAGACTAAATTATTTGGAGAAAAGAATACACACTAGTTATCCTAACAAAATTCTGAAAGCCTGTTAAAAAGGCTGCCAAAGTGGTCGAAATACTTTGGGTTTGTTATTATTACTTGTTTTTGGTTTTAGACAGGGACATGCTAATTAGCTTTTTAGTCTTAGATGAAAGTAAAAGAAAAAAAGTAGTATAGTAAGAGACTTCAAGATGATGATTGCTAAATCTCCTACATAGTGCTATCTTTCCAAACTATAGCTGAGTTTGCTTGTAGGAGTGCTGACAGTTACCTCTCAGAGAAACAGTGAATATTTAAACTGTTATCCAGAGGATTAAGAAAAATGAGTCGCTACTTCAAGTGATATTGATATTGAAGGAACACATCCTCATAGCTTGAGTTCTTATAAAGAAAAGGTCATCTATGTTCCCTTTTACCACCTTCACTGGGTAAAATTTAGAAGTAAATCCAGGAAAATTAGATTATAAACAGAGTGCTTAGCATGCTTCTTACGTGCTTTGGGAAAAGTCCAGAGGGTGAGATGAAGCCTTTGCACTAAGAACCTAGTATCCAATGGAAGAACCAGCACACTAGCAACAGTTACAGACCTCAGGGAACAGTCATGACTGTAAGAGCTGGGCATTGTGGTACATGCCACTAATCCCAGCCCTTTGTGGGTAGAGGCAGGAGGATCACTTCAATCACCTGTGCTATGTGGGGAGTTCAAGGCCAACCTAGGCTCTATGGTCAGACAGTACTTATAAGCCGAATGAAGAAACTTACAAAAAAAAAAAAATACCCTCTCCCCATAGGAAAAAAAATTGAGATAAATTGAACTAGGAGAATTTGAACCCACAGTTGAAGTGTTAACTCTGCTGAAATAATATGGCAGTCTTACCCTAACACAAGGGCTAAGAAAGTAATGTCTTGAATTATTCAAGGAGTTTCAGTGGTCTTGGGACTTTTTTTTTTTTTTTTTTTTTTTTTTTTGGTTTTTCGAGACAGGGTTTCTCTGTCTAGCCCTGGCTGTCCTGGAACTCACTTTGTAGACCAGGCTGGCCTCGAACTCAGAAATCCGCCTGCCTCTGCCTCCTGAGTGCTGGGATTAAAGGCGTGCGCCACCACGCCCAGCTTGGAAGACTTAATACTTTAAAGACAGGAACAATAAAAACCTTTGTTCCTACTTGCCACATTTCTCTTGGATTATCTAGATTTTGATAAGCGGTACTTACTACTTTAGGGAGGAATGTTCTCATCTACTAGGATCTAACAGGAACAGCCTTCTTCTTGAACTTTGAAAAGCCATTTTAGTGAGGGTTCAGCCTCCTGAACATTGAGTGATACTTGAAAATCTCTGTGGTTTATGTTCCATTTAAAATAGCATTTTAATTTACATTAGTTTGTCTATTTAGCAGAGGGTAGTCATGACTCATTTAGTTTTACCCTGAGGCGAGGACAAAAAACTTTTAAAACAGATTTGTCAGGATAAGTAATTGAACAACAGGACTCTTGTTTAGGGAGTATGCTCCAAAGTAGCCTTGGGCTTGACTTTAGATTATTTTATGCAGACTTCCTCCTTTTTAGTAGACTTTTGTTCTTATTAACTTTTATTCTTGTGCTGAGCAATGGCCCATGAACAACATCTCTACTGGGGAGATTGATGTTAGTGGTTTGGGTTCCCTGCTTCTACTTCTGCTTCACTCCCTTCTCTGTGTTATATCTACGATCTGATTCCATTGTTTATGTAAACTTCATTGAGTTAAAGGGCACCTTGAAATGTGGTATGGTCTTTTTCCTTATTTGAGAGTCTTTTCTCCATTATTATGACCTCCTGCTATGAGTGGCCACTTGGCATTGCATATGATGCTTACTAAGACTTGATATCCATGGCATTGGATATATGTAAAGAGATGTATAGAGAGAAGATAGGCATATATAAAAAATATGCATATTCAATGATCTTGAATGTGGTTCAATACTGGTCCCTTCCAATAAATTCTTGGAAGTGTTGTTGTGAGTTAGAAAGCACCAAACAAGCTCAAGGGCCCAAAAGTTGTAACTTATACTAGCTTAGTACTTTTAGAAGAAACTAGATTTAACCTAACTCTTTTTTACCAGGCTTCACTTTGGGTCACTTTTTGTTCATACCTAGGCTGTGGCCCTATTAGTGGTAACAGCCGAGTAATGGCGGCCTCTTTTTTTTTTAGAGAGGCGGGAAGACCTTCGAGGAGGATTTATGCTTTGCTTTTTGGACGATGGAGCAGGAATGGATCCGAGTAAGTGGTTATATGATGATTGTTTCTTTTGTGGAGCATAACATTTTACTATTAAAGTTGCTTTTTTGTGACCTCACTCTTGTGGCTAGAAGATTCATCTGGGGAATGAAAAGCCTGTTGAAACATCTCGAGCTTAATTACACTGTGTTTTTGTGAGGTTGTCCTAACATGGGAGGTGTTTGGTTAACATGAATGTCAACCTGAAATCAGTTAGATTACCTTTCTCTTGACAATGTATTTATCAGCTTTTGCAACATCCTGGGGCCATAACTACTGAGGCTTCTTCCCCTGAGACTCTTAACCATGTTCTTGTAACAACACAGGACACTGTGGTGGTATTGATGGGCCAAGCAAGGATTACCTTCTTTTTTTTTTTTAAGATTTATTTATTTATTATTTGTAAGTAATATGTAGCTGTCTTCAGACACTCCAGAAGAGGGCATCAGATTTCGTTACAGATGGTTGTGAGCCACCATGTGGTTGCTGGGATTTGAACTCAGGACCTTTGGAAGAGCAGTCGGTGCTCTTATCTGCTGAGCCATCTCACCAGCCCAAGGATTACCTTCTTATGTGGAGAGAGGTTTTGCTGGCGTACAGCCATGCTTGTATTTAACTTGACTCATATTGCTAACTTTGTGAAGTCTGAGAAAGTAATGCTTTTTTTTTTATTATTATTTTCTCTTGTCAACCATTTGAGGTGATGCTGCTAGTGTGATCCAGTTTGGGAAGTCAGCCAAAAGAACTCCTGAGTCCACTCAAATTGGGCAGTATGGCAATGGATTAAAATCGTACGTATATTGGAAGCCTGGCATAGGGTTGGGTACAAAAATCAGATGGTGGATTCTTTTTTTTTTTTTTTTAATTTATTTAAATCCAAGTTTTTTTTTTTCCCCTCGTTCCGGTCAACCCTGCTCGCTCTTGCCTGCTCACTCCGCTCGGCCCCACTCGCTCAGGCGGGCCCCTCTCGCTCTGGTTGACCCCGCTCGCTCTGGCAGGCCCCGCTCGGCAGGCCCCACTCGCTCCGGTCGGTTCCACTTGCTCTCTCCGGTCCAAGGATTCATTTTTTTATTATTATTATTATTATTATTATTATTATTATTATTATTCATAAGTACGCTGTAGCTGACTTCAGACGCACCAAAGGAGGGCATCAGATCTCTTTACAGGTGGTTGTAAGCCACCATGTGGTTGCTGGGATTTGAACTCATCACCTTCGGAAGAGCAGTCGGGTGCTCTTACCCGCTGAGCCATCTCACCAGCCCCCAGATAGTGGATTCTTACTGTCTTCCTTTTTGTTCCTCTAGGACTCTCTGAAGCAATAGGAGAGTCAGAAAGGAGTGGTAATTGGGGGTAGTTAACCAACTGTCTAGCTGAAATTGCTCAGTATATTGATTAGTATGAATATCTAAAACATTCTCTAGAGTTATCTCTTTCCTCTTATTGAATATTTATATCATGTGGTTGAGGGTGTGAGTGGTTCCCTTCTGGGGCTGGAGCATTTCTGAGATGGCAAGGGAATCACTTCACAATGTTATCAGTATGCTTGTGCCAGGCACTGGGGATCCAGAGTGAATACAAGGAACACAGGATTTCTCTCCTGAAGCAAACTGTCTTATGTGGACATCTTGCAAGGATAGAGGAGATCCATCTAATACCTTCAATCTATTGATCCCTCAGACCTTGGTTTCCAATTGTTTATTGCTTGGAATGGTTTGGAGTAAAGCCCTGAGAAAAGAGATTTCTATTTCTGAAATACTTACTTCCAGCTACACATACCTTTCAATGAAATAAGATATAGTGGAATTGGAGTTTGTGCAGTAGAATTATGAGTCATGTTCCAATCTTGCTGTGGAAACATGTTGTTTTATTTGAGAAAGGGTTGTGGTTTGGATTTGTCAACAGCCTTGATTGGGCCTCAAGTGCATTGTGCCTTGGGTGTGGAGAAGAGAGTGCTTCCAAAGCGTCCAGGGGCTTGGTTCCTGGGCTTTGATTTCTTCTCAGGACAGGAACCAAATGTTAATAATAAGCACTTAACCATGTACCAGGAGGTACTGTGCTAAACTTCATATGGATGATATCATTTTAGCCTATTATATGTGGATTTTATTAACATTCTCAAATGAAAAAAAATTTGAGATGTATAGGAGTGAATTGACTTGCCTAAGAGTGTCCAGGTGTTTCTGTGAGAGTGAAGATATGGACCAGATCTTTCTGATTAGAAAATGGAAGTGACTGTCCAATTCACTTTGGTCAGACAAAGGTTCAGATCTTAATCCAGCCATTTAGTCACTAAAGTTTTGATTTCTTATAAATGATCATACTTATCAAATAGTTAAGGATTAAGTGTTATTACTGCTTTGAGAGTCCCCAGTCTGTGATCACAATGGAAATTTCCCCAGAGGATTCTGAAAAGGTAATCTAAGACCTACGAAACTGAGGTCTCGATAGTCCTATCACTTTTGCAGACTCAGCTTTAACTTTCTGATGTTTCCTACCTAGAAAATGAGGTTCTAACTTCTGGTATTCTCCCTCAGGAACTAGTAAAACATAATTCAGAAAGTGCTTAGAAGACTAGGAAGGAACTTAGAATGTAGTTATCAACGTGTTCAGGAGGTTTTTGTAAAGGTCTCATTGAATTGGAGCCATCTAGTGTTCAAAGTTCAGAAGTTAGATGAGGTGATTTATGGTGAGCATAAGATTGAGCAAGGAAGATGATGTTTTAGGGTTTCTGCTAATCAGACTCTATAATCAGGATCAGAAACAGAAACCAACAAACGAAAAGTGTGAAGAAAGTTTTGTCAAATTTGAGTGAGGGCAGTGCTGTCCACAAGCTGTAGGGAAGGAAGGAGTATACTGAAATTTAAGGAAAATGAGCCCTGTCATCAGGAAAGATAATTGACAGCCCTGAGGGTATCTATGGAGTGTCTTGGGAGTTTTCGAGAGTGCTTGGGAAATGGAATGTGACATTCATTTGTATGCCTGGCATGCCAGGCTGGATTGTATATAGAGACTAATGAGGCTCCCTACCATTGTCTTTTCCCCGGGGGTGTTGTAAGGACTAATGAGAGAATAGCCATAAAACTCAGAAGCTGCTCAGAAAAAAAAGGAAGTAAATAGCCTCATTGTTGAGTAGATAGTCCTTGACTGCTGCTTCTTACTTCTGCCCTGCCCTGTGCTGCCTGGAAAAGCCTGTCTCAACCTGTTCTGTAGAAGGATTATGGCCTAAGAGGAAGGAAGCCACTGATTCCATTTAGACTTTTGCAGATGAATTTTGTTTTCCTTTGACTCTGGGGATTGAATACAGACTCTTGCCCATGCTAGGCAGAGGTTCCACCACTTTATTCCAAGCTTTAACTTTTGCCTTGTAGAAGACAAACTCAAGGCTGTAGAATAAGCTCAAATAGCAAAGCAGTTCTGATACAGAGAATGGCTAGAGTTACTGGACATGTATGTAGGCCTTGATCTTCAAAGATCAAATTAGCGTTTGTATTTGGTAAGTGTTGAAGTCATACTGGTTTTTGAAAGACTTGTGAGACTGGTCTTTGACACTTCTTGACAGTATTGCCATTTCATGAGTCGACAGGAAGGGATTTTGTGTTAGTGAAGGAAGGTCAAGATAGGAAGAGGGTGTGGCCACGAAAAATGATGATGATTTCAAAGTGTCAGCTGCAGGAGGGAAGTTTGATAATGTCACAGAGTACCCAAGAACCTAGAGCTGAAGCGTGATCCTTTGTTGGGGTTGTGCCAGTAAGCTGGGAAGGAAGCTAACCCAGGTAAGTGTTTGTCGTCTTGGTGAATATGTTCTAGAGGGATTGTGAGTAACCTGAAACCCTTGTATGGAAGGGAATTTTGCTCAAGGAGTTTATAAATTATAGACGAAGGGATTAGAGACCCTTAAGAAGGCACAGCAAGGAGTGCTGGCTGAGTGGAAGGGAACAAGGGCTGTTGGAAGTCTTGAGGAGAGCTCTCTAATCAGCTGCAGTTATGCCTGGAAGGTGTGCTCCCTTTTCAGATGAGCTTTGAGTCTGTAATCTGTTTTCTGTTTCCCTTTCAGGGGCTCAATGCGGATTGGGAAGGATTTTATCCTCTTCACTAAGAAGGAAGATACCATGACCTGCCTCTTCCTGTCTCGCACCTTTCATGAGGAAGAAGGCATTGATGAAGTAGGTTTTATCCTTGTGACCTGAGTTGCTACTTGACATTTACTGGGTTTGTCTGTGGTTCTGAGATCCATGGAGCTGTAGAATTGGAGCAGGTACCTGCTATTACAGGATGAGATGGGTGGGTGCATTGGATGGAAGGTGGTAAGGCAAATAATACCTTTATGTCAGAGGAAATAAAATCTCAAGGTACTTCAGACAATGGCTATTCTGTTTCTGAGACTGAGACTGAAGTGGTAAGAAATAAGAGTTGGATTTGAAGCTTTTCTATATCTGCAGGGTACTCCATTTCTGTGGAGGGTATCTCCATGGAGGACTGTTAGCAGAGCAGGTATTTTGAGCTTTCCTAACTGATTGGAAATTATAGCTGGTGGTAATAATGGAACATCAGTGCCATGATGATTATTTTATGGAGTACGTTGTGAACACATTTTCTTTTTGAGGAAGTGTGTTGATGGAACTTATATTAGAAGCCATGAGTCAGACCCTAACCAGGTGGTAAAGCAGGTAAGTATATAGAAGACATCACCAGTATGATCTTCATTATTAGTGCTCTCCACCTGGTGTTATTAACAGATGCTTCCTTGCCCCTGTAATTATTACTGTCCTGGAAGATAGGCTTAGTAATAAATCTTAACTTATAGAATATATTAGTAATAGGGGCTGGCAAGATGGTTCAGGAGTTAAGAACACTCACTGTTCTTCCAGAGGACCAGGGTTCACCCATATGGCAGCGTACTACTGTCTGTAATTTCAGTTCTAGAGAATCTATTACCCCCTTCTGGCCTCAGTGGGCACCAGGCATGCATGTGGTGCATAGTCACACAAGCAAGCAAAATATCCTTATACATTAAAAAAAAAAAAAAAAAACAACAACAACAACAACCTGTGAGCTAAACAAAAGCCTACCTGATTCTCTTTGTGGGGTGGTGACTCACACTAAAGGGCAGCTTTTCTCTTTTGAGACAGGGTTTAACTATGTAGTTCTGGTTGGCTAAAACTTATTATGTATACCAGGATGGCCTTGAACTCACAGAGCTCTCTCTACTTGCCTCTATCTGTTTAATGTAGCAATTAAAGACATATGCCACTGTTTTTGTCAAGAGTGGGGATAGGGAAAGTCTGTCCAGTGTCCTTTCAGGTCTGAGTAAGAGGCTTGCTAGGGACCTGTGTAGAAATTCATAGCTGTCACTTAAGTAGATGGTCCAGTTGAGAATTTCAGTTTGTTCCTCTCTGTTGGTTAGCAGTGATTGGATCTGTACTAGTCTTGTTGAAATCTGAGAATAAATGTGGCAAACTAATTGATGTTAAAATAGGAACCTTTTCCTACCATTTTTAGTTATCCAATCAGTGGATTTTTTTTTTTTCACCTACTAGATGAGGTTTGTTACCTTTTTCTGCTTATTTGGAGGGAGAGAGATGCATGCAGTGAAGCTGTAAAGGACAAACCTGTTAGAAATGTCACCTGGTCAAAGGAGTCTTGGAGTGAGTCAGTAAAAACATCCTTTAACCTCTGATGTTGATGTTGGGGAGAAAGATAGTCTTTGGAGAACAAGGCCAGGTAGAACCAATGCTTGGGGCCTTGTTTGAGTGAATGAGATTTTAATAAAGCAGTTCTTACTATCAGATTTTCTTTAGAAAGTCCACGTGGTTACTTTGCAGTGATTGGATTAGAAAGATTTGGGGTGGACCAACCAAGAGGCCCTGTTTACGGTAGCAAGCTGGGAGCTAAGAGAAATGGAGTTACCTTTTTAAGAGTGTGAGACTCTGATACAGTATTTGATAATTATTGAAGGAGGAAAAGGAAGGGATTAGAGAGACTTGGAAGCTCTGGTTTGGTGGTTGGAGCTAGTGGGCTATCTGGGGCTGGGGAAGAATGGAAGAGGGGTATTATGGAGGGAGGAGGGTGTAAGTTAGTGTGGGGCATGTAAAGTGAAGTGTCTGTGGAGTTTAGGGGCAATGTTAACTCTTGGCTGGCTGGCTGGTTACCTGCCTGCCTGCCTCCCTGCCTCCCTTCTTTCCTTTCTTTCCCCCTACATCCCTGGTCCTAGGCTATGGAATTGTTAGTAGCAGATAACATCACTTAAAAAAGAAAATAGAGCAAGAAAAGGACTTGAGACCTAAGCAGGCTAGCATTAAAAGGTGTGGGTCAGGAGAAAGTCTAGGAAGAAAACTGGGAGATTGATGACATCAAAGCTGAAGGAGAAATGCCAAGTGGGAGTGATAGTGGAAATTAGTGCCTATGGTTCAGAGTGGTACTGTTCTCACCTGGGAAGGTACAGAGACGAGTTCACGGAATGCAAGTATTACGTGATCCCTTGGTGGAACGGCTGGATCGAGATTTTTCCCTTACTCAGTGCTAGAAGGTCACTGTTTTGGATTGTACTCTAGTGCAAACTCTGCCAAGATTTCAAAATATGATCATTTTCAGTCCAGGAGGAATGTGTCCAAACCAGCATTTCAGCATGAAGCTTTTCAGAAACTAGCAGTGTTAGAACTCGTAAGGAGTTATCACCCAGGCCTGCGTTAAGATGCTGAATTTCTCCTTTGTCTTATGTGTGGGGCATTTGGCTTGAGCCCATGAGGTGCTTCATTTGTGAAGCCACTAAGAAAGAGTTTTGAAGAAAAGGGATTCTTTTCTAATTAGACATAAAATCAGATTCCATATATGTTGAGGAATTGTTACAATAGAGCACACTCCCATGTCCCCACAATTATAAACCAAAGTTAGAAGTCCCTTAGGAACACCTGACCGATGTCGTCCTCAGTGTGCCGCTGGGGGAAATCACCACCTGGTAACTTTTAGGATGATCATGTTCTTTTTGTGGGCTGGCAGTATTGTCTGTCATTGATGTTTGTATATTAGTTTGGTTTAGTACCTGTACACATGGACTGATAATATAGAAATTCACTTGTATCTCTTTCAGATAATACTGTGTTTATGAGATCCATTCATATTTGTGGCTGTGCCTTTACTCTGATTACCAATGACTATTTCAGTTTAGTCACTCTGTAGTGGATATTTGGGTTATTCCTATATATGTATGCTGGTATGTACATGCAGAAGTTCCTTTGGGTGTATTTACTCAGAAGTAGAATTGCTGAGTTGTAGATTATCGTTTGTATCTCTAGATTCACTAGATGATTGCAGTTATATTTTTTCCTAGTGGTAAAAAGTAGAATTTTTACCAAATTAATGAGATGGCCAAAGACATCCCACACAGACTTTGGAGGCACAAACCAGCATAGTGACAGAAGTTTGGGGAAGGACCAGAAGCTACAAACCTGATGGCAGACTATACAACTGAAGGGACAAAGCTGCATGTTTCGGGGAAGGTGGCTCTGGAGCCCCAATCACAGTGCGTATCTGTGCTAACCCCAAACACAGGTGATTGTCCCATTGCCCACCTGGAATGCTCGAACACGGGAACCTATCACAGACAATGTGGAGAAGTTTGCCATTGAGACAGAGCTTGTCTACAAGTACTCTCCCTTCCACACTGAGGAGCAAGTGATGAACCAGTTCATGAAGATTCCTGGGAACAGTGGTGAGTAGGCTTTGGCCCTGCAGCCCAGAGAATCTGGGAGCTCTAGAGCCTCTGGTAATGTGGAGGGTGAGCCAGGGTTGGCTGGCAGAGAGAAAGGACTTCTGTTCCCCAGGAACACTGGTGATCATCTTTAATCTCAAGCTCATGGATAATGGAGAGCCGGAACTAGACATAATCTCAAATCCAAAAGATATCCAGATGGCAGAAACCTCCCCAGAGGGCACGTGAGTATGGCTGGGAAGGGTAGCAGGACCTGGAACTGGTCTTTATTTCCTTAGATGACTTCAGGGAAAGATGGAAGAGCCCCTTTCCTGGCTTTTTCTTGGTAGCAGTATTGATAGAGCTGAAAGTCTTAGATTTCCTGCCTGCTTAATATTAATAGCAGGACAGTGATTCCTCTGGCAAGCTAAAGTAAAGATTAGTGATTCTCTAACTCTTTCATTGACGGAAGAAACTGAGGTCTGGGTCTAGGGGTGGTGAAATTGCACTGGGGTTCCTGTAATGGCCAGGTGAGGTGTCTGTGGGGCACCTGTACTAGGGACATGACAGGGCAGGAGGGAGTACCTGTGATGAGAGACCATTCTGGTTAAAGTGGCATGAGAAGCCAGGATGTGAAATGAAAGGTGAGGAGCTGCAGAGAGGAAGTCCGTACATAGCTTTGGGCTTACTGTGGTGTGGGCAGCAGGATGTCTCAGTTCCTGCTTTCTCCAGGAAGCCAGAGCGACGCTCCTTCCGAGCCTATGCTGCTGTACTCTATATTGATCCCCGGATGAGGATTTTCATCCATGGACACAAGGTGCAGACCAAGAGACTCTCCTGCTGCCTCTATAAGCCCAGGTAAGGGCCTAGCTCCGTGATCTGGACTGGGAAATGGTGCCTGGCTGCATTTCTCTGGAGCATTGTTAGGGTGGTGCAATGGGAAGCCTCTATCTAATACTGTTTACCAAAGAGACATTTTCTGAATAGGACAGATGTGACTGACAGGCTATTGGGTTGGTTGACCAGGCCAGTTAAGGGAAGTGCCTTCCAAGATGTGGAGAGTGTCTTGTCTCAAGTTCAGGAGCCTATAGACCCTTTACAGAAAAGGCAAAGCCATGGCTTATTACTGAGACTTGTTCCTGCTGTGAGATTAGATGGCAATTCCTGGGAACAGTGGTGAGTAGGCTTTGGCCCTGCAGCCCAGACAATCTGGGAGCTCTAGAGCCTCTGGTAATGTGGAGGGTGAGCCAGGGTTGGCTGGCAGAGAGAAAGAAAGGATTTCTGTTCCCCAGGAACACTGGTGATCATCTCTTTAACCTGATGAACACCAAAGTCAAATTGATTAAGGAACTGAGCTTGGATTTGTTTCATCACAAGGAGCCAGGGTAACACCACATGGGAGGAAGCAGGGTGCTTCCTGAGCTGCTCAAGTTGGCTGCCTGCTCCACTGCTGCTTGGCCTTCAGGTTGCCTTTTCCACTCTTCAGGATGTACAAGTATACATCAAGTCGTTTCAAGACTCGGGCAGAACAGGAAGTGAAGAAAGCAGAGCATGTAGCACGGATTGGTAATGCTGCTCCCTGTGTTAGGAGGAGGGATGGAGCTGGGGGCACCGCTTATATCCGAAACCTGGAGACAAGGCTGTTCTCCTAACTTAATCCACTTCCTCTCCAAGTCTCCCCGTATCTAGCCTTTGCAGTACTTTTCTCTGGACTTGAGTCTCTCCTCCCACTATTTCTAGGGCTTTTTGAAGGGCTGGAGTGGCATTAAACGCACCTCTAGTTTTATTTTAACAAACATCAACTCTTTGGCTTGACCAGTTGAAATATACTTCATAGTGCTTGTCCCAGAATAACTGCTTCTCCCAGAATAACTGTAGTTTTCTTGGCTGTGTGATGAGGGTGATTGTCTAAAGCATTCTTCAGGCTCCAACTCATGTGGATGGTTGATCCCATTGACTTTCATAATCCATTTGTAAAGCTTGAAAAGCATGTCAGAGGATAAATAATACTTTCCTTGGGGTTAAAATTTTTATTCGAGATAGACTTATTCTCTGTCCCATGTTGGCCTCAAACTGGATTACTGGAATTAGAGACAGGTACCATCTTGATGATGACAGTTTTGAATGTCAGGTTTTGTTGTTGTTTGGTTTTTGTTTTTTTCTGAAGCAGTTCTTTCGTCCAAGCCCAGAGAATGCCCATGTGGCCATTGTTCCTCTAGGTAGCCTTTTCCTTGTTAGCATATACTCCTTGTGCAGCAGGGACTGCTCTGTGGATCAAGGAAGGATGACAGAGTTCTGAACCTTTGATTTTTTTTTCTGTTTTAGCTGAAGAGAAGGCCCGGGAGGCAGAGAGCAAAGCTCGGACTTTAGAAGTACGCATGGGTGGAGACCTGACACGGGACTCCAGGGTAAGTCCTTAGACTCAAACTCTCTTTTATGGCTTACGTGGTATTGGAATCCAGTATCCTGAACTTAGTAAGAGGAAGGTCACTTTTCTGTAGGAAGAAATAATCTTCAGGTATGTTTTAGCATCTGGGTAATTAATATCAGTATAAAGACATGGTATTACTTCATGTAACAGAGAGCAGCTCCTCCATTCACCTGATGGTGGTGCATTTGCAGGTGATGTTGCGGCAGGTCCAGAATACAGCCATCACCCTTCGTAGAGAAGCTGATGTCAAGAAAAGGATCAAGGATGCCAAGCAGCGGTAAGTACTTGGACAGCCCTTTGGTCTTTTAAAATTAGGTAGCATTTGCACAGATAGGTTGCCATTTGGCACCAAGTTTACTTAGAGAAAGCAATCTCTGCTGTTTTCACAGATGTGGTCAAGTGCTTCTGCTGACCTGCAGAAGGCAGGCAGGTTGACACTTGAAACACTAAACTCACTTCCTTCACAGTTTTACTTTTCTTATTCTTTTCTCTTAAGATTGCAAAGAATGCCCATTGTATAAAACTTGAAAAATATAAAATATTTAATTAAAAAAATGTGGCACTCCCTTATTCTTCTGAAAATATGCATTTTATTTTATTTTTTCTATGCTCATTCATTCTCCCTACTGGTTACAAATGTAGAATGATGCTATGGATTCGGTTTTTGTGCCCTTTTTTTTTTTTTTTTTTTTTTGAGACAGGGTTTCTCTGTGTAGCCCTGGCTATCCTGGAACTCCCTCTGTAGATCAGGCTAGCTTCGAACTCAGAAATCCACCTGCCTCTGCCTCCCAAGTGCTGGGATTAAAGGCGTGCGCCACCACTGCCCAGCTTGTGCTGTTTTATTTAGAATGTACTGTTTGCGTCTAAATCCTCCTCCTCCTAGCTGTGTATAGAGCTTCTCAGGATCTAGGGCATGACTTCTAGCTAGATCCCAGGTGGTTTCCTTACCACGGACGGAAGTTTCAGCTCACTTTGTTCTAATTTGTCACAAGATTTTCTTGACATATCATGAGCGTCTTCTGTATTTGTGTTAATTTTTTGCCTTTAAAACTTTTATATAAGCCAGGTGCAGTGGTACAAGCCTTTAATACCCGCACTTGGAAGGCAGAGATAGGTGGATCTCTGTGTTGGAGGCTATCCTAGGCTACACAGTGAGTTCTAGGACTCTTATCTTGAAAAGCAAGCCAGACTGAACTATTATTGTTATAAAATTAGGATTTTGAGGAATGTAAGACTATAATATTATATTTATTGTACCATGTAACTCTCTCTGCAAAGATTTGCAGCAGTTTCACAGTAACTCATTCATATTTAAATCTACCCCTATATTAAGTTCTGTGTATACACAGAGGATCATGGGACAGTGCAGATCCTTATCAAATTAACATCACATATTGAATGGAGATGTAAAACTTTAATACGTCTTAAATTAAACTTAACATACCATTATCACTATGATGTTTTTCTGCTTATGAGTTAATATGCTTGATTTTTTTTCCTCTCCTTTATTAGAGCTCTCAAAGAACCCAAGGAACTTAATTTTGTTTTTGGGGTCAATATTGAACACCGGGACTTAGATGGCATGTTTATCTACAACTGTAGCCGCCTGATCAAAATGTATGAGAAAGTGGGCCCACAGCTGGAAGGGGGCATGTGAGTACTTCAGGAGAGTTTTACAGCCCTGGTAAATGGCAGAAGAGTTTTGGTGACAGAGCTGTGACCTCTTTGTCTTTGCAGGGCATGCGGTGGGGTTGTTGGGGTTGTTGATGTGCCCTACTTGGTTCTGGAGCCTACACATAACAAGCAGGACTTTGCTGATGCTAAGGAGTACCGGCATCTGCTTCGAGCAATGGGGGAGCACTTGGCACAGTACTGGAAGGACATAGCCATTGGTAATGTGACCAGGCTACTAGCCTCAGCCTCTCTTTTATGAGCCTTAAGGCGCTTATGTGACTTGAGAGGGTGAATTTAGGAAGAGGATTTTATGTTGTTACATGCTACAGTGGCTTCCATCATAATGTGTGGGCATTTGTCTTCTAGCCCAGCGTGGAATCATCAAGTTTTGGGATGAGTTTGGCTATCTTTCTGCCAATTGGAACCAACCCCCATCTAGTGAGCTGCGTTTCAAACGCCGGAGAGCTATGGAAATTCCAACCACTATCCAGTGTGGTGAGTTTTTTGGCAGGAACTCTCTCCAGACTCCTGTCATGATATTCTTGTCTGTAGTCTCAAGCTGGCCTTCTGACTTGAACTTGGGTTCCACAAGGAACAGGATCTGTTTGGCAGTGGCTGTGTGAGCAGTCTTGAGGCCCATAGTTCCTCCTGTCTCTTAGTGAGGCTACAGTTGCCACACCTTGGAGACACTTCATACCACAGCTGGGCCAGGCTCACTAGGTTTGCTACCATGTAGGGTTTAGAATGGATAACTGACTGAGCCCAGAGGAAGGAAGGGCTGATAGCATCAAGATTCCATGATATTTTTAATCCTTGCTGAAATCAGTTTCCATAATGTGAATCACTGTTTTGTTATAATAAAGAGGTTGAAGGTCAAAGACATCTTTGTTGGTGAGCCTAGCTCTGAGGAGCCAAGATTCCAGTAATTGTTGATAGTATGGTTGACCTGTTGAGAGGGGTATTTTTTTCTTGCAGATTTGTGTCTGAAATGGAGGACTCTTCCCTTCCAGCTGAGTTCAGTAGAAAAAGATTACCCTGATACTTGGGTTTGCTCCATGAACCCTGATCCTGAGCAGGACCGGTGAGCCTTTCTTTAACACAGATTATGATTACTTTTCCCTCCTTGTGGTAGTTTACTTTCTCTTGCTGTGAGTGACATCAGGAACAAAAACAATTTAGCTACACTTCTAAGCGTAGTCCATCATTTAGAAAATCAGGCAGAGCCAGGCAGTGGTGGTGCACACCTTTAGTCCCAGCACTTGGAAGGCAGAGGCAGGCTGAATTCTGAGTTCGAGGCCAGCCTGGTCTACAAAGTGAGTTTCAGGACAGCCGGGGCTATACAGAGAAACCTTGTCTCAAAAAAAAAAAAAAAAAAAAAACCCAAAACCAAAAACCAAAAAAAAAAAAGAAAAAGAAAAAAGAAAGTCAGGCAGGAGTTCAAGCAGGACCTTGAAGTAGAACCATGAAAAAAATACTATGTACTAGGCCAGTAACTCAGGCTCATGCTTAGCCAGCTTTCTTAGACATCCCGACCACCTGTCTAGGAATATTACTATCTATCCATAGTGGACTGGACCCTCCAACATCAATATAATTCCCCCCACAGGTCAGTTTGATCTAGGCAATTCGAAATCCAGGCTTTCATTAAGTCTATAATTAAAGCTAACTCGGACATTCACCATGCCTGCCACAACACCTCCACTCTTGGGGTATTCCTCGAAGCCATTATTTCCATAGCCTCACATCTCTGGCTGCTGCACGTTGTGTATTTCTAAGAAGGAAGAGTAAACATGTCCTGTAACACATACCATTTTTATACATTGGAAGCTCTGTGGTGGTTGCAGGACAGCAAGTCTCTGCCCTGTTGGAGCCTTGTTTTGCTACCAGTCTCTCTTTTCACAGCTGTGAAACTTCTGAACAGAAGCAAAAGGTTCCCTTGGGAACATTAAAAAAGGACCCAAAGACACAGGAAGAAAAGCAGAAGCAGCTGACAGAGAAAATTCGCCAGCAGCAGGAAAAGCTAGAAGCTCTTCAGGTATGTAGTCATGGGCAAGTGAGCATAGCCAGCCCGTGTCAGCAGTCTGTCCAGGACAGGAGTCTTCGGTGGCTTTCCTGTCCCTTCCATTCCCCATATGTTCCCACCAAGGTTTTTCAACCCTGAGTTCTTAGTCCAAATGCTTCCAGTATACCTTACTAATTATTTAGATGACAAACCATTTTGCTTATATTTTCAAAGTTTATATATTCAATGCATTTAGAATATATAAGCATTCCAAAAAATAAATATCCTATCATAAAAGAAATCTCACTCAATAATTTTATAACTTTTCCTCCCTCTTCTTCTCCTCCACCCACCAAGAACAGGAATTAACCTAGAGCTTTGTATTTTTAGGCAGGCACTACCATTGAGTTAGTTATATCCCTGACCCTTTTCTTGCTTTTTATTGTATTTTTTTCTTGGTGCAGTGTCTCACTGAGATCAATTTAAGTCCAGAGAACTTAAGTTTCTCTGGAGTAGCTAGGATCACCAGAAGTAGCTCTTTCCAATTTTGCATAAATACTTACACATAAACATTTCTATAATTTTTAATAGTCATAGGGAAGCATTTGTATTTAATATATGCATATGCTATTTTTTGTACATAATAATTTCTTGATAATTTGTAAAATTGGAAAAGAATTTGCAAAATATTAAGGCTTTTAAAAAGATTTCTCTCAAGTCAGGTATGATGGCGCACTCATTTAATGCCAGTACTTGGGAAGCAGGCAGATCTTTGAGTTTGAGGACAGCTAGGGCTACACAGAGAAAACATCTTAAGAAAACAAACAAACAAACAAGAAAAATCTTCTTAAGCTGTCTTGCAGAAGGTGCACTATTTTGTATTATTTTGCACTTTTTAACCAGTGTTTAGAAAAGTAAGCAAAGATTAATTTTAATATTTGTTTATTTTTGGTTTTTCAAGACAGAGTTTCTCTGTGTAATAGCCTTGGCTGTCTAGGAATTTTGTAGACTAGGCTGGCCTTTAACTCACAGATTCACCTGTCTGCTTCCTAAATGCTGGCATTAAAAGCCTGTACCACCATCTAGCTAATTTTTATTTTTAAGGTTGATCAAATTTTCATGTGTACTTAATATTTCCAGTGTTTCATGATTTCATTTTTTTAATTATTATTTTAAAAGCATATGTGTGTGTGCTCATGTGCACATGCATAAGGAATTTGAGTGCAGGTACTTAGGCATCAGATCCTGTTGCAAGTGATGGGACCTGAACTCTGGTGGTGCCCTACAAGACTAATCTACATTCTTAACCAATGAGCCATCTGTACAGCCCCCAATTTTTTATTTGTTACAAAAGCATTTTTCTTCTCTGTCTGTACAATGCTCTATACTTACAAACTGGAAATGTCTTAAGCGTGTTGATCCCATTCAGTTTTCTGGCCTTATGACAACTTTTCTTTACCAGAACTTTCCCACCTTTTTTATCTCTTTTTTTTTAGAAAATTTAAAGACTTTCCCCAGTCTCTCAGTTGATGAATCAATCACATAGGTACCCCTTTTTGTGTGTCTGTGTGTTGCCTTTCTAGTGATAATAAAAAGCTTTCAGAAATAGAACTGATCACTGTCCCAGGCAGATATTTCATTATACCAAGATATACGATTTCATTGTTATATTTGTTTTTGCAGAAAACCACGCCCATCCGCTCACAAGCTGACCTGAAGAAATTGCCCTTAGAAGTGACTACAAGACCTACTGAAGTAAAAGCCCAGGAACATAAGGGAGGCGGGGCTCTTCTGATGTCTAAGCTCCGCTCAGTGTTCTCACTGTCTGTGGGCTCTTTTTAGGAACCTGTACGGAGACCTCAGCGTCCTCGGTCACCTCCTTTACCTGCGGTGATCAAGAATGCTCCTAGCAGACCCCCTTCTATTCAAACTCCCAGACCAACTACCCAGCTCCGAAAGACGTCTGTTATCAGCCTTCCAAAACCACCCACTACAGCAGCCAGAGGAGAAACTAGTACTTCCAGGCTACTCCAGCCAACTGAGGCACCTCGAAAGCCTGCAAACCCTCCCATCAAGACTGTACCCCGACCCACCCCTCCTGTGCACACACCCTCACCATCTTTAATCCCCACTTCTAAGAACCTTCGGGAGGTCCCTGCTCAAAAAGCCATCAAAACTCCAGTGGTCAAGAAGCCAGAGCCACCTGTTAAACAGTCTGTGGTGAGATGCTTTCCCTCCTCCATGCTCCAGCTTATTAGCAGTGCTGTAGGAAAAGAGGTTATACTGGGGGAATCCAGGATCACTGAATCTTAAAGCTTCTCTGATACCCATGAAGAAAAAGTCTCCATAGCTGAAGAGACTTGTTTAGAACTAACACACATAGCAAGTTTTTTACCTAGGGAACTTTTCATTTTCACTCAGCAACCTTGGTCTGCCGCAAACTTGAGTTGGTTTCTCATGGTGTGGGCATAGTTTGTTAACTTGATGACATACGGCTTTGGTAGGTTATGGTAGTAGTCATTGTGTGTCAAGGAGGTCTCAGCTGACTGGCAGGCAGGTTAAGCAGGGAAGAAACTGAGAAACTTCCTGGGCCAGTTGTAGTCAGACCAGCAGGTTGCGTATGTATGTACTGAGTAATTCCAAGTGGGGATTGACATAGCTCCTCTGCGTAGTTCCTTTAAGCTACATAAAGTCTTCCTGCATCTTGGGAAGTGAACATAGTCAGTTCATGCTTCTATGCTTCTGCTGTAGGCAACCTCAGGTCGGAAGCGGAGTCTTGCAGTCTCAGATGAGGAAGAGGCTGAAGAAGAAGCTGAGAAGAGGAAAGAGAAATGGAAGCGGGGCAAACTTGTTGTGAAGGAGGAAAAGAAGGAAGCAAATGAGGTGGTTAGTCACATGAAGTTCATAGGGATTGCCTCTCTGGGGCCAGGGCCGCTAAAGAAGCTTCTAATAGACTGTTCTTCTCGCAGCTCTCAGACAGTGCTGGGGAAGATGACCCAGCTGAACTCAAGAAGGCTCAGAAAGGCAAGTTTGGGAGACCCCTGTCATGCTGTGGTGGAGATGGAAATAGAACCTTCACTGTCAGCAGCTTCCTCCTGAAAGTTAGCAGCTTCCTGGCTTGGGCTCTCTCCCATAGTTGGTCCAGCTGTCCCTTCACAATTTTTTTTTTTTTTTTGGTTTTTCGAGACAGGGTTTCTCTGTATAGCCCTGGCTGTCCTGGAACTCACTTTGTAGACCAGGCTGGCCTCGAACTCAGAAATCCACCTGCCTCTGCCTCCCGAGTGCTGGGATTAAAAGGCATGCACCACCACGCCCGGCTGTTTTTGCTTTTTTTAATACTAACTCTTTGGTGTTTGCCCTTGGCAAGTCATTCATCCTGTGCCTTGGCCCCATGCCAGATGGAAGAGTCAGCATTGCTAAGCCTAGGTGTATACCTAGGATCCACCTGTGCACTGCCTTTTACAGATACAGCCTGGCTGAGGTGAGGGCACTGATACAGTTCTCTGATTCTCACTTGTGTCTGAATTCTCAGATAAAGGACTTCATGTAGAGGTCCGTGTGAACCGCGAGTGGTACACAGGCCGCGTCACAGCTGTGGAGGTGGGCAAGAATGTGGTTCGATGGAAAGTGAAGTTTGACTATGTACCCACAGATACAACACCAAGAGACCGCTGGTAATGCCATCCATCTTCTGGGAGATCAGAATAGCAGAAGTCAGCTAGGGCAAAGAGAGGAGGTACCCCCGTGTTCCCTCCTAGCAGCCTGTTAAAATCCTAGGACAGATACAATAAGCTCTGTGTCCCCCGTAGGGTGGAGAGAGGCAGTGAAGATGTACGACTGATGAAGCCACCTTCCCCAGAGCATCAGAGCCCTGACACACAGCAAGAAGGTGGAGAGGAGGAGGAAGCTATGGTGGCCCAGCAGGCTGTGGCCTTGCCTGAGCCTTCCACCTCTGATGGTCTTCCCATTGAGCCTGATACCACTGCCACCAGTACCAGCCATGAGACTATTGATCTCCTGGTCCAGATTCTTCGGTTTGTGTTTCTTTATCCTTTTTCTTAGGGCTGACATTAGTTCTTTACTCTTTCCGTGCTATTCTGAGTTCCAACCCCTCTCTTCCTGCTTAGGAATTGCTTGCGGTATTTCTTACCTCCAAGTTTCCCCATCTCCAAGAAGGAGCTGAGTGTTATGAATTCAGAAGAACTAATATCTTTTCCTCTGGTGAGTCTGACTCAACTTTTGCTTTTTACACCTAAGTGCCTGTACCTAAGTGCTAATTATCACTGTCTCATCAGCTTCCCTTCTCGCTGAGAGACAATCTGAATCGATAGGACTGATGTGCAAAAAAGACAGATAGCTTCACCGCTTGAGACTCCTTTACAGTAGGACAAGTGCACACCCCCCCTTCTTTCTCAGACCTGTCTTAGGTAACATTGATGAGATTAGACTCACTCTACCTAAGACGTGTGACTTGGAGAGAGGTAAAGAGAGACTAACAGCATGTAGAGATGAGCATGAGAGCCCAGGTAGCTCAGCAGACTTTCTGCTTCCATCATCTTAAAGATTTGCTAGAGATGGAGTTGCTGTTTTGGGGTAGCTGGCCATGAGGCTGAGAGAAATGTTGCTGAGAGGCAGTGCCCAGAGAGTCTTGGCAGCTTGGGTAGAGAAGGAAAACCCTTATCTAAAAACCTAACCGAACAATCAAACAACTCCACTAGGACTCTAGTAGGGCAGGGGACTCTGAAGTGGGGCAGGAGGCTTTTGGAACACAATAGGCTGTAAAGGGTTGGAGAAAATGATACATCTTCAACCTCATTTTTATGTAGGAAATAGAGCTGAAGGAATTGCTGATCTGAACTATGCTGAGGGCCAGATAGTAAATAACGGGTTTGTGGGCTGTCTAGTGTCTGCTAACTACAAAGCTCTGTAATTACAGCATGAAAGTAGCCAGAGGCAGTCCATCAAGGAATAGCTTTATTTACAGAAACATGCAATAAGCTGATTGTGTCTGTTGCCCTTGCTGTTACAGGGGCATGAGACCCACCACATTCTTGTTACACAGTAAGCCCAGCCCAGGCTTTGACTTTTACCCTTGTTTAGACCAGGCTTTCCAGAGGTTCTAGTCATAGACGTCTTCTTGCAGTTTGATTTGTTACCTTTGGCATCAAATTGTGAAATTCAAATCAAAAGCCAAGGCACAGCAAAACCTCAGCGGTAGGCACTGTTACTCAGCCCAAAACAGTCTGTTTTGTGACTGTCCAAGTCTAAAAATAATATCTAGCTTGTTTTTGCAAAAGTGCTAACCAGTACTAGGTCACAACTTTATCTTCTAGTTGCGATTGCTAAAACCAATTTTCAAATGTTAATTTTTGTCCTTATTGGTGTGTAAATGGTAGTATTTTCACAATTAAAAGCTTAATATAATTGCCTTCAAGATACTCATTTGAATTTGACTTAAATTTTATTTTGTGCAACCAAGGTATTTTTTATATAGAATGAAGTTTCTCTTGCTATCATGGTGTAAGAAGGTAGTTTAGACACAAATGCAGAAATCAGAAGCCTCGTAACCCAGCAGTTTATGCAACCTTCCTAGAAGCAGATGAGTACTGGAGTTTAGACTTCAGTGGGCAGCAGGGCCTTCATGAAGATGATCCCCTTTATCAGTAGGTATACACTATGCAAATTGTTTTAACTACTTCACAGGAAAAGGCTCTGTTGTTGTACAACTATTTACTATACAAATCTAGGAATATTTGCTATTGGTAGATGCTTGGTAGCTCTTTGGTCCTAACCCTGTTAGATATGGCATTCCTATTTTGGAGTTACAAAGGTGTGCTTGAACTGGAAGAATGGTCCCACAGTCTTTTTTTTTTTTTTTCTTTCCATGTGTAAAGGTAAAACTTTCTTCCACTTTATTAAGCACTTGGCTCAGTGCATGTGTCTTCATCCTCATGATATCCCCAAAGGACTGCTACTAAGGTCTCTTTACCCTGGTTCTAGAAGGCTGCTTTCTCCTTGTAGTGAAATAAAGCCAAGTGAACTCATTGCCCACTCTCCCCTTGTACCCCATATCATGTTTCCTTCCACAGAAAGAATACTTCAAGCAATATGAGGTGGGGCTCCAGAATCTGTGCCATTCCTACCAAAGCCGTGCTGATTCACGGGCAAAAGCCTCAGAAGAGAGCTTACGCACATCAGAGAAAAAGCTTCGTGAGACAGAGGAGAAGTTACAGAAGTTGAGGACCAACATTGTAGCGCTCCTGCAAAAAGTGCAGGAGGTGAGCTGGGAGCCCTCTCAGGAACTAGACCAACTGGTTTCAGGGAGGGGACTGGACTACTCACAGGAATCTTTGTTTCCAACCCTGGCTGCTCAGAGTCCTGAGCAGAGGGCTTGAAATGATAGAGCTGCCTGGGTTTTGTCCCACCCAGACCCCAGGCAGTATAGTTTGTTTGAGAACCCTTTAAGCCATAAGCAAAATTCTCATCTAAATGATATCCCAGATGTGCTTGAGTAGAAGTGGGATGTTGCCCCTAAGGGATGTGGTATATATTTTTGCTGCACAGTAGACATTGAGAACCTGATCTCTGGGGACAGGCTGGTGAAGGAGCTGGAGCTATTAATGGGGTAGTGTGAAATAAATGAGAGATGGAATCCTGGGGGAAGCCACTTGACTAGGGTTCTCAGGGTAGAGATACTTGCACTGAGACTGGGAGCTCACTAAGCTGTAATAGGAAGTTGTGGGCAGTAGGAGAGGTTGGAGACCTCTACATAGGTGGTTTTATGTGGCATAGTCCAACTTTTAATATAAGACACTAATCAGTTTGAAGATGTGCAGGTTAGAACCAGGAAACCTATAAGAAAGCTCCCATCCTTTTTGGGGCAAGCAGATTTAACTGAAATTTGGAAGTAGGGCAGGAGCAAGAAACATAAGCTGACAGCTGGCTCAGTCCCATTCTCCAACTTGTTTTCCTGCCCCATCTGACTCCCACCCCACTCTGTTCCAGGACATAGACATCAATACAGATGATGAGCTGGATGCCTACATTGAGGACCTCATCACCAAAGGGGACTGAGGAGCTGGGAGTAAGGTTAACTCCTTCGCACACCTGCCCCTCAACACAGCAGCTTCTGGGGAGGGGAATTTCATTTGTGAGTTGGTGGACTTGATCTTGGTTTGAGTCATGTGAGACATTTGTGCTTTGGGAAGGAGATTCTTTGAATCTTCTTCCCTGAGTTTACATAAATATTTATTTTTTAAAAGAGAAGATGTTAATGCCTGCTGTGAGACCGTACTTTTTTTGTGTGACTCTTGAAAGGGCACAGAGTCTGAACCATTCAGCTCCTGGCACCTCAACATAGGATGAAGAAAGCACCATCCTGAAGTTGGAGAGGCTCCAAGGGCATCAACAATGGGATATGAAAGATACATGGCCCCAGGGACTCAGCTCTGCAAGACCCTCAAGGGGTGATTTAAACAGGCCCAGTATCAGAAAGACTCTCCCTGTAACAGATCTCCTGGTGTCCAGACAGGGCTGTGAAGGTCTGTAGGCTGCCTGAGCAGCTGTCAGTCATCTTGGATGTGGCAGTATCCAGACAGCTTGGAGACGTTTCTTAAGGCTCAAATTTCCCAATACACCACCTACTTTGTTACTGGAGGAGCCATTTCCTGAGTCTACACTATCCAAGCTCAAGCATAGACAGCTCTGACTGGTCAGATCCCTGGGCTGGATAGCACTCTGAATGTTGAACTCCAAAGATTCTCAGGGTGTGCAGGTGTGAAAGAGCTCTCTGGAGGAGAAGGCTTCCACAGTGGTGCTAGTTCCTGGAGAGCCTTTGCTGCTGCTTTTCTACTATGTACTCTCTGGGCTCCAGAGAGCCCTGCACCTCCCATGCTCTGGAAGTGAGGAGGTGGGACCATGTGCTTCAGACAATTACTCAGAGCCAGAAAAGCACGAGCTTCATCTGATGGCTGTGGGAAGAATTCTGGTTCCAGTCCCAACTCTTTACATTCCTGTTCAAGACTGATTTTGTACTCTTGATCCAAACCACCTTGGGATTTGTATCCATCAAGGCAAGGCTGCCACCTTGTGTCCCATGGTCTCTGCAGAAGACGGGGAAGTGTTGGTGAGGGAACTGTGCACATATGGCTGGAAGTGCCTGCTTGAGTTCTGCCATCAGGTTGTTTAGGGAGAAGAGCATTCAGAAGTTCTTCTCTGGAACATTCTCCAATAAATGGGTTTTAAGTTGGTGCACTTACCCCCACGGCTGCCCCCCATCCAACTTTCTGTTGACCCTATCCAGGCAGGGTGTGGTCCATTTTTGTCTATAAACCCAATGTTTAAAAGGAATTTGGCCCTGCATTTTTATTGGCAGGAAATACTCATTTTGATTTTTTTTTAACTTACACATGTAATCAAAATGTGTTATTATAAATTTCTACTGGTGAGACTCCTGCGTTCAGTACATTCTTATGTGAATCACAAGACTTTTCTCTTCATTCTGTCACAGCTCCACTATTCATTTTAGCTTTAACTTTTCCAGATGTGCTAAATCCAGCCTCAGCTTTTCTGAGTGTTGGTTCTTTCCTGGGAACATCTTGGAATAGCTGACCTGGAACGTTTTGATGATAAGGCATCCACTGGCTCTAAGGGAGAAGGATGGGGTTTAAGATGCTAAGTAACAGTGGACATGGTAAGAATTTAAATACTACAAAAGGCTGAACATAAAAATAGGGCTCTCTTCTTTCTGATCCCTAAGTTTTCCCTGGAGATCAGAGTATTCATCTTGGGCACCCAGCTACACATCTGCACTCTTGGGTTTCCTTACATTATTTGCCAAGAGCATCATATTGTTTCAGAATGGCCAGTATGGGTCTACTTTGTTCTGAACCATCACAGGGCATTTCATTATCTTGGTTGTGTTGTTATGAAACAATATACTTAACAATTGTAACATCTGTGAAGAAAGCTGTGGTATGTGTGTGCCTTTGTCCATTACATTTGTATAAAGGATAAGTTCCAGAAAGGAGTATTATTCTGCTTCCAGCATCTTCCAGTTTCAATTCATTAACTGTAGGTATCTCCAATCCTTTTCACTATTAGTAAAAGGGATTTACTTTCCACATAATGGAGCATTTTTGCTTGCCTAGGTTTATGGTTTTGTTGGTAGAGAGGTGTATACAGTTCTGAGTCTAGAACTAGGGTTCTTTTTGTAGATCATGAGTTTTTGCAAAATCCTTAGGAAAATAAGTAGGATTTCTAACTCCATTAAGGAGTAAAATGCTATCTACCACCAGATAAAGATAAGTAGTACAGGCTGAAGAAACGTCTTTCTTTTTGTATGAGAGACACTGCTTTTTATCTTACAGGCTTGTTCCCCAAGTCTGCATGATGTTCAAATACAGTGGCTGCCTGATAGTTTGCACCTTTAGGCATCAGTAGATTGTGCCTGATAAAATTCCAGATTTGCTGTATACACAGAACTCAGGTTTTGTGCCTGCACTGGCTACTTGATCCCTATTGGGAAAATCATCCAACAGGGTAGGGTGAGCCCAAAACATCCTAAGAATTCTAGCAAGGTTCTGGACTGGAGATACAACCTCAGGGCCTCCATATTCAACAGCTACATGGTACTTGCTTTTCAAGCAGCTGCAGAGCCAGCTTGACCCAGGAGGCAGGGCTCAGACTGCCCATTCCCTCCACTGCTGGAGGGACCTATGGCAAGGTGTTGCCATGCCTACACTTCAATCTTGTTATTTTCAGTATACTGCCAGGTGCCAGGCCCACCCAGGGCTACTGCTGGGCTCAGCAGAAACTTGCTTCTTGCTTGGAAAGCAGGCAAGCCACTACTCTGGCTCCCTGTTCTTTCTCTAAAGGGCTTACATGGCAGATCTTCCAGTTTAGTAAGCCACAAGGGCAGGTTCCCACATGAAATTGAGTGCTTCTAAAAAGCCAGTAGCTGGAGGTGTGTGTTTACTGAGTGGCTATATAGGGGCATGCTTTTCCCAGGACTGCAGTCATGGCTATCTATTTAGCCAGCTTCATCAGTGTCCCAAAGGAAGAGCTGGGCTTCCATTCAGCTTCTGCCAGACTCTTTCCGTTTCTTAGGGCTCTCATCCTCAGCAGTTGCCAGCTGATACCTGGAAGAAGGAGTGGGGGAGCATCTGCCCTTGAGGGCAGGTACACTACAAACTCAGGTCTTTGGGACCTTCCTGGGATGCTACTAGGATTCTCCGTCCCTTGCAGCCAACCCCCCCCCCCCATTTCTTTTAAAGCGGTGGCCAGCTCTACTCTGCTACTGTGACTTGCCTTTCTTCCTGCCTTTTTGTTTTTCGAGACAGGGTTTCTCTATTACAGCCCTGGCTGTCCTGGAACTCACTCTGTAGACCAGGCTGGCCCGGAACTCAGAAATCTGCCTGCCTCTCCCTCCCAAGTGCTGGGATTAAAAGTGTGCGCCACCACTGCTCTTCTTAAGCTCACGGTTCTCACGGATCTCACATGTGAGACTGGGGTGCTTCAGTTGACACTGGAGAGGAGCCTGGCAGTGTCTGGAGGTAACTAATGTTCAATCCTGTAGGGCACTGGCCTTTCAACTGGCCAACGGTAGTAGTCTGAGGAGTGCACTGTCCCCAACTCAGACAGCAGTTGCACAGATGACATCACACAGGAAGGTTACCCTGAGGGACTCATCAAAACCTGAGGTTATTTTAGAGCCAGCAAAGGTCAAAGATTGATTTTTATGTGTATGAATGTTTTGCATTCCTGGATGCCTGTGCATCACTTAAGTGTGTGGTGCCCTCAGAAGCCAGAAGAGGGTATTGAAACCGTGGGTGCTGAAAAACAGAAGCCTGAGCCCTGTTCAAGAGCAGCAGGAGCTCTTAACTGTGGAGCCATGGCTCTGGCCCCCAGTCTTTTCAACTTGTTAGCGAGGGTCACTCCAGGTGATATTTCACACAGACACCCTTCTGTCCAGCAGCCCTTGTTTCTGCAAGGTGGAGGACATGGGAATGAATGGCCAGCCTGTGTGCAGGCTTTGTGTAGAACTAAGTACCTGAGACCTCTTGGGTTTCACAACATAAATAGGTCTGCTCTTAGCTCCATTTGCGATGACTGTATGAAAAGTAAACTTTTTGTTGGTTTTGTTCTCTCTGGCCATGGCTGTTCTAAAACTCCCTCTGCTGACCAGGCTGGCCTCTAGCAGATCCTCATGCCGTGCCTCAAAGGTACTAGGATTAAAGACATGCATTACCAAACCTGACTAAAACTAAATAGTTTTAGGTTTGGGGGCTTCCTTACCTACTGAGAAAGATCACTTTCTTCCCAACCTTGCCTCCACAAACATTCATTTTATTGCAATGATTAATTTTATTTAAGTCAGCCTCCGTGGAACTATTGTAGTATAAATAAATAATAAAGGTTACATCAAGTTCCCCCCCAGGAGGAAATAGGTTATAATTGTGTTTGAAACTATAATTGCATTACATTTAAATATGTTTTGAGATTGTTGGCATTTTTATATTAGTAAGCTCCCAGAAAGATACAAATGGTTTCCTACATGTTCATAGTAGTTTAGGGGGGTAGAGATAGCTCATTGGTTAAGAGCAGTTCTTTTCCATAGTTCGGTTACCAGCACTCAAGTCAGGAGGCGACACTTGCCTGTTACTAACTCCAGGAGACTTGATGCCCATTTCTGAGCTCTGGACCACGCACATAAACTTTTTAAGATCTGCTGAAAAGATGTTTTAGATTATCCAGTAGAGTTTTATAATTTCCTTGCAACTTCTTCTACTTCTTCCTTCTACAACTTTCTGACTGTAAGCCTTTATAATTTCTTCACACAGCTTTAATAGGTTTCTTTTTTTTTAATTAGATATTTTCTTAATTTACATTTCAAATGTTATCCCGAAAGTTCCCCCCTTCCCCCGCCCTGTTCCCCTGCCCACCCACTCCCACTTCTTGGCCCTGGCGTTCCCCTGTATTGGGGTATATAAAGATTACAATACCAAGGGGCCTCTCCTCCCAATGATGGCCGACTAGGCCATCTTCTGCTACATGTAGAGCTAGAGACACCTGTTCTGGGGGTTCTGGTTAGTTCATATTGTTCCTCTTCTAGGGTTGCAGACCCCTTCAGCTCCTGGGGTTCTATCTCTAGCTTCTCCATTGTGGGCCCTGTGTTCCATCATATAGATGATTATGAGCATCCACTTCTGTACAAGACAACTATATCAGGGTCCCTTAAGTAGGCACTAGCTGTCCTATGCAATAGTGTCTGAGTTTAATGACTGATTATGGGATGGATCCCCCTGGTGGGGGAGTCTCTGTATGGTCCATCCTTTGGTTTCTGACTAAAGTGATTTTCTGTTATTGCTTTTGTCACAATTCCGATGGGATACCTTTCCCTGTGTCTAATACTTACTGGCTACTAATATGAAGAAAAGTCAGTAATAATTGAGTATATGTAATTTATTTTTATTTTATGAACTGATCAAGCTCTCTACCACCAAGCTCTACCCCCAGCCATCAGCTCCCCTGTATTTAAACCCTTTTTGTTTGGAAACAGGTCCTTTTATTCATTAGTCCAAAGCAGGCCTTGAATCTTCTTGATCCTCTGCCGCTGCAGGATTACAGGCTTGGGCCTCTTTCCAACTAGACCTACTTCTACTTTCATATAGTGTGAGTGTTTGTGTGTGTGTGTGTGTGTACACGTGCGTGCGCGCATGTGCGTGTTTCATTAGGGTTGCTTACAGGAGTTTGGGCACCTTACCAGTGGTTATAACACTGAAGAAAATCTCTCTCCTCACCAGCCATAATTTCCTATAAATCTTCAGAGAGTAGTGAACCCCCATAAGCTAGCCTTTTGTTTCCAGGAGAGGGTATTGATAGCCCCAATCTTGTGGAGATTGTGTGCAGGTCATTACAGCTATTGCAACAGCCATGTAATGTCCTCTCATACATGCCCCCTTCTTGGCTCTAAAATTCTGTCAGATGTTCCATTTATGAGCATTCAGCAGTCATTTATTCTCAGTACTTTGATTAAAGAAAGTCTCTGCTTCAGGGACCAATTATTGGTGACCACTACAAAAAGAATCTTCTCTGATCATAGCTAATTAAAGGCAACTAGATAGTTGTATCATATCCATTTAGCAAAACAACAGCAATTGCTTCCCCACTAGAGCCTATGACTTCTAGGACTAGGGGCTTTTGACTGGTTCACAGTACCAGATATAAATTCTCTTGTGGGGTGAGCCTCAGGTCTGATCAGAGAGTAGTTGGTATCCCCATAACAGACCTGCCACTATTGCACCCATGGGCACATCTTGCCCAGCTGGTCAGTAGTGTTGCATACAAGGTCCACAGCTGAATAAGATTGGTTTTTGTTTTGGTTTTTCGAGGTTTCTCTGTATAGCCCTAGCTGTCCTGAACTCACTCTGTAGACCAGGCTGGCCTCGAACTCAGAAATCTACCTGCTTCTGCCTCCCAAGTGCTGAGATTAAAGGTGTGTGCCCCCACTGCCCGGCATGAATAAGATTGTTGATGGAAATTCTACAGCAGTCAGTGCAGAGGCTAAGCAGGTCTTTTGAGGTATTAAAACCTTTTTGGTTAGGCTTACTGGCTCAGTACCATGTCTGTGAACATATTCCTTGTATCCTTTCCAGTTCATGATTGTGCTTAAGATTTAAAATGTCAGGGCTGGAGAGATGGCTTAGTGGCTAAGAGCTTGGCTGCTCTCTCAGGAGATCTGTGAGTCCCAGCATCCATGTGGGGCTTACAATTGTCAGAAACTCCAGTTCCAGCAGATCTGATGCTCTCTCTAACCTCTGTGGGCACCAGGCATATATGTGGTACACATACATACATTCAAGCAAGCATTCATATACATAAATAAAATTTTAACAAAATATTTTGAATGTCTAGTTTTGCATTTTTAATGAATATATCATTCTTAAACCCAACTGGCCACGAATTTACCACTTAGCTGTATGTCTTTTAAAAATGACTACATTCTATTTGATATGGTTTTTATTTGTATTTGTGAAAAAAAATCCTGGTGATAAGGATTGAACAGAGGACCTTACACATGCTACCAAGTGCTCTATTTTTTTTTTTTTAAGATCTTCAGACACACGAGAAGAGGGCATAAGAGCTCATTATAGATGGTTGTAAGCCACCACGTTGTTGCTGGGAATTGAACTTAAAACCTCTGGAAGGGCAGCCAGTGCACTTAACTGCTGAGCCATCTCTCCAGCCTCTTTGCCTCCCAAGAATTCTTTTTAATGTAACACTGGGCTGAATAGTTATATTTTAGCTCTGTCTTTGTTGGATTTTGTTGACATTATACATGCTAGTAATAAAAAGAATAAAAAGGAGTTAAAATAAATAAATAGATAAATAGACAAGTAAATAGAATAAAAGGTTATTCCAGGGCTAGAAAGATGTCTCAGCAGTTAAAATCACTGGGTGTTTCTTTTAATGCATTTTTTAAAATTAAGATTTATTTATTACATCTTAAGTACACTGTAGCTGACTTCAGACACACCAGAAAAGGGCATCAGATTTCATTACGGGTGGTTGTGAGCTACCGTGTGGTTGCTGGGATTTGAACTCAGGATCTTCGGAAGAGCAGTCTGCTCTTAACTGCTAAGCCATCTCTCCAGCCAGCCCCCCATCACGTTTTTCTTTTTTTTCTTTTTTTGGGTTTTGAGACAGGGTTTCTCTGTATAGCCCTGGCTGTCCTGGAACTCACTTTGTAGACCAGGCTGGCCTCAAACTCAGAAATCCACCTGCCTCTGCCTCCCGAGTGCTGGGATTAAAGGTGTGCGCCACCACACCCAGCCCATCACATTTTTCATTGAGAAACATTTATACCTTTTTGGGGAGCAGCCATCTCACAGTCACTTGGTCAGTTTTTTAAAAAGTATGTTAGAGTTCTGCTAGGGATCATGTTCTGTTTGTAGATTCCCTGGAGCTGCAGTTACAGGCAGTTGTGAGCTGCCTGACATGGGTGCTGGGAACTGAGTTCAGGTCCATAGCAAGAGCAGAATGTTCTTTTAACTGTGGCAGTCTCTCCAGCTCCTCTTCCCAATTTGTTCTTTCCTCACAGTGCAAAAACAGTTATGAAAATTGTAGGCATTATAAACAACTCAATATCTCCACATGGCAGAGCAAAGAACAAAAAGATAAGCCAGCAGCTCTTATCTTTCCTTACAACTCATGAGATTTGTCTGACAAAGATGGTAACTCTTACAGTTGTGTTCTCAGTTTTGTTACTGGTGGTACCGGGGGCCAAATTCAGGGTCTGGCGTGTGATAGATAAGTGCACTACAACTGAGGCATACCTGCCCTGTGGCTTTTATTTAACAAGTAGGGAGAGCTGAAAAATTCTAAGATTATTATGAGTGACAGCAATGACATGAAGTGATCTGAACAAGACTCTTACAAGCTGAAGCACTTTCCACCTTGATAAAATATTAATCCATAACCAAATCAATAAGACTTCAATAAGATGATTACATTTTCAAGACTGCTGAACAAAGAAGTGGCCTCTCCAGTCTTTTTTTTCCTGTAATCTTTATCTCACTTTCTCTTGCTAAGCTTCTGCTATGGCCTGCTGCCATGAGGGAAATGCTCTTGTTCAGAAAAGGGTGAAGGTCATCTTTGTTAGAACTAGCAAGACTGGGCTGGAGAAATGGCGCAGTGGTGACTGCTCTTCCAGAGGTCCTGAGTTCAATTCGCAGCAACTACATGGTGGCTCACAACCACCCGTAATGAGATCTGACACCCTCTTCTGGTGGATCTGAAGTCAGCTATAGTGTACTTAAGTATAATAATAAATACATCTTTGGGAGCAGAGTTGACCAGAGCAAGTGGGGTTGACTGGAGCGAGCATAGGTCCTAAAAAATTCAATTCCCAACAACCACATGAAGGTTCACAACTATCTGTACAGCTACAGTGTTCTCACATACGTAAACTAAATAAATCTTTTTTACAAAAGTGGAGTTGAAGAGAAGATTAGGTGAAAACCACTTTAGTTATGATCTTTAAGGTGATAATGTATTCTGGGAGCCATAGCATACAAAGAACAGACACTCTACAAATTATGACCAAAGTTATGGTAGGAAAAAGCTTTTGACTAAAGTAGAGGAAGAGTATCAGAACATTTACAGTAGGAAAACTAGTTAGTTGGGACTAAATGAATCCACAGTGTTATTGGGCTTTAACCATAACCAGGCCGCTTTGAGCTTCCAGACCCTTTCTGTTCCTCTCCTTCGGTTCTTGCTCACATTTCTTCCCTGGTCTAGAGTTGAGAGTTTGTAAGTTTTCCAGTGGAATCTAACTCTGTGTACCCGTTCCTTCAGAGAATTGTTCTCTTTAGATCACCATCAAGGGTTCAGCGGTGTGGCTTGTCATTGAGGGAACATGTCAAAATTGCTTTGAGATTAAATACTGGTGTCTTACTAGTGCCCAGAGTCTATGTTTAGTTGTCAGCTTGAGCAGACTGACAACTGCAGTGGATATTCCTCTCGGTGGCCTTTAATTTGGAAGAAATCCCAGGCAGGGTCACATGTGGAGACTTTCTGGCTGGCTTGACCAGTGAACACTTAGGTTCATTATCCTTAGAAGCAGCTGGAAACTTGACATTCACTTTAGTTGCAGACAGCACAGGGTGCTCACCTGGCCCTTTCAGACACATAGTCATGACTTTCAGGGACACTGTCTGGTCGGGTGCAGAGTCCAGTACTCCTGCATGGGACTGCGATCAGTCTCTGTTACCAAGTTGCTTTAGCTCAGTAAGTGAATTGTGTTGTTTCTTTGAATTCTTTTTTCCTGTTGTTAAAAAAAGATTTATTTACTTTATGTAGAGAACTCTGTCTGCATGTACTCCTGTGTGCCAGAAGAGAGCATCACATCATGTTATAGAAGCTGTAAACCACTATGTGGTTGCTTAAATTGAACTCAGGACATCTACAAGTCAGTGCCTTTAACCCCTGAGCCACCTTTCCAGCTACCAGGGCTCCATTGTTCTTTAAAGGAGTCTTAGGAAGCTTAAGTTAGTGGCTGCAGTCCTTTTATTGTTCCCATGTCTGGGAAACCCACCCATGCAGAAAGATCTTGTCTTTAAAGGCCTCTTTGGATGTTTAGTGTCATGTATTTCATTTTCCCGAGGAAGCTGCAATCCTGTCTTCTTGGCTCTGGTCTGGCAGAATTTGCCTGCTTTTCTTGATTCTGAAATGTTGTAGGATCACTTCTTTTTATCTCAGAATGATTCTGGAAGTTAGGAATTCTGTGGACTGTCTTGGACTTTCTCCTAGGTTTGGTGACATCACCAGCTGGTTCCCTCTCAGCTGGCTCCTCACTGTTAATTTGTATCTCAGTCTTATCACAAGAGAATGGCTTTTATTTTTCTTCTCTGATTCTGGATTCAGGTGGGCTTTCAAGACTCTTAACAATGTGCCTCACCCAAGCTAGCCCAGAGGCCCAGCCTTTTGGCTAAATTCTGCAGGTCATTGTACTTGATAGAGTCCCATTCCTCTGCAGAGGGGGTAGTCATTAAGTTCTGACATCCCAGTGACACCCAGAAAAACATCCAGCTAGCTCAAACAGCACAGTTCAAAAGTGGTGCCACCCAAGGCATTGACAGAGCTGACTTTCATTGCCAGAGACTTCGGTATGTTGCCTTTTCATTTCATCAGAGGAATGTTTTGTATTCCTTCTTTATTTCTTCAATGACCAATTCACTGTTCAGTTAGTGCATAGCCTACAGTTTCTCTTGTTTTATTGCACTGTGATCAGATAGAATACAATGGGTTGTTTGTTTTGCTATATGTAAGACTTGCTTTGTATTCCAACAATATAACTGATTTTAGAGAAAGTTCCACAGGCTGCTGGGAAAACGTATTTTGAAGTGTATTGATAGAATGGTCTGTAGATGTATGTTAAGTCCATTTGATCTGGGATGTCACTTGAGATGTTTCTCTGGTTTTTGCAAGGATCACCCGTTGTGAGAGTGGGTTTTTGAAGTAACTCACTATTGTTGTGCTGGAGTTAATCTCTGACTTTATATCTAGATATCTTTGTTTAATGAAGCCAGATGCTCCTGTGTTTGGTACCTATGTTTAGAATTGCAATGTCTCAGGGCTGGAGAGATGACTCAGTGGTTAAGAGCACTGACTGCTCTTCCAGAGGATCTGAGTTCAATTCCCAGCAACCACATGGTGACTCACAACCATCTGTAGTGGGATCTGATGCCCTCTTCTGGTGTGTTTGAAGACAGCTACAGTATATTCATATAAATAAAAAATAAGTAAATTAATCATAAAAAAAAGAATTGCAATGTCCCTTGATGGATTATTTCTTCTGTCAGTAGAAGTAACTTGAAGTCTACTTTGTCATGTACTAAAACATCAGAGCTTGCTTCCTTGTTCCATTTGTGTGGAATACCTTTTCCATCCTTTCATACCAAGATAGCACCTACCTTTTATGGTGAGATATGTTTCCTGAAGGCAACACATAGTTGTATCCTGATTTTTAATCCACTAGTCCATGTCTTTTGATTGGGGAATTAAGACCATTAATACTTGTTTTCATTGAAAGGTGTGTATTAAGTCCTGTTCTTTTGTTAATTCTGTAGTATTTGTTGTTTACCTTTTCCTTTCTTGCTTATTCAAATATTGCTATTTTTTGTGGCCTCACATACTTGTCTTCCTCTTCAGTCTGAAGGATTTCTTCAACAAGTATCTTCCATACTTATTGGCCATGAATTCATATATATATATATATATATATATATATATATATATATATATATATATATACACACACACACACACACACACACACACACACACATATATATATATATATATATATATATATATATATATATATATATATTGATTGATTTTATGTGAGTACACTGTAGCGATATACTGTAACAGGGATGTGTAACAGGAATGGTTGTGAGCCTTCATGTTGTTGGGAATTGAATTTTAGGACCTCTGCTCACTCCGGTCAGCCCAGCTTGCTCCAGTCAACTCTGTTCTCTCAGTCCCTGCTGGCTCCAACCCAAAGATTTATTTATTATACATAAGTACACTGTAGCTGTCTTCTGACACACCAGAAGAGGGCATCAGATCACATTACAGGTGGTTGTGAGCTATCATATGGTTGTTGGGATTTGAACTCAGGACCTTCGGAAGAGCAGTCAGTGCTCTTACCAGCTGAGCCAATGAAGACAGATAGCTTTGCTGGGTATAGTAGTCTGGTTTGATGGTTGTCTTTCATTTCAAGCCCTCCTGGTAGTATGTGGGAGACTTTACCTAGAGAGATGCAACACACACAAATCTATTCACTACAAATGGGGAACTCGTGGCAGACCAGAAAATTGATTGCACCAAAGAATGACTTGGTAAACCAATGAGTTTTTCTTTGGATGTAGATGAGTTACTTACAGGAGCAGAGATTACTCAGTAGCTGATACATTACTAAAAAAGCTCACTAGTATGGGTGTGAACTCACCAACCCCAGAGCTCTCAGTATAAATTATAGGCAGCTCAACAGGTCCAAGAATCTTTCTCCAGCTTGGTTCTCCAGTCTCCTCCCTAATAGATGTTTACTCAGGAAATGCTTGGTGGGGCCTTCAAGAAACCTTCTGCTTCCCTAGACAGGTGATGTGGAGTTAATCTCCCTCTTGGAGGGAATGTTTTAGTTTAGAGAAAACTGCTATACAAAGCTTTGCTTTTAAAGTGTGTGTAAGAAATCTCATGGGTCTGCCTTTATACACAGTGTTGATTGTATGGCCATTTTCTTATCTGGGTTTAACATGCTGCCATCTTGGACTTGGCCCCCAGTAGCCATGACAAGAGAACAATAAAGCAGTGCCCAGAGCTATGGGAAATGGTAGTGGAGCTACTGACACTCCCTAGTAGATGGAGGCAGCCAGGGCCACAAGATCCTCACCTAGGTTATCAGTTATTACTTCTCAATGTGAGTGACCTTAGGAGATGCTAAAGCTGGGCATGGAAAGTTACCGGAACCAAGCAGTCATCCATGATGAACTGGGGCTATGTGATGCTTCAGCTGCTTGCTTGTAGCCAAGGCCCCACAGCTGACTGCTCACACACGCTCTGTAGTCAGCCTAGTAAACTTGTCAGTATACTGAGACAGACCTTCAGTGTGCCACCAGGATACCACCAGGGCGACATACTTGTTCAGATCACTGTTCAGGGTCGTCTTTAGCACACTTTTCATATGCTTCTTTCTTGCGTACACTGACTAGTTACCTACCCTGTGAGGGTGCTCTTGTCTAGTCACCTGCTGTATGTTCTGAATGCCTCTCATTGTGTGGATTGCTATCTTTTTTCCTAATTTTGGGAAATTTTTCTACTCTGATTTTTATTGAAAGTGTTTTTAATGCCTTTATGGGAAAAGCCTTGTCCATATACCCTTTAAAGTGCTGCATGCACCTTACCTGTCTGCACTGGGACTTTCCAAGTCTTCAAACTCAGACCTTTCAGCCTGTCTTTGAGTCTGTTGCCAGTGAGGCTTTCTGCAGGGCTTTGCATTTTTTTTTCATTTCTAGATTATAGTTTTTCATTACTTGCGTTTCTTGAACTTTCTGTCAGATCTTGAATTGGCTTTACTTCATTTAGCTGTTTGTGTTCTCCTGGAACTCAGTTTATTGGCTTATTTGAACATGAAGTCATCCTTTGGAATTCTTTTTCTTGGATTTCATCAAGTCATTCTTGGTGGAGACCACTGCTATAGAGTTAGGGTGTTGTGTTGCCTGGTTTTTTTTTTTGTTTGTTTGTTGTGTTTTTGTTTTTTATTACTTGTGGTTTTGCACTGGGACTTGCATGTTCTTCCCCCAAACCCAATACATGATTTCTATGTGTGGCCCTGGCTGTCCTGGAACTTGTTCTGTAGACCAGACTGACCTTTAACAGAGACCCACCTGCCTTTGCCCTCTGAGTGCTGGGATTAAAGGTGTGCACCACCACTGCCTAGCTTGATTATCTTGGGTTTAGTCATTGGTTGGGTTCATTTAAAAAAATATTTTTAGATTGCTTTTATTCTTTCAGAGAGAGCATTTGCATGGTTAAAGATGGACTGAGTTGTTCTGGTGACATTTTCCACAGCTAGACATATGGTCAGGGTAAAGGATATATATATATTTTTTTTTTCTTCAGTTTTTTGAGACAGGGTTTCTCTGTGTAGCCTTGGCTGTCCTGGAACTCACTCTGTAGACCAGGCTGGCCCGGAACTCAGAAATCCGCCTGCCTCTTCCTCCCAAGTGCTGGGATTAAAGGCATGTGTCACTATGCCTGGCAGGGCACATATGTCACTGTTAAGGTGTGAGCCTGTGGTGAGGATGCAGCATAGAGTCCCCATAAGCACTACCATTTTAGTAAGAAAGGGTCACTGATGGTCATGTGATAACTAACTTTAGTGACTCTGGGTATCAGAGGAAAGGAAAACAAAGTTCAAAGAGAGACTAGAGGTTGGGATTTGCTTGACTGGGGTGGGCAAAGAGGGAATAGTTAGGGGCAAAGCAGGGGAGGCCAGGCAGCTGTGGCTAGAAACTGAACAGAGAGAGGCTTGAAGCTATGTAGTCAAAAGATGGACATCATACCCCGGTCTTGGGAGGCTGCGGAGATCCCTATGCCTGAGCCACCTTTTGCTTAGTGAGAGAACACTAGAGAAGGAAGGAGGAGGCCGGAATGAAAAGGAGAGGCTGGAGGGGAAGAGCATGAGGGCCGTCTAGCCTGTTTGAACCAGCAGCCTGTCGTCTGAGTGGCCCTCTTTTGAGTCACCTGGTGCTCTTACACCCTCCACACCCTTGTCCCACGTGCCCACACTGCTGTGGAGGCCTTTGCTGCACCCCATTCATGTGGCGCTTGGCACTGTGCTTCTGGGGCAGCTTCCTCTCCCTTCCCCTTGGGCTGCTGAGCCTCCACAGATGCGGACTTCTCTGCACCACACACTCTCTCTAATACCCTGTCACCCTGTCACTCCGTGGGTTTCTGACACACTTCCTTTCTGTGTCTTTATGTTACAAGCGTATGTTCTGTGCTGACTGCTGTGCCGGTTTAATCTGTCATCTCGCCCAGCCAACTGGACTGTGGTGCGTGTTTGTCAAGCTGTAGGTGTGAATGCATGCACATACCTTAGAGGTCCCACACTGGTGCTGAGTATTGTCTTCAAGCACAGTCCACTTGGCCAAGAGGGCTTTGCAAATTGAACTCAAGCTCACCAATCAGCTAGTCTAGCTAGCCAGCCTGCTGCTGGTCCTACACAGGCACCCGTGCCCATCCGTCTCCTGACTGCATGTGGCTGCCATACTTGCCTGGGGATCCAAACTCCCGTCCTTATGCCTGCATGGCAAGTGCCATCCCCCAGACCCCTTAATTTGCTTTTACTATCCCCATGGTCCAGTGATCTCAGGTCTTGACTAGGAGTGAATCTGCCGCTGCTGAGACCCTATCAGTTCAGCTATCATATGAGCCCTACCTTTTGCTTACAGTTATACTTCCTACTCAGAGGTCTTTTGTTCAGGGAACCAGAGTGTAGGTTAATCTTTCTAGAATGTTGTGTTGCTACTGCTAGCTGTTCAGAGTTCTGCTGTTCCATTCCTGACTCTCTGGATCCCTCTTGGCTTCAGTGTGCAGGCCTTTGTCCTTTCTGGACTGTGCCCAGTATGGCTTGTCTCATCCCTTGCCCTTCTGAGTCAGGTCCATCCCAGGGCTGCCCTTCCTGCTCACAGTGGCCACCTACCCAGGTAGGTGGAAAGGCTGGATGGTGTTTTGTGGGGCCAGTCAGAGCCGGTGGTGCTGGGCTTCAAGGCAGATGGCAAGTCCTGGCTCTGGTATCTGCAGTCCCCACCACAGCCACTCCCCTCACCTGGAAGTCTAGGCAGTGGAGGTGGAACCCACAGGCCAAGCCTCCAGCCTCTCTGCTCCCTGGCTCAGAAGCCAGTGATCTGAGTTGCCTGGCAACAGGCCAATAGGTGTTGCCTACACCACAGTTGTCAGGCAGCATGGAACTCACCAGTCTTTATAGAGGGCTGCCGGGTCCAAGGCCATACCACCTCTACCTGGACAAGTCTAGGAATGAACAATAGGTGCTGCTGGTGGCTTCTGGGTAGCTTGTGGGCAGATCTGGGTCCAGTTTGGGACCATGGCTGTGGTGTCACAGGGTTGTCCTTTCTCCTGGTCAGTAATTGGTGTTCCCTCTGTCCCATCATGTCTTCCCCTCCCCCTCCAGACTCACTCTTGTGGCTTAGGAATTGTGCAGAATAAAGCCCCGTGCCTCCCTCTATGCTCCCCCCGCATCCCCCACATGGCTGTCACTGTCATCAGCCAGACAGAGACTCTGCAACAGGGCTGTGGAAAACTCCAGAACCAAGGGTTTTATTGTGGTCAGAAGGTGCTTGCTCACGCCTGCTAGGAAGAGGTACAGTCCAGCTCTGAGGGAGACCAGGTGCCCCCCCTTCCCCACCCCCTCTCAAGAGTGGGCGTTGTAAGGCATTTCATACGTGGTGTTTTCTCTCTCTCTCTCTTTCTCTCTCTCTCTCTCTCTCTTAAATAAAAACAAAACAAAACAAAAATCAAAACCAGGCCTGGAGTAGAAAGAAAGGCCCTGAAAGGAACTTCCAGATCAAACTGAAGTGAGATGGGTTGGAGGCTGAGGGTCTGAGGGACAGGTTTCATGACTAAGGTTGGCAGAAGCCACTGGGAGGACTACAAGGTGAGGGCAGGGCTGACAGGAGGCCAAACTCGGACAGGCTTGCCTGTCTTCATCATTTTTCACTTTCACGGATTATAGAAATTTAAGCAAAATAGTTATGTTATATATATATATATATTTGTATATTATATATATAAATTAGGCAAATAAAGATGTCAGGAGTGCTGAGAAGAGGCACCCTGATGCCACCTAAGGACAGGCGGGAGGCCAGGTGTCAGGAGCCTAGGTCACCAGCCCAGGCTAAATGAAGGGTTTGTTCCTTATTGCTGATTTGGAAGCCTGATTCTTGGGCAGGAAGCACCTAAGGGCCCTGCCTTTCAGCCCTTCTTGGCCTCTCTGGGGCTGGGGTACTGTCCCAGCATGGCCAAGGTCTGGCACGGGGAAGGGGGGTGGGAGGGTTCCTTCTACCGTCCTCTGTTCCCGCTGTGGGCTCTGCACACCATGCTGCCTCCGAGGTGTTGTGTCCCTGGAGCTTGGACAGTCCAGATGGAAAGCCTGGCTGTATTAAAAGTGCTCCCCGTCAAAGGGGCCTGGCTTCCTCACGTCTTTAAAAAAGGGCTTCTTGCCAGGATAGTTATGTAGCAAGAAACACTTGGAAAGTGAGTCTTTTAAGTGATAAAAATATTTACTAAACCTCATCGTTGGAAAGAAATGGAGATTTTTTTTTTTTCTTAAAAAAGTCAAAAGAGACTCCCTGGGAGGGGGGGTATTTCCTCCCTGGGTTGGGGTTAGTGACCTGGGCAGCCCATGGCCAGCCCGAGTTGTGGTAACTGGGAACTAGAGTGCCCATGGGGCCCAAGTCAATGATAACAACGGGCACAGCAACCTGGGGGCTGGCAAGAACCCAGGTCAGCCCTTACCCCTTGGACAGCGTGTGTGGGTTCTGTAGTAAATTGGGTGCATTAAAGAAAAGGCTGGCAGGCAGTGCAGGCGCCTATATTTGCCGCAGGAGTGGCTCAGAAGATGTTGGGGCACATGTGCCAGTCCTTCTTCTCCTTGGCCTCCCAGTAGCCGCCCTTATACATGCAGGACATCTCCCCGGTCAGCGGGTCCAGCCTCTTCTCGAACCAGAGCGGCACATAGCCATCTGACTCCTTATCTGCTTGGCAGGTACAGTGGGCAGGGTGAGTTGCCTGCTGCCTGGCCATGCTCTGGGGCTCACCTCCCCCTCCTTACCCCCCCCCCGGGGGGGGCGTAGATTACCCCTTCTCATCTTCCCCTCTACCCTGGGATAACGACCCCCACACTCCTGTCCCCACCATGCTCTGCTCTGTGCTCACCTTCCTCCCCACTGCAGCCAGCCGTGCAGGACTCCAGCCTCCGTCGCCGGGACAGGCGCTGCTTCTCCTCCAGCCGCTGCTTCTCGGTGTTGGCCTCGTCCCAGCGTCCCTTCTCCATCAGCCGCTGGTCCGGCCGCAGGCGGCTGTCGGTGGGCGCCACACCGTCTTCTTGCTCGTTGAGGGTCAGGGCCAGCTCCGAGAAATAGTACATGTTCTCTGCGTTCTCCCTGTGGCGTGAGCAACCCGGGTGGCTCCTTCCCTAACAGGCTCCTGCTCATCCTTCAGGAACCCAGCCTGGAGAGCCCACCAGCTGGGTGGAACGCTCCCTCACCTGATACACTCTCACCCACCCGCAGCTTCTCTACACAGAACTTCTCTGGGAATTTGTCCTTTTCATCTGTGTCTCATAAGGTTTTCCCCTGCTACTCTGGTTTGCTGAGCGCCAGGCACAGCATGTTGGCTGCAGCGCCTTGCCTATATTGAACTCCCAGCTTGGAGCTGCCTGTGTATTTATTGGTTGGAGATAAAACTAAGTCCTTCTTTAGGGTTTTCTGCTTTATTACCCACAATATTCCCTCCTACTGACTGGAACTGGTTCTTTTGTTTTCTGACTCGAGATAGATACTTAACTTACTGTTTTTATTTCATGTTTTTCTGATGTGATCCACATTTCAAAGCTGCATGCCAATCACTCCACTTATGGCTTTAGCCAAGTCCCAGCGCTTACCAAGCAAGGTCCAGTGATCATTCAAGGTCCACTGGCTGGCTGGCTTTCATAATGTTTTCTCTGCCCTACTGATTAGTTTGAAGCATATTTCGTGACTGGATAACCATGGGTTTTGTTCTTTGTTTTCTTCTTCAGTCTTTTTTTTTTTTTCTCTAGCTCTGAAGTCAAATTAAGTCATACAGTTTTAGTACTCTGAAATGTGTCCTGTGGTTCATCCTATGGACCAGTTGCATATGGCCCGCGTGGGTTTGCTGCAGCTGGGCGGCAGTGTTCTATGGCTAACTAGTGATTTCTGCGGTTCAGACTTGAAGACCTTGCTTTTATTTGTTTTCCTTCCCACAATTCAGAGCAGCATATCAAAATATCCCATGCTGATTGTACAGTGGCCCCTTCTTTTTATCTATCAGCCCATGCTATCTGCATGTTGAGGCTGTGTTGTTAGGTTGCAAGGTCTGTTCAAATTGGCACCTCCAGTGCCTAGTGACTACTGCGGTTCTCACCATCCATCGGTGTTCCCCACCTTGGTCATTAAATTTTGCTGTAGTTTGTTCTTGTGACATCCTCCAGCTCTGGAGTGTGTGTGGGGGGGAGTTGCTTGGTTAGTGTTTCTGTGGACAGACCCTTACATCCTTTTAGTTTAAATTAAAAAAAAATTATTTTATGTATATGGGTATCTTGCCTGCAGGTATATGCGCGCACGTGCACGCACACACACACACACACACACACACACACACACACACACACACACCCCATATGCATGGCTGGTGCCATGAATCCCCTGGAACTGGAGTTACAGTTGTGAGCTGCCATGTGGGTGCTGGGAATCAAATCCTTCTAAAGGAACAGCCAGTATTTTTAATCGCTGAGCCATCTCTTCAGCCCCACTTCTTACTTTCTTCCTCCAGATACATGTTTTGTAATTAGTTGGGAGTTTAAAAACTTCTCCCGATTTTATACCTAGACTGAGGCACTTAACATATCAGGCTGCACCCTCATCCAGAATGCCGGGGAATTCGGAGCATTGTGTGTATATAATGAGCTATCTTGGGGATGGGACTTATGGCTAAAGGAATACATGTGGGTTCAGCTGTATCTTAAGCACAGCTTAAAGGTGATAGAACACAGGATTGTGTGTGTGCTTGCACGGAGGGATCCAGAGGTCAGGCTTCACATGGCCTTTCTTCCCTTCTGCTTGCTGTGTCCTTCTTTGGACTTCAGATTCTTTTCTCTATCTACAGGAAACCAGTGTGCAGGGTGGCATGGGGGGTGGGAGGTGTTCTTCAAGACATGAGGTCAGGCTTGCTCCAGATCAGCTGTACGGATGCACATTCCCACTTGGAGAATGCTCAAAGGATGTGTTCATTTGCTAATCAAATGAATGTGGTACTTTGGGCTCCCAGTTAGGAGTATTTATTTTTTTTGACACAGGGTCTCTCTACAGAGCCCTCGCTGTCCTGGAACTCACTAGGTAGACCAGGCTGGCCTTGAACTCACAAACATCCTCCTGCCTCTCTGCCTCTGGAGTGCTGGGATTAAAGGTGTGTACCACTACAACCGGCCTGTATTAGGTTTTTTTTTTTTTTTTTAAAAAAAGCTGCTTTGCTGTGGCTCTGGGTGTGCACTGGGCCAGAGCTCTGCCTCTGAGCTACGTTTACCAACCTGTGTGATGTTTTTTCACACCAGTCAGACGGTCTGCTGTGAAATTCTAGCCATGGCTCTGGTGCATTTCCCCATTGGATTAATTTTGCTATGTTTGTTGAACCAAAGTTATTTATGTGTTAATTTAAAATTATTATTATTTCTATTTTTTAAAAAGTGGATATCTGTGTGTGAGTCCCTGCATATGTGAGAACAGATACCCAAGGGAGCCAGAGGAAGGAATCAGCTCCCCTGGGGTTTCAGGTGGCTGTGAGCCACTGACATAGGTCCTGTGAAGTGGATTCAGGCAGTCTGTAAGAGCAGAGAGCACTCTGAGATACCTTTCTAGCTCCTAGTTTGTTTTGTTGGGGACAGCATCTCATTCTGTAGCTTGGTTGGCTTGACCTGCCCACCTCTGCCTCCAGGATGCTGGGATTAGAGCTGTGAGCTGCCCACCTCTGCCTCCAGGATGCTGGGATTAGAGCTGTGAGCTACTGCTCCCTCTCTTAAATTATTTTCATGATAAAATACTCTTACTTACTTTGGGTGCGTAGGACCTCTTAAATGCTAATCACACTTTATCACTGACTCAAGCTGTAACTCCAGCCCTCTTTCCTCTTTGTGTTCTTTCTGTTTTGAAACAGGATCTTGTTATGTAGGTCAGGTAAGCACCCTGGTATCCGGCCTCTGGTTGGTCCTTCCTTCCTCCCTCCCTCCCTCCCTCCCTCCTCCCTTCCTCTCCCTCCCCCTCCCCCCCTCTCTCCTTTTGTTAAAATATTTATTTATTAGGTTAGTTGGGGTCTTGTTTTTGTTTTGTCTGTTTGTTCATTTTTAAACAGTAGACTTGTGTTTTGAATGAGAACGCTCCCATGCATAGGCTTGTGTTTGAACGTTTGATCCCAGTTGGTGGAACTGTCTGGGAAGGATTAGGAGGTGTAGACTTGTTGGAGGAAGTGTGTCTCTGGGGGTGGGCTGAGGTTTCAAAAGTGCAAGCTAGGTCGAGTCTATCTTCCTCTCCTGCTCTTTTCTCCTCGATCTCTGAAGATCAGGATATAGCTCCTAGCAATTGTTCCAGTGCTTACCTTCACACTGCCATGTTCCCTGCCACAATGATAATGGACTAACCTTCTAGAAATGTAAACCAAACCCCCAGTGAAATGCTTCCTTCTATAAGCTGTCCCTTCATAGACATATCATGGTGTCAGGAATAAGCTGTCCCTTCACAGAGACATCATGGTGTCAGGATCTTACTCTGCATCTCTAGCTGGCACTACCTGGCCAGCAGATCAGGCTGGCCTCAAACTTAGAGTTCCTGTCTCCTGAGTTGCTGGGATTAAAGGCTGTATCACAATGCTCTGTGTTTGCTCCTAGTAGTAACCCTTTGCCAGGTACAGGCACTGTGGGCCTGCTCCCTCTGTTCATGTACACTTTCTTCATGCTTTTTTTCCCTTGTTTTTTTGAGGCCAAGTCTTATATAGCTGAGGCTGGCCTCCAATTCACTGTGTAGCAGCTGGCCGTAAACTTCCTATCACCCTGTTTCTACTTCCTGAGTATCTTCCTGACAAGTATCTTTTAATGAGAAAAATGAACAAAAGTACTCTGGTAGGCTTACTGTATCAGCATCCTGTCCTTTGTGTGTGTGAAGATACTTTTTCATAAGGATAGTCGTTTCACATTCAGAGTGTGAATTATTTCTTAGCAATCAGGAGACTTGATCTCACTGGGAGAGGTCATCTGGAGTTACTTCTCTTATAATGCAAGGTGTGTGTGTGTGTGTGTGTGTGTGAGCACTGTGGGGGGAGCACTGGCTGATCTTTTTCCTTGTGGGATGACCATTCTGCCACTAACTTTTAGTCTTCTCTTTCCACAGGATCTGCTGTGCCTCTGTCATGTTTCAGAGATCCATAAACCTCTAAGGGACTCTCTCTAGGCACTAGACAGTCTCTAAGGAACACTATTCCATTCTACTGCAATCTCCAAGTCCTGAGACTTAGGTCTTTTCTCTGGCCTTCAAAATGTCCTGGGTTCCTTATTGTTTAAAATAAATTGAGGGGCTGGAGCTATAGTTCAATGGGCAAGAGAACTGGCTGCTCTTCCAAAGGACCGAGTTCAATCCCAGCACTCACATGGCAACTCATGACCACCTGTAACTCCCCAGTCCCAAGTGATATGACACCCCTTCCTGGCCTCTTAGGGCACCTGCTTGCAGATGGTGCATACATACATATGTAGGACACATCCATATATAAAATAGAAGACATTTATAATACCTTGAAACACTGCCTTCTTTTTTTTCTGAAGCAAGGTTTGAAATTCAGGCTGGTTGTCCTGAAATTCAGGCTGGTCATTCTGCCTTCAACTGTTTTGACTATAGCAAGTTCTAAATGAACATTTTCTTTATCTTTACCATTACCATTCATTTTATAGACTCTCTTGACCCGAGGTGTCTTTCTTCATCTCCAGACTTTTAATCTGGGAACTTGTCTTATCTTTTGTACTAGAACTGAACAAGTGCTTGTGTATGCTGAACACACTGGTGCTCTGCCACCAAGCCAAGCCTCCATCCTCAGTGAGCATCTTTCGGCTTTCCTTGTTAACCTGCCTTCTTTCCATTTTTATTTGCTTCTTTCCTCCCGTGAGTCCAGGAAAACTCGTTGAGTTGGTGGTTACCAAGGGATGGCTGTATCTCTCCTCTTCCAGTCATCAGTAATGCCAGTCTGTCAGCACCTGAAAGATGCCATCTGGCTGACTTTAGGCTCCGGATATTGCTGAAGACAGCTGCTGGGGTACAAGATTTCAACAAGTAGTATCTTTCTAAGAATCTAGATGCTTGGGGCAAGGCACAGTGGTACATGACTGAAATCCCAGCTCTTGGGAGGTTGAAGCAGGAGGATTGCAAATTTGAAGCTTGAGTTACATAGCAAGTCCCAGGTCAACCTGGCATAACCGGAAGCTGGAAAAACTGGCTACTTAAATAGATGTAGAATGCTCTCTGCTGTTTGCTCTCCAGCAGTATCTGTCTCCTTCTATGACCCTGGGCTAGAAGCATGGGACAGCTAGATATAGCTCCCAGCCTTATGCAGCTGAGGACCTGCTCAGGGAGTCCAGGGGTGAATTCTGCACACACTTTCAGGGGGTGCTCTGGGACTCATTGGGGTGACCAAGGTGTAGGCCTTCCCACTTTAATTCTCTTTTGGGCTTCTTTTTTTGTTTGTTTTTTGTTTTTTGTTTTTCGAGACAGGGTTTCTCTGTATAGCCCTGGCTGTCCTGGAACTCACTTTGTAGACCAGGCTGGCCTCGAACTCAGAAATCCCCTGACTCTGCCTCCCAAGTGCTGGGATTAAAGGCGTGCACCACCACTGCCCAGCTCTCTTTTGGGCTTCTTGACAAAGAGTCTTACTATGTAGCTCAGGCTATCTCACTTGCTATGTAGCTCAGGCTATCTCATTCACTCTGTTTACTATGCAACTCAGGCGACTCATTATGCAGCTCAGGCTGACCCGCTGTGAAGCTCAGGCTGGCCCCAAACTTGTAACCCTCCTGGCTCTAAGTTCTGAGTGCTGGAGTTGCAGGTACCCCCGGAGTTTGCATTTAGGCCGCAACGCCTTCCTTTCAACCTGCATCCTGAGGCCACATTTGGTTTATGGAACCTTGCTACGGATCTTCAATTTCAGTCATTTCTCCATCGTAAGTTTTTATCTTTTCTTCACTGTAAGTTTCCCACTCAGTTTCCTGTGAGTCGTTGTCTTGCTCAGTTGTATTCCTTGTGGCATTGCAGGGAAGAACTCTAACCTACCACTTGCTCAGAGTGTCTTCACAGCGCTTGCTGCCATGACTGTCTTCATGCCCAGGAGCTGTTGGGTGGCCACTGTCTGCACTGGGATGGCAGCCTCCTAACCCTGTTCTCTGCTAGATTCCATGCTTTCTGCCAGGTGGGGTGGGAGTGACCCTCTGCCAGTCTCTTCCCTGCCCTCTTCTCTGCCTCTGTCTTGGTCCTATTCCCCCAAAGATGGTGAGAACCCCACCCTGACTCACGGCAGTGGGTATTTCCTCCAGAGCAGCTTGGCGGGCAGCGTCTGGTACACGGTTTTCTGCTTCCCATCAGAGCTGGGGCTGCTGTGCACAATCTTTGAACATTCCATCTGCTCATCCCACGAACCTGACAGCACATAGTGGGCCTTGCCCTGGCTGTCACTCACCACTCCAGTCACCTGAAGACAGCAGGACACGTTAGCACACAGTCTGCTCTGGGCCCATGGGGTGAGGTTGCAGGCTGTGGCCCTAGTTACCTTTCGGGCTGCCTCTTTGGAGAAGTAGCTGTAGGGCACGAACTTCAGCTGGCACCGGTCCTTGGTCTTGTGGTTCACAATCTCGATGTCCCCTGACTAGTGAGAGCAGGTGGTGGTCAGTGGTCAGTCCCCAGGCCATAGGCCATACCTCCCCAAGGATCCCCCGACCTGGTCAATCCAGAGCTTGCCCACGATGATGTTATGCACGGTGGAGGTGCTCTTCCTCCACACGTAGTGATTGCCACTGGCCTGGAATTCTAGGTGAATGGCACCTGGAAGACAGACAGGTCAGAGGCCATGGGTCCCTCATGTGGGCTCTGGCCAGACCACCCACAGACCCAGGGTCAAGAACCAGAGAGATATCTACAGAGCTTTGGAGGGATGGTGTATAGGCTAGGAGTCTGGTGGGCAGTGGGCCGAGAAGCTCCTCTTGGGGGTCACAGCTGGCTTTCAGATGGGCAAAGCTCTCGCTCTGAAGCCAAACATCCTCCTATCTAAGGAGCCCCGAGCCCAGCTCACCGAGTGGCATGATAGAGATGTATTTCCCTCGGAACTTGCTGGCGATGGTGATTTCTTGCCAGAGGCTCCAGCCATGCTTAGAGAACACGTGGTGGGCAGCAGACGGGGGGTGGTGGCTCACCTGGGACCAGACCAGCTAGATATGAGCATAGTGAGACACAGACCCAACCAGGAAAGGACAGCCTTCCCAATGTCCAGGATGCATGGCTCCATCCCGTGTGTCCCAGGAATAAGCCTGGTTACTGCTCATCTTAGGGACCCTGACCTTGCCCAGCCCATGGGGGTGTGGAATGGGTAAGAAGCCCCTGCCTGGCTCTTAGGAAACCATGGGGTGGGGAAGCAGAGTGTGTCCAGGAACTGGAAGGACTGCTTGCCTGAGGGTTTCTTGACCACCACATTTAACCCTTACCACATGCAGCAATCTGAAAGAGAATGAGCCCTCAGGGTCATGTGTTTGAATGCTTGGAACTGTTTGGGAAGGATTAGGAGGTGTAGCCCTGTTCAAGGAGGACTTGAAGTTCAAAAAGTGTGTGCCATTCCTAGTTAGCTCTTTCTATGCCCGTGTTTGTGGATCAAGATGTAAGCTCTCGGCTGATGCTCCAGTCCTGCTGCTCCCTGCCCCTTACTCCACCATCAGAAACTCTGACTCTCTATGGTGTAAGTGCTAATCCATAACTGTATGCCCCATTAAATCTTCTCTTCAAAGTATTTTATAACAGCACTATAGAAGTAACTAAGATGACATATGCCTGGTAGGTTGTAGTTCAGGCTAGTCCTAAATAGGTGAGGGACAGACTGTTAGAACCATATTCTGGAAAGAATCTGGCCTGACTTTGGAGTGGGAGTCCTATCAGTGTCCTGACATGGGCCCCCAGTACCACAGGCCTTCCTCTTACAGCACAGAACACCCTTGTCTGCTACCCTGCCCCAGAATTCCTGTCTGCTGGCCCTTTTCCTACCTAGAGTGGCAGCACCATCAACTCTTCATGACCCACCTCACCCCAATTCCACAACTGTCAGGCTGTCTGGCGCCAGATTCTTTACTTTGCAGGGTGCCTCATGGCACAGCCTTGTCCCCAAACTCCCCTCCGGGATTAAGTGAGCCCAGTGCTCGCCCGTGATTATTGTCTCTTTTCCATCTGCCCCTCTCCCATCTGCCTGACCACACGTATTCCACCACCATGCACTGCTAAGCCTGTCAGCTGACCACTCTGCCTAAACAGCCAGAAGTACCTTAACACCCTGTGCCCCACCCTCACCCCAAACAACAAGAGCTCTGTGTCTTCCAGTCCCCACTGTGTCTTCTGGCATCTCTAGTGCACTCGCCACTGAATGATTGAGGAGACTTGGGGATCCCCAAGCCCCACAACGGAAGTGTCTGCATCTTTCCTGGTCCCTGTTTCATACTCAGCCACTGTGACCTTGTGTTGGTTACTGCTGTCACCTAACAAGTCCTTGTAGGGCCCTGGAGCACCTCTAAGTTGCAGCCTGCTCAGATGGCTTTCAGGGTTCTGGCCAATCCCGGGGCCCTCAGAGCAGCCCTTCAGCACTGGGCCCTCTACTCGAAAGGTGCCCTGGTTCAACTTCAGGCTACCATGTGACCATGTGTAGAGCTGACTTATCTTCATGACCCGGGATGTGTCCTTCCCAATATGCATGTCCCAGGCCGCTGCCTGACTCTTAGCTCAGTGGTAACCTATGCTGTAGCCTGTCTACACTCGCTAGTGACCCTGTAAACTACCCTCTATTTTGGTTCCACTAATCCCTGGTTGGGGGATTAGTCCTTCCCTCTCCCATCACCAGCCCCGACCCTGTCTCACCAGGCTCTCCTCCCATGCCCCTCACTGTGTCTAGGAGACTCTGGTCCTGACCTTGCTATGAGGGGACCATTGCCCCTCAGAGCTACCCAGAGAAACCCTTCATGGCAAGGCATGAACTGAAGGTTCCGTTGGGCTTGCAGGCTGTAGCCCATTCGTCTCACTCTGACCACGAGTCTGACAAATAGCATCTGACCGAATGAGTAGCTGTCCATACCTGCTCACAGAGGGAACGCAGGCCCATGTCCTCCATACGGTCCAGCTCGAAGGTCTCCCCCAGCATAGGGTTGAAGGGCTTGGCGATCCGGTGCACCGTGGTGGAGTAGGAGGACACAGAAAAGGCAGCTACCAGGCACATCTGCTCCACCGAGCTGGTGCAGTTCACTGCCTTGTCCAGCAGGTGGTGGTACTCCAGGTCCTCTGTAAGTCGCTGGAGCATGGATAGGGGCTCATTGAAGTTCACCTGTGGGTGTTGCAGGCCGGTGGTCAGTGGTCATCAGAATGTCCCTGACACAGGACAGCCCTGCACTGGTGGCACTGCCACCATGAGTTTCCACATCCAGCACCCCCTGCCTCCATTTTCCTCCTCCTCACATGTCCCTCATTGACATGCCACCCTAATGATGTACACTGTCCCCTTCTCTCACTAGGATATCAACTCCATAAAAGCCATGGCATCAGGTTACCACATGCCCAGAGCTGGACCACCAGGCTCAAAGCCAGGTCCAGGGGTTTACAGATGGGGGATGCAGAGTCTCCTTGTTTGGAACCATGGACTAAGTGTTCTGTAGAGGGTGCCTACCGGCATGGGGATCCGGGAGAGCTCTCGGCCAATACAATTCTTCATGATGCTCCAGAGGTTAAGGCTATAGTTGGGTTTGTCAGGGATTCGGACTCGCCTCTTAATTTTGCATGAATCCTTGGCCATGAATGAGGCACCATCTAATACCTGCCAGAGGAACAGGCATGTGCATCAGCAGACCTCCGAGCTCCACTGGTCCTCTAGGCCCAGGCACTTGCTCCTGACCCTCCAAGGACTGACAGAAGGTTGTATGCTGTTACACTGCTTGGTGGGAAAGACAGAGGCCACCTTTGCCTGCTGCAGGGGAGGCAGATCTGGGACCCAAAGGTGGCCCTAGGCTCATTGTGCTGATACCTCCCACCCCCGAGGCTGAGGTGCCCACCACCCTTGGCTCTTGTGTGTTCCAACCTCACGTACATTATCTGCTGAGGTCCAGTCCACAGTGGTCGTCCCAGGTCCACTCTCAGGCTTTCTGCAGAAAATGAAGAGGAGTCAAGTTATGGACAAATTCTGACAACTGTCTCTAACCCTACCAACCCTGGATCCAGGCAGCTGAGGCACCAGGCAGCCCAAAGGCACCTTATCCATGCCTGTTGTGGGACACGAGATGAGGGTGTAGAGACCCAAGTGATCATCTGGAGAGGCCCAATCCACCGTGGTTGTTCTCAGCATTGAAGTCCCATCCATTGGAACTCAATGCTCAGCAAAGCCCTTGCCTAGAGTCCTTGTACCCAGGACCAAGGAGAGCGCAAGTGGGGAGCACTGTGTCTGGGAGAGCCTTGTTGGAGCCCATGGGCCCATTTATCCCACAGATGAAGCATGCCTTTATCTGCTTCCCACACTGGGGGCCCTGAAATGAGTGGGGGAATGGGTCTGAGGTACCACCCCTCACTTGTGGGATAGGCTGTTACAACCACAGGGGCACTGAAGCTGGAGGGCTCAGGCTCTAGGAACCTATGGATGGGCACTGTGGCTCAGCCAGGCAGCACCCATGATTGTAGGGAGCCCAGAGCCCTTGGGGGTGAGGAGAGCAGAGTCACCCTGGTTGTAGAGCCATAAGGATGGGCATTGCCAGAGTGGATGGGTATTCAGACAGCCAGGCTATGCTAGCCCTGGACTTAAAATGCTACTGAGATATTGTAACTTTTTTTAAAAAACAAAAACAAAAACAGGAACTCATTATGTAGCCCAGGCTGGTCTGGAACTCCCTTTGTAAGCAAGCTAGGCTGGTCTGGAACTCCCTTTGTAAGCCAGGCTGGCTTGAACTCATAGCGATCTATCTGCCTCTGACTCCTGAGTACTTGCATTAAAGGGGTGTGTCACCATACCCAGATTTTTTTCTCTTTCTCTTTTTCTTCTTTCTGAATTTAATATTCTTAGAAAACAGTTTCTAAGCTAAACGCACACTGCTGGTTAGACAGTCCTTTCCCAAGAAGACACTGGGACAGGGAAATGACGGAGCATGCTGGTCCACGGAGGCCTCGGTTTAAGGTCAAGAAAGAATGGCTGGCACTTGTCACCAGCTTGAGCCCCTGAGCACAGCTCTGGCTCACCCTGTCTGCTGCCCCTTCCTCTGCACCTGTTTGTCAGACAAGCCACATTGTGGGCCTTTCCTCTGGATCTGAGAGCCTGACACCCTCTCTGGTCACTACTGCATGCTTACCTGTGACTCTAGAAACAGCCCAAACGAGCAGGGCAGTTGGTTTTTCGAGACAGGGTTTCTCTGTATAGCCCTGGCTGTCCTGGAACTCACTTGGTAGACCAGGCTGGCCTCGAACTCAGAAATCCGCCTGCCTCTGCCTCCCGAGTGCTGGGATTAAAGGCGTGCGCCACCACGCCCGGCTTGTTTGTTTTTGATTTTTGTTTTGTTTTGTTTTTTTTTCAAGACAGGGTTTCTCTGTGTAGCCCTGGCTGTCCTGGAACTTACTTTGTAGACCAGGCTGGCCTTGAACTCAGAAATCCATCTGCCTCTGTGTCCCGAGTGCTGGGATTAAAGGCATGTGCCACCCATGCCTTCAAAAACACCGCCCAGCTGAGCAGGGTGTTTTTGAAACAGGCTTGGCAATAGAAAATGAGGACGGGCATCTTGTCTGTTCTCAAATGTGGCTGCTGGAGAGAGTGACGGGAACCTGTGCTGTTCTGAGCAGCTGGTTTGCTGGGCCTTTCCCCTTCTTTCTCCCTCCAGACTGGAAGCAATCCAGCCGGAACCCTGGCTAACCTCCAGGAGCAAACCATTCAGGCATTTTTATTTATATGTAGGAAAGAAAAACCATACGCAATACCATATTGCCTGAGATGGAAAGAGTAACCCCAAGTGTGCAGATGGTCAAAAGGCCAGGTGTAGCCTAAGAGCCAGAACCCCCCCCCCCCAGGCTATGGCAGCCATCTCTGCTCAGATCGTCCTACCTGTCTTCCTTGGCCTCGGTGATTACAGTGATGAAAGATGTAGAGTCTTCCATGGCGTCAAAGTACTCAGTATCTTCATCTTCTTCACTGTTCTCTCCTTTGGAAGTCAAGAAGCTTCCTGAACACACAGAGAGTCTCAGTCTTCAGCCTTATAGCACACACAGCCTCCACCTGATGGAACCTCGCTATCCTGCCAGCCTCACCTGCCCCTGGTCACCCTGCACTATGGCTGCCCTGACTTTGCTTTTCGAGGATAGGGCATCTTCTTTTCTACTCGTCATTGCTCAGACATTTCCTTCCAGAAGCCTCCTGATCTGTCCATGTTTGTTCAGTGGCCCAGCTTTCCTGCCCAGGGAACCTGTGGTGACCCCTAGCCTTAGGTTAGGTAGGCAGCCACCTGACACCTGGCCGACCCTGCCCAGAGAGAACAGCTGGGCTCACTGAACTTCAAAGTATGGGACTTTGAACTTAGACATGGTGGGTGGGGGATCTTGCCAGTTAGTGACAGGCATGGGATGCCAGTTAGTGACAGGCATGGGACATACAGCACCACAGAGGGAGTGTGTGCTCCTCAGGACAAGCCCACATGAGGTCACTTTAAGGGACAGGTTATGGAGCCCGAGAGGTACAGTAGAAAGGAAGTAGAGAGAGCTGAGAAGCCAGGGGCGAGGGCAGCACTAGAATGCACCCACCAGCCCACCAGCCCACCAGCCCTGCTTTCTCACACACCCTCGCTGAAGCTCTTGCTGGAGCTGGCTGGCCCGCCAGGGGTGTTGCAGAAGGCCCGTTCAAGACTGTTGTGCTGCTTGGCCAACTGCTCAATTGTCTCCTCCAGGTGGACACGCTGCTCCTGCTCATAATTTAGAGCCCGCTGCCATTTCCGGCTGTGAGTCTCAGCTAGTTCCAGGAAGTCCCTACAGGCCTGGGAAAGACCAACGGCAATGTAAGCCTTAGACTGTGGCTTGGTCAGCTCACCCCAGACAGGCTCCTTTTTGGTGCATGCCCAACCAACAGTATTGTCTTTCCCCATTGTTCATCACAGCTAGGACCTCAGCTGTCTGCTGGAACATCCTTACTGGGTGCTAGATCCCCAGAGTCATCCAAGCAAGGCTTAGGTTTACAGACTATTCCCTGGCTTTGGTCAAGAAGGAAGGTAAGTGCCGGGCGTGGTGGCGCACGCCTTTAATCCCAGCACTAGGGAGGCAGAGGCAGGCAGATTTCTGAGGCCAGCCTGGTCTACAAAGTGAGTTCCAGTACAGCCAAAGCTACACAGAGAAACCCTGTCTCAAAAAACCAAAAAAAAAAAAAAAAAAAAAAAAAAAAAAAAAAAAAAAAAAAAAAAAAAAAAAAAAAAAAAAAAAAAAAAAAGAAAAAGAAAAAAAAAAAAGAAGGAAGGTAAGCTACATACTTCCCAGTTCAGAAGCTAACAAGTCTTGTTTGAGAAGAACAAGGACAGCTGGGCATATTGGTGCAAGCCTATAACTCCATCTACATGGGAGGCTGTAACAGGATTGTAGGTTCAAGGCCAGCCTAGGCTATAAAGTGAGTTCAGGGCCAGGTGGTAACTTAGTGAGACACTGTGTCAGAATAAAAAGTAGAAAGAGCGATGGGACTACAGCCTTAGGTCCCATCTCCAGTGATATACACATAGAACAAAGGGTGGAACTTTTCCACCAAGCCATTTTATCATATCTATCACATACCTTTTGGGAGGCCTGGGTGTGTGTGTGGGGTATTATGTGGCTGAGACTGGCCTGGAACTTGCTACACAGCCCAGGATGATCTAAAACTCACAATCATCTTGTCTCTGCCTCCAGTATATATGGGATGGCAGGTGTGAACCACCATGCTCTGGGAGGTGTGAGCCACCATGCTCTCCTTGGTGAGAGTTTTTGTTCAGGCTTCATTTCTTGAGCTGTGATAAAATGCTGAACAAAAAATAACCCAGGGGAAGGGGCTTTATCTGGCTTATGACTCCAGGTTATTATCAGAGCAGAGAAGTCACAGTGGTGCAGCCTATAAGAAGCTAGTCAGATGTCCACAGTCAAGAGCAGAAATAAATACACGCATGGCTACATGCTCGCTTGGCTCAGCTCCATTTCTCTACTCTAACACAGCTCAGGAATCCTTGCCTAGAGAATGGTAGTGCCCATGGTGGGCTGGGAGCTTCCCATATCAACTAACTTAAAACAGTCCCCCACAGACATGCCCACAGGCCAAACTTGCATAGACACTGAGACTGTCTCCTTGGCTGATTCTAGGTTGTATCAAGTTGACAAGTTAACCATCATATTGCTTTTAAGTTTTCTCAAGTTAGTGACATCCTATGGTGACATCCAGACTTCCTTTACATCCACAGGTGGTTCCCATTGTGTTCTTATGCAGCAGGGTTGGGTCATCACATCCCTGTCATCACAGGGAGAGGAAAGCTCTGGCCTCAGCTATCCCTGGTGGGAGTGGGGCTGGATAGGGAGTGGGGCTGGGTAGGGACCACTGGACTTGCCCAGCAGAAGGGGCATAGCTCTTGGGCCTGCAGATGCTCGAGTGCCGTCAACTGTCCCCTCCCCAGCGTTGTGTCCCTTACCTTGTTGCACCAACCCACCAGATCATTGGTGTCATGCATGCCACATGCTACTCATGGAATGTGGAGCAATGTGGTGCCATTTCAAAGGGCTGTCAGGAGGGACCATGGTGACATGGAGCACTGAGGGTATACTCTTTAGATATGATCTTGTAGGACACCAGCTGCATCTGCCCAGGCACCAGATGCTCATGGTCTCAATCTCTGGGCTCCTCTTTCCTCTAACTCAGCCTGGGGAAACCACCCATCTCTTCTAAGGCCAGGTCTGATCGGCTGCTGGCCTCTGTGTAGTCACTGAGTTTGTTTCTGTTTGTACTAACCTTTTTCCCATGGGGTTCCCGAATGCCAGTGACTGTCATAGAGTGCATGCCAGCTCAGTGAATACTCAGCTGGGGTTCAGTCTCATGGAAACGGGTGAGGATCAGAGATATCCCAGAGGCTCCTCTGGGCAACAGGGATGGACCAATGACTAGTCCCTCCAAGGTGGACAGAATCCCCGTAGCTCGGCAGCAGGAGCCATCCCTGTTTTCAGCTGTCTGGAACCTTCCACAGGGACAGCCTGAGCCTTGGTGGCCTTCCTGGCTTCCTGTTAGCGACCCAGTGTGTACTGCTTGAGAGCTGGGTGCCTTGTCATTCTGTTTACAGGCAAAGTTCCAGACATCCCCCCTCACCATCTCCCTGCTAAGACCTATGATGTGGCATGGGACAGGGTACTTCCCACCTAAGAGGTAGAGGCTGACCTGGAGACACAGCATGAGCTACCCAAGGAGAACAGGAGAGCAGGAGAGCAGGAGAGCAGGAGAGCAGGAGAGCAGGAGAGCAGGAGAGCAGGGTGGGAAGTGCCAGGACACTAGAGGGATGGAATTTGACAAAGCCACTCAGCCATGTCCTCTCCAGGAGACTGGAGAACAATGGCCACAGAGTCTGTGCTCATGTGAACCCTGACAACAGACAACGCAGCAGCTGGGCCAGTGGCCACACCAGAAGGTACCTCTTGGCCCATTTTGTCCCAGTAACAAGAGGCGGCAAAGTGGCTGTAGAACATTCTTCCGGGCAACCCAGAACACTCCAGACTCTCTTAGGAGCCCTGTGAGGTGAGTGGGCAGAGATGTCCACTCTATTAATACCAAGGTGATAGGGCTGAGGTTCTGAGGCCATTACAGCAAAGAGGTGACAGGGCCAGGTCTGGAACTCAGGTCCTTAAGCCAGAGCCAGTCCCATGTCTACCTTGGCTGCTGTTCCCATGGGACCCACATCCCTGTCAGTCATTCCTCACAGCCTTAAGTTTGGCCTCAGTTGCTGCTGGTCCCTGCCATGGTTGCTGGCCATGGAGAGAAGCCCTGACAGTGTTGGGTTGGCATCACAGAAGGTGGAGATCAGAGTGGGGACCTCAACAGAGTGTGCAGTGTTTGGGGGGGGTGGGGAAGCACTCTCATCTCCAGTGGGGCCGATGGGCTGAGTCATTCTTCCTTGCTGTCCCTCCACTGAGGCCCCTGGAGAAGGTATTGCCCAGGTCAATAAGCAGGTTGAGATTTGGAATCTATCACCTCTACAGGAGCCACCTCCCACCAAGAGGCCCTTACAAGGTCCTCTTGATGTGGGATAAATGTGCTGAGCCCTGTTGTAGCTGAGAGCTAAAGGATATCCCCATCATGGTCCAGGTTCTTCCTAGTGGGGGAATTCTGGCAGCCTCTCACCTCTGCCCTTGCTGGTCCCCATGCCACATTGTCCAGTCACTCTCTGCCAACTCTCCAGAGTCATGTCAATGAGCATCAACGCAGAGGAGTTATTTGTTCTCTTTCTTGTAACTCATGAGATTTAAAACAAGACCCATAAAGGAGACACATGGCAAACAACATCAAATGACAAGCCTAAGGTCATGGTAACAAATCCCATAAACAGACATCAGAGGCCCTGTGATGTGGGCTTCCTAGAAACAAAAGCAGAAAGCATCTTCCCCCACCCATCCCCTGGGCTGCACTCCTCCCCAGTCCTCCTGGGCCTCACCACATTGCAGCCTCTGCTTGCCATGGGCTGCTACTTGCTATTCCCATAGGGTTCTGGCTTGGCAGGCCTAACTCAGCTCAGAGATCGGTGGGTCATGCTCATAAGCACTGAGGTAGCCGTTTCTCCAGCATGCACAAGCAAGGAGGAGCCACAGGGAGGTGTTTGCAGGAGTGGGGTCTGAGTCCCCCCTGTGCATGTCATCTGTGTGTCTTCCAGGGACAGTCAGTGCTTTGATGCTGGATCTTTATCCATGTCCCCAAGCCTCTTGATGCCACAGACCATGTAGGTCTTCCAAGGGTGGGGATGGAGTCTAGGGATTGCTCACTAACAAGAATGTTGGGAGTAACCTTTAAGCGGTGGTCCCAGCCCTTGCTGGGGAGAGGGGCCGGCTCAACAGGGCAGCAGATTGCTTGGAGATACCCTGGTTATATGTGTCCTCACTCTACCCTAAAATCACCATGGGGCCCATGGGTGCAGAAGGACAGAGAGACAGGAAGTCAGATACCCAACAGACAGCTGTGGTTCATCTGGACCACATGTAGGTACAGGGGGTATGTGCCTGTCCCAGGGTGTCCTAGCTAACTCTGTCCCTCTCTGGATCGAGGAGTCCAGTGGCAGGACCTAGGCTGCTATTGCACTGCGGGGGGTCCTTGCACACATGGGCTGTCCTGCTTGCCTGTGAACTTCACATGCCCATACTCCCTTTCAGCCCCCCACACCTACCTGGTTTCCACCCCCAGCTCCCAGGGTCTTCTTGGCTGCCTCTGGCTTTCTCCAAGCCTCATGCTGCCCACACTGTGGGGAGACAGGAGCCAGTCTGGCTCTGCTACCCTGGAATGCTGAGCTGGCCAGTGCACACAGGGTTGTGTTCACTAAGCTGGATTAAGCTTGGGGCCCAGCAATGGGGAGGGATGGGGGAGCAAGGTAGAAGGGAGGGAAGGAAAAGCTTGGCTGACCCTGCCAAGGCTAGACATGGCCACATTTCCTGTGAAGCTCTGCCACTGCTCTATCTAGGGCCAGAAAGTTCCTTCCCACCCATCAGCAGGAGATGAGATGACCCAAAGTCCCCAGTTCACAACCAGGGACTCATATCCTGAAACCTTGGAGGTAAGGCAGATGGAATCCATCTGGGAGCCAGAGCCAGTGTCTGGGTCCTACATGGGCACTGCCTTGATTCTCATCCTGTTTAGTCCCTCTTCCTCTGAGAACTCACATCCTTGTGGGATGAAGGACCTGACTCTGGGATGAAGGACCTGACTCTGGGATGAGAGACCTGACTCTGGGATGAGGGACCTGACTCTGGGATGAAGGACCTGACTCTGGAATGAAGGACCTGACTCTGGGATGAGAGACCTGACTCTGGGATGAAGGACCTGACTCTGGGATGAAGGACCTGACTCTAGGATGAGAGACCTGACTCTGGGATGAAGGACCTGACTCTAGGATGAGAGACCTGACTCTGGGATGAGGGACCTGACTCTGGGATTCCTGTACAGCCTATGGATGACTGTTGGGTCACCTGTCCCTCGAGATGGGGATCTGGTTTCAATTCCCAGGCACTGTTCCTTCCTCCGATTCCCCAGGGTTGTGAAAGGGTGATGGGGAGCATAGGTACTCCTGAGAGGCAGAGTTGCAGGCTAGGGTACGGGGCTTCCTGTAGGGTAGGCATGGAGCTCATTGAATTGCCCCAAAGTAGAGTGAAGTCTTCAGGATGGCAGAACTCTCACCTGGGCCTGGCTCTACCTGGCTCCAGGATGAACAGTCTGAGCCTTTCCCACCCTCTCTGGGGAGCCACCCTCCCTTTTAGCAGGTGTCCATGGGACACACAGACTCTGACCTGGAAAGCTCTGCTCACTGTACCCAGAGGAAAGACAGACAAGCTCTAATCGCTTTTGCTGTTCCTAATCCTAATCCTGCCAGTGACCTCACAGTTCCTCCCTCACACAATCAGGAGCAGCAGCCATGGGTTTCAGCCTGCCTGGCCTTCTGCCTGGCCTATGTGTGCCCTGGGGCAGCATCTCAGGCTCATGGGAGGGTCTGTGTAGTGAGAATCCTGCTGGGCCTAGATGTCAGTGCCTACTCTAAAGCTCAGGCTCTCTCCTCCATGGTATGAGGAAGGTACCAGAGGACTCCTGGCAGCTGGGGTGGATAGCCACTGGGCTCAAATAGGAGGTGAGAGGTGGCCAACTCTCTGTGTGGCTGGCTCTGCCTTCAGCTACCAGCACATACAATCAGATCCAACAACCCTGGACAAGGGGGTTGTGGGGGCATTGGGAGAAAAGGCTGTTTCTATTTGTGGCTAGGCTAGGCCCTGCTGGGTCCTGATGCTGTGCATCCAATGGACTTGGGTGTCTCAGCTCCTGGGTAACATTCTCCCCAAGATTCTGGGATCCAGCTGCCACACTGATCCTCATGTGGCCCTGGATTACTGGGGATATCCTGCCTTTTAATGGTCTGGGAGTTCAAGGTGGTAAATGGGAAGTAGACAAACTGGGACCCCACCCCCACCCCCAGAGAAATAAGTAGCTCCCTGGCCTATGCAAGAAGCTCTGGCTGAATGCAACCTCACAGCATAGCTCCCTCTGCTTGAACCGGAGGTTACTAATTTGGAAGAGGCCCCCTGAAGCTGTAAGTACTAAGGCTCACTTCAGAGGCCATGTGGTGAAGTTCCTGTGGTGAAGCCACTATGTTGTCACCACTCCTTCCTGGTCCCTTTCAGGTCCCTAGGGTAGTGAGGCCAGACCACCCTGGTCTGGACATCACAGTCTGTGTAACACCAGGCTCTCGACCTTCCCCATCACAGGCGGGCTCTCCTGGCTGAGACTCATATTCGGTGTTGGGGAGGCAGCTCCGTGCTTCAATTAAAACTCCAAAATAGCCTTTCCATATTCAAAATAGTTCACCCCTTGCAGGCAGGAACACACACCATCTGGCTGCCGCTTTGCCAGCTGATTTCAGACAATTCTGGAGTCTATTTTTAATCCACCTCCCCAGACCCTAAGTGAGCAAGCTGCCAGGGACAGAATGCTGGCCAGATAGCAAGGGCCTGCTCCTTGGCCCCAGGAGAACCAGGGCAACACTGTATCTCATGGCCCATTGCCTGCTGGACTGGCCCAAAGAGCCCCATTGTGCTTCAGGAACCAAATGAAGCTTTGGGGAGTCCCAGTAAGTAGCTCCTTCTGTCCCTATCCCTTTTTCTGTGATTGTCCCAAATTGAGACCTGCATGGATTTTTTTGTTTTTGTTTGTTTGTTTGTTTCTATGAAGTACTCAAAGGTGCAGAATATATCTACACATCTCCCTGCATCTAATTGCCTGGCCTAATGTCCCATCTTGTATCTGTCTCTCCTTAACACCTCTCATCCCGCCCCCCCCCCTTATATCTGCCCTTGCAGCCTTTTCTAACTGGCTTGTCCTCCCAGGTCCACCCAGTCAGGTACCCCCACCCCTCCTGTCAGCTCTTCTGAGGGGGGCCTGGTTTGTCATGTGAGATGGTTTGTCATGTGAGATGCTTGCTTCCTTGGTAAGCTCAGGGACCCAGAGTCCAGTGCAAGTGCTGCCCTTGCTCTCCATGCCTGCATTTGGATGCTCCCCAGCTTCACGGGGTGTCCCCTCAAGCCAGCCCTGTTCACTTTTTTGTCTGCCCTGTTCTGGGGAAAGATTCTGGGGCATCTCTTTGGAACTAGGGTGACAGAAGGTGTCAGGCCATAAGAGTCTTCATTCTCCTGGCTTGGGCCTGAGTAGCCTTTGTTCCCACTCATGAGGCATCTCAGCCAACTTGGTCTTCAACTCAGAGTAGCACTGGGCATTCTTTCTGGCACCAAACCCCCAGGATGCATGAAATGTCTGCACGTGCCTGTCTGTTCCTCAACTGCCAGCCCATTCTCTGAGCAGGAAGATTTTCTCAAATGTAAGTCAAATTATTTTGCTCAGTCTGAGAGGAAGACAGGCAAAAATGACTGCTCCAGGCAACCGAATAATATGGATGACTATGAGGACAGTGAAGTTGTGGTGAGACCTTCACAGGGCTATTGTGTGGGACAAAGTCTTGGGCAGAAAAGTGAGGACTGCCGCTCTCACCAAGCCAGCAGTGTGATAGCTTCCCCCTTCCCCCGCCCCCAACCCCAATTGGCTTATTCTTCAAACTTAGCATCAGGGGAAACTAAGGAACCTGGCAGCTTTCTTCAGCTTTACATGACCCAGTGCCAACATGTGAACTTGCAGCATGCTCAGATTTGGTCCTTTAACTTAAACCAAGTAGCAGACTCCTGCTGCACTGTGAGGCATGCCCTGGTTCTGGTTCCCAGGCTTGGAGCTTGGGGGCAACAGGACATGTCCCTGTGCCGAGCTTGGCGAAGCTCCTTTCCATGGTGCACAGGGGTTCAAGGCTCTTCAGCAACCCCCAGCTAATCCACTAGTGTTGTGTGATTTTCCCCTAAGTGCCAGGCTAGTTCACAGCTACCCAAGCAATCATTCAAGCGGGATTTGCTGGGTTGGCTTTTATCAGCTGAAAAATTATCTACTGGGGAATTCTGCCAGACAACAACACCAAGCAATTCATTTGCGCTCTCTCCTCTCTCTCTCTCTCTCTCTCTCTCTCTCTCTCTCTCTCTCTCTCTCATGCTGAAGTCCTAGGTACTGGGCCCTATGCCAGGCACAGAGTTTACAGGATCAAGGGGTTACAAGGTCCTGCCCTTTCAGGGACCATGGGCCAAGTGCTGCAATCAATGCTGTGGGCCCACAGATGCTGTCTGATGCTGTGGAGGGGATGTAGGAAAGGACGCATGGCGGAGGTTTTCCTGCCTTCCCATTTCCAGCCAACGGGAGGTATGGGCTGGTTTCCTTCCATGAGGCAGCAGGTTGTAGCTGCTCTGGAATCAGAAAGACCTGGGCTCACCTCAGCACTGTGGCCCTGGGCCTTCCTTTTTCTCTTGCCAGAGCCTGTTCTGCAGCCACTACCCCTGCCGTCTGCTCTGAGGGAATGGAGGTATCCATGACTGGCACCCAAGAGTCATTCTCTTATGAGGGATGGTTGGCTGGACCTGAACTGACTTCCAGAACTTTCTTTCCTCTGGCCCCTCAGACAGGAGAGATTCTCCCCTCCCAAACCCAACTTGAAGGATCACCACTACTCCATGTGTGACAGCACATTGCTAGACAGATTGCCTGGCTGCAAGATACAGGGACCAGAAGGACCTGCTTGTTTCTTGCTGCTAGCACAGGCCTGGGGAGGGCTCATTAAGGTCTTGGTTATGAGCCGATTGGGCAGGGCCTCCCTAACTATGCAACCACATGACTACACTGTCATAGCATCAGCAAAGACACTGGAGTGTCATTTGGTATCATCAAACACAGGAAGAGGCATTCTGAGAGGAAGGTAAGGACACGTCCTACCCACAGGACATAAGAGCTTGCAGCACTAGCCACAGAGCCTGGGCTCCTGGGAGCTGTTGAAGGGACCTCCCTCATTTGTCCCACTGGCAGAAAAGCCTATGATCTGGCCCCATTCAGGAATGAAAAGGACCTTCTTTCTGGGGGAAGGGACAGGCTTGACCTGGGTAAGAAGCTTTTGTTTGCCTTTTGACCTCAGGTGTGTGTGTGTGTGTGTGTGTGTGTGTGTGTGTGTGTGTGTGTGTGTGTAAGGGGGATTCTTGGCAGGGCTTGTTTGGTCAACCTGCTCTCATTTTTTGTTCTATTAAATCACAGGCATAGTCAGAACGGATGTGGAAGACACGGACACTTACAGGGCCAGGAGAATCTCCCCTATCTGAGGGGCCACTGCAAGGAGAGTTCCAGACAGGTGTGGGCTGCTGAAAGCTTCAGGGGAGCCGGGAGTGAAGATGCAGCCAGACCTTCACATTTGAGGGCCTGGGAAGGAATGGTTTGTCCCTTCTGCAAGCAGCTGGGGGTAACTTCCATCTCTGAGTCCCCAGCCTTTCAGGAGGACCCTGGATAGGACTTCAGCCATAGTTATCAGAGGCTGTGTGGTAGTGTAAAGGTGACTGAAGGATGTAGCGGAGGTATTCAGGACTAGGAACATGTACATGGCCCTGGTTCCATTCCCAGTGACATACCGATATGCCAAGGGCTCAGAGAGGTCCTGAGAGGAGTGAGGTCCACCTAGCCTCAGAGTAAGCCAGACAGGAGGAGGCCCAAGCTTTCTGCAGAACACATGTATGTGCACAAATGTGCACATGTGCTTGTGCGCACACACACATACACACACTCACACACATATACACACTCGCACATACAGAATAAACATTTGACCTTGAGTAGAAGATTACAGCTTAATGGAGGAACACTTGCCTAGCAAGTATGAGGTTTTAGGTTCTGTCCTCAGCTCTGTGATAAACAAACAAACAAACAAAGTCAGAAGTTAATGGCTGTGTGATGATACAAGCAGAATGCTGGTTTGTGTGGAAAGGCTTTGGAAAGCAACTTGGAGCCACAGGGAGCAAGCACTGGTCTGTCAGGCACCCCCTCAGGGTCCTTCCTCATTCCCATCTACTGCTGCTGGGAACACTTACATTGATCATAGCATTTGATGTGATGCGGAAGAGGGTGGCCCGCTCGTTCACAACCTTCAGCTTCTCCCCGCACTCTGATGGGATCTTGAGGCTGTCCAGCTCGTTCAGGGAGCGCTGGAGGGCAGCGCCATGCTTGGCAATGAGTTCATTGCACGTGCTGAGGTCATTTAACTTCAGTGAGAGGGTCTTTAGAGTGTGGTGGAGCTCACTGTTGTCAGCTGGGGCAGCAGGCTCTTCATCGTCGTCCCCAGAATCATCTGGAGAGACAAAAAGAATTGCTGTAACCAACCAAGCCAGAGTTTCTGCTGTATGGGCTACAGACGGCAGAACACCACGTCAGAGTGAGCATTGTCCTAGTCCGTCTCTGACAATGCTCCTGGCCAGGGTGCTCTGCCTTAGCCTGGTGAGCACATGTCCAGCTGAGACAATGGGAGCATAAGAGAAAGAGGAACTCACTGGAATGTCAGAGAGCTGTGGAGGGGCCAGACTCCAGCTGTCTACCTGCACAATGGGTACTAGTTTCACTAGGTCATAGCCTGAGGTCACGGTGAGCACACTGGGTGGAGCACCGGTAACTGAAATAGCAGACCTCCCAGGATAATCAATATTTCTCTGATCAATAATTCTGGCTAACTCCATGCCCATCCCTAGCCATGCCAACTGTCTCTTGCTCCCTGAAAACCCTTGAACACCCTTGCTTGGGGCCTCTCTTCCCATCACCTATATCCCTGATGCCTGGAATAATACATACTCCTCAAGGTGTTACTGTCACTGCTGTTACCCTCTGAGACCCATCCAACACAACTCCCTCTCCAAAGACTGTATGAGGATTCTCATGCCACAATCAAGGTAACTCTTTTCACCACACCTACACCCTGGACTGTCCTCCTGATAATCTCTACCCACCCATCCCTCATGCAGAACATGGCCCCTCACGAAAAGATGATGTGAGAAGACACCAGGGCACCCTCTCCTTGGTGCCAGTCAGCTAGGGCTTCTGTGCAATGGCTTGCTCCCTCTCACAACGCACACAGAGGCACCGGAGTCCTTGTTTCTTCCTGTCTTGATAGCCTGACCTGTGTCCATAGGGGCCTCTGTGGGCAGCAGGACATCCTGCTGTGGCTTTGCTGCTGGCCTGGGATAGCCTAGAAGCTGACATGAGCTTGTGGTTTTCCCAGTGCCCGTCTGCTAAAGTTTTCTGCAAAGCCTTGTTTTAGAAAGAATCAGCAAAGACTTTTCTTAGATGAAGGGAATATGCAACCCAAGATACAAAATTAAAAGGAAGCAAAAAAGAATGTGTATTTTGAGGGAACAGATTTCTTCCCATAGTAGGCAAGGTATGTGTGGGTGGACGTAACTCGGTCACTGTCCTGAGTGTGTCCTGGGCTCACAGCAGTGCTAGGCTGGCTGGCTGCACAGGACCTGAGCAAGGGGGCACTGAGGGGAAGCATATACTACACACCATGTCCTTGTCAGCTACAGAGGCCTCAGGCTAATAATATCCAGTACCATCCCCACCAGACAGAACAACGGCAGCCCAGAATGATCCACAGGAGTCACTGACAAGTGCTCTGGGCATCCTTGGAAAGACAGGTAGACAGCAGACCTTCCTCGATTCCTGCAAGAGAGAGCATGTGATTCCCAAGCTACCAAGCTTTGGGAAGTCTCAGGGCTTGGTGCTCAGTGGGCAGAGCAGGGAACTGACTCCACCTCTGATTGACAGCTGGCCTGGCCTTTCCTCTGAATCACTAGCAGCTGTGCACCTGCTCACTCAGGGTGTCAAGCCTCAGCTTCTGCCACTGGACAGCATAACCCAGTAATGGGGGTCTGGGGAAAGCAATGGCCCTGAAACTGACAGGATCTCTCCGGACATAACACTGAGAGGAATCTGAGAGCCACCCATCCATGTTTATTATGGCTCCACTCAATAGCCAGGATATAGAACAGTCCAGATCCCGCTTGAGACGAGGTACACAGTGAGTTTGAGTGTTTGCAGGGAAATGGATGGAGCTGGAGGTCCTCATGCTAAGCAAGAGCTGAGCTCAGGTGAGTGTCGTATTTCATCTCACGAGCAAGTACGGAATAAAAAGGAGTTTGAGACTAGGAGAGGGAGAGAAAGAGACTAGCAGGAGTAGAATAAGAACTCGTAGTGTGGCATGTTTGGATCCTAGCAAAGCCCACAGTGCACACGAGTGGAAATGACCCAATGAAACCTATTGTTTAACACATTGTTCTTTTATAGGACTCCTTGGGGCCATCAGGCAAAAGAATTCTCGAATATTCAGATCTGTCTGTGCCAGTGTTGGTGCAGAGGTCCTCCTGGCATTGAAGAACCTGCACCTTCCTTGGCAAACAACCAGAACACCTAACCAATGGCTGGGCCCTGTGGGCAGGCTCTCCAAACAGTAGGGTCCATCCAGTTGAGGCTTGCTGGCCATTTGACATAGCTTACATGGTGGGTTCAAGTTCAAGGGCAGCCAGGGATCCTGGAGAGAGAGAGAGAGAGAGAGAGAGAGAGGACGGAGGGAAAGAGGGAAGAAAACTGTGGACAGCACCTGGGGAGCCTGAGGTTACCTTCTCACCTTCACATGAATCACCTGCACACAGATGAATTTGTAAAAAGAAGAAAAAAGAGCCGGGCGTGGTGGCGCACGCCTTTAATCCCAGCACTTGGGAGGCAGAGGCAGGTGGATTTCTGAGTTCAAGGCCAGCATGGTCTACAGAGTTCTAGGACAGCCAGGGCTACACAGAGAAATCCTGTCTCAAAAAAACAAAAACAAAAACAAAACAAAACAAAAAAAACCAAAACGACATACTATTTGCATAGACTTGCCCATATCTTTCTGTAAATTTCAATTCATGTCTCGATTATCATAGTTTTTGTATCATAATACAATACAAATACTATAGATGCTGTGTCAATAACATTATTACTTAGAAAATGTACACAAGTTTGAATATGTTCAGGATGAATATAATTTTTTTCATGTGTGTTTTGAACAGAGGTTGTTTCGATTTTTAGATGTGGTGTCAGTGGCTGTGGACAGTGAGCTGCATTACATGTACAAGTAAAACTATTGAATGCAGTAGTCCTTAAACCAGGAAAAAGTCAGCTTCCGGTTTCTGAGGGACATCCCTAGCTGCCGAGGAGTGGCTCATAGCTTTGACAATGACTGCATGGCTTCTGTCTCCTGTGGCACCCCTGATATGGCCTCTACCAGGATGAGTGTATCCAGCGGTCAGGAAGAGGCATTTGGACGTGTTGGGCTGCAGTTCTCAAGTGTATGTGTGCCCTGAGGGTCCTAAGGTTTTTACGATCCATATATGCAGTTCTCACATTCTACTTGAAATAAAACTCAGGGTCAAGGAGGACCTGCGAAGAACAATAAATATCTAATCACTAAAGAAAAAAAAACCTCAATGACTCATCAATACAGCTCATGCTAAGTTCACCCCAAGCCTTCTGAAGACAGTAAGGTCAACAGAAAAGTTGCGACTACACGAATACAGGATGGACAGCAGCAGCTAAGACCTAGGGCCAGTAACAGGCATGTTCCTTTGTGGGTTTGGGGTCACACAGCAGTCCTCCCAGGTGCTAGGGGGAGACTTCACCTGCTCAGATGCTGAGAGGTGCAGGGGGAGGGGCTAGGGGTTGTGCACCAATGAGCAGCTCTGGGGCGGGCTGCCTGGGGTCATCTAAAACAACAAGGCAATGTGTGTGTGGAATGGGGGTGGGACCTTGAGCCCTTGCTCTTGGATCCCCTTTTGTGTGTCTCTATCTGTGCAGGTCTAAGAAGTGCTTAGGCTATGTGACTCTCATCTGATGTGGCTTTTACCATGAGAAGCCTGAAAGCAATCCTTCTCTACTACCTTGTAGAAAAGGCCAGCCCTTTCAAGAAACAATGGAAACAGGAAGTCTACTTGAGTATTTCCCAGCAAGTTAAAAGCTTTGCTGCTCAGGACACAGTGCAGGAGAGGGCCTGACCCCAGTCACATCTTTTACAATGAGCTAGTAGGTGGCTGAGAAGTGGCACCTCTGAGTTAGGCCAGGAGTGCCAAGCTGGGAAGGTGGTACTGTGCCGAGCAGCTAGTCTGGGCTCAGCTCCCACAGTGTCATCTGAGATTGTGCAGAACCCTCTCAAGACATCCACAATTGGGCTTGAGCTGGGGAACAGTCACAATCTTTCTTAGTCACCTATATGAGCCTCAATGTGGAGTTGAGATGGCTTGTGTCACTTGGATTACTCCCTCTGTGGGGGGAGGAGGTCCTGCTTCCTGGCTTTAGAGCCACCAACTTTTCTGGGCTACCTCTATTATCTGTGATGTAAAAACCATCTTGGTCTCTGTTCTGAACAATCTATAGTGCTTGTAGAGAGATGGATGGGCTCTGGTCCTTGGATGTGGGACAGCTTTCTAATAGTGGAGAAAACCACGGAAATAAGCATGGCCCTGTTGCAGAGGTGACAGAGGGTAGAGCTGGGGACTCTCCTTTCCTGTACAGCCAGCCAAGGCTGCAGCCCCCATAGCCCCCTTCACTACCTTTCCCCCCATCTTTCCCACTGTTGAGTAGAAAGGGGCAGCACCTGGAAGCAAGGACATTCCTGCTGCAACCTGATCACTCTAATGGAACAGCCAGGCAAAGCAGAGAAGGCAAGAACCAGTCTGGTTAAGGCCCGGTCCATCCAGGCTCACACTTGCTTTGAGATGGGTACAAGGCCTAGAGAGAGTGCCTGGCTTATACCATGTGTCTAAGTGGCACTTACCAGACTACATTAAACCCTTATTTTGCCCAGGTGGCTAAGATGTTTTCTGGGGGGCCTGGGACCCTGGGTGGGTCATCCTTATATTTAGTATATGCCCTGGGAAGCTAGTGGGGAAGGGTCACTCACTGTTCTGTGGGTCTGTTGTCAGAGTCCCCAGGTGGTGAGCACTGGCCTCTGATTGTATGCTGTGCCCAGCTGCTGATGGCAGGGTCCATAGGGAGCACATGGGGGGGCCCTCTCAGGTCTGCACTGGCAGGGTGCCAGGCAGAGATGCTGTACCCCTCTTTTCTTCCCAGCAGAAGCCTCCTGAGAGTGCAAACTGGAGAGATGCAGGGGTGGCCAAGGAGACTATCTTCCAGGCAGAAGCTGGAGTGAGGGGCCAGCCAGAGGACTACAAAGTGCACACAATACCCACTCTCTGCCTGGAGACAGGGTGGGCGTTGGCTTCCTTCATGTGCAGTCTGTGCCTAAACCATCTGATGGGTCAAAACATCTCTCTCCTTTCTTCCCCTCTTTTCTGGGAGCATGCTGCAAAGCCTATGGTGCCTCTACCCACCTACCTCCTCCACCGAGCCCAGGCAGCTGTTTTGCCATATTTGGGGCTCCACCTGGCTCTCTCCACCTGGTACTTCTGAGAAATAAAGAGCTAATGATGACTTTGAACACTTGTTCTTCTTAACTCTACTTGCTGAGTACTGGGATTACAAACATGAACTATGGCTCCTGGCCTATGAGATGCTAGGAATGGAACCAAGGGCTCCTCACATGTTAAGAAAGCACTGCTGAGCTACATCTCCAGTCCCCAGCAAACTCATGTCTTAGGAAAGCAAGTGGGGAGACATGTTTAGAGTGGACTGGTCCTACAGTGAGCAAGTTGGGGAGCTGGGGGTCCATGCTCTGACATTCCAGTCATCCTAATAAGATCACCACAAAACTGGTTTGGGAGAGGCACATAGTCTTCACGAGATCAAGTAGTATATTCCAATCAGTGACCCTGCACAGTAAGTGGGACTTCTGTGAGTGTCTCTTCCTGCCTCTATGGCCCCACACGACTTCATTATCTATCCCAGATGCCAACCTGACTAAGAAGAGGGTATAGCTTGAGTATCTACACTGCAGGGGTCTGCAGCCCTCACCAACCTAAGCCTTTGCCTTAGCAGGAAGCTGGCCTCGGCATAGAGGGCAACTGGGCAGAGCAGTGGGATCCAGGGAAGCAAACTGGAAAGCAGATGGATGGAGGCCTTGAAACTCGTAAGAGGCAAAAATGAAGTCCTTGGGGTGCCAGCACACACACACACACACACACACACACACTCATAGACATAGAGGAGGAGGGGGGAGGAGGAGGGGGATGAGGAGGTGGAGAAAAGGAGGGCTGGAGAGATGGCTCAGAGGTTAAGAACACTGACTGTTCTTCCACAGGTCCTGAGTTCAATTTCCAGCAAACACATGGTGGCTCACAACCATCTGTAATGGGAATCGATGCCCTCTTCTGGTGTTTCTGAAGACAGTTACAGTGTACTTACATATAATAAAAAATAAATCTTAGAAAAAGAAGAAGGAGGAGGAGGAGGATGAAGACGAGGAGGACAAGGAGGTAGTACAAGCCAATGGACACCAAGCATTACCAGCAACACTGAGAAAAAGGTGTAGAACAGACCCTTCCTTTGAGGCTTCAGAGGGGTCTGGACCCACTAACAGCTTGATTTTGAACTTGTGACCTCTGGAACTTAGAAAATAAATCCCAGTTGCCTTAATCCACCGATGCGTGGTAGGTAATTGGTCAGATACAGCAGCTCCAAGAAACTAAAGCAGTGGCTTAAAACGAAACAGTTATCACTTCACAGAGCTGAAACTTCCTATAATCAGGGTGGAGGTAGAGCTGTACCGCCCTCTCCGCCGCCCCGGTCCTTAGGTGAGGGGACTGTATTTGCCTTCCTCAAGGCTGGCAGGCGAGCGGTTCAGACTCTCGTTGCTCTCTCTTTAAGAACCTTTGAGGTTATGCTGGGTCCCGCCAGCATAATCTCCATCTCAGGATCTGTAACCTAACCACAACTGCCTAGTCCCCTGGCCTGCAAAGCATCAGACTCACAGGTTCTGGGAATGAGGCCATGACATGGTAAAGCCATCATCAGACAAGCACTTGGGACTGCTGTGGCTAACACCTACCTCGTTCTTCCTCCATGACAGCCCACAGGGGTTGGACTCACTGGCCCAGGCAGGGATCTCTTGGTGGGTTAGCTGATTACTGAGACTCCTTTCTGGGCCCAGGTATCTCATAGACCCTCTGGTCTCTCTGAAAAGGTAGACACAGATGCCATCCTGGCTGGCAACTCTATAAGAAAATGGCGGACTGGCGTAGGGAGGAGCCTGATGGTCCTGTGTTAAGTGTGTCAATCCTGATGCTAAGGCTATTTTAGGAAGTGTATATCCATAGTATAGAATAATGCACAACATGGGCTTTGATCATTTCCACCCCCATTACTCTCTCTCTCTCTGGCTCCTTTACACACACACACACACACACACACACACACACACACACACACACACGAGTGTAAATAATAATGATGTTAGCATAGAGTTCACAGATGAGAAAGGAAAAAAAAAAGATTTAACTGAATCTGGCTTATTTCTCTTAACACAATGACCTGCAGGTCCATCCACATTCCTATAAATGACAATTTTGTTTTTAATGGCTAAATAAAACTCCCGCTAATACCATATGTTAACCTGCAGATTCCGTGATGAGGCTGCAGTTAACTCAGATGTAAAGGTGAGGATCTCTTATAGCTTGTATACTATCCTCACTCAGGGTCACACGTGTTCCATAAAATGACATGGGGTTTTAGTACGTGTGCTGCACAGACGAGTTCCCATGGGGATGTAAATGCTGCCTCTGGGGAAGAGGTAGAAGTACTCAGTGCATGACAGCTCAGAGCGGCATGTAGTATGGACTGGGGCCCTAGGCCCTGCCCACTGAACTCCCCATTCCCTCACCAACACAGTTCTGTCTGGTTTACTCCATATCAGAGGTCACACTGCAGAGAGTTCTGATCCCTGTGCCTGGCTCCCCATGAGGGCTCTCCAAGTCTCTTTCAGAGCAGAAGTCTGGCTGAGGAGGCCCTCTGCATGCACCACCAGGGTGAGAGCCCTCTTTCCCAAGGATGCTCCTAAGGAGGACAGGTTGCCATGGCAACTGTGGTGCCAGGTGAGCTATTTTTAGTAGCAGAGCTTTTTTTTCATCATTGAAAACGGATATTAGGGATATTAGTGGGGTGGGGGCAGCTTTTTAAACTAAGAACGAGCAAGGCTGCAGGGTGGCTCAGTCCGAGGAAGGTGACATGTAAAGATGTCCTGTCCCCATTCCCAACCCCTTCCGCCACCATTGCTTGCTTTCGGCCGGATTCTGACTCTGCTATCATCTGTCCAAGAGGTCCTTGGGTTCAAGTCACAGGCAGACTAGTGGGGAGCCCAGCACAGGAGTGAGCCTGGCCAGTGTCCCCAGAGCAGTGACAGGGAGGAAAGCGGTGAGAAGCCTAGAGAGGGGGAGCATGTGACAGGGAGTCACCAACGAGCTTCAGGGAACTGGGCGGACGCTCAAAGGCATGCCTGGCCCTCCTGAGTGTGCTGTGGGGTTCTAGTCCTGCCAGTCACCCTGCAACAGCAACAGCAACAGCAACAGCAACAGCAACAGCAACAGCAACAATGAGCTACCCCCTGGCAAACCAAATGGTGTCTTGCCTGGCCACCCAGACACTGGAAAACATGACAAGATCTAATCTGATGGAAAATCAGATGATGACAGATAATGAATGAATTGTGCAACTTTGGTAGATGGAAACACCAACCAGGGCTTCAGTACACTCTCCTTCCCAGCCTTGCCAGGGCCCATCCCATCCCTTCTTCCACTGAGGACCCAGGAAAGTGTACTGAGGAAGATGAGCCGTGTTCTCCAGGATAAGGTGGAGTATAGTCCCTTTCCTTGCCAGGGACCACTAATACCAAAGCTGCCAGAGAATCTCTTCTTCTAGCTAGGAAATGCTCAAGGGAACCCTCCCTTCACAGGAACCACAGAGCATACACCCTGAAGGACAAACTTATAATCCTAGCTACTTAAGAGGCTGAGGCAAGAGGATTGAAAGCTCAAAGCTTGCCTGGCCAACTTAGTTACACCCTGGCTCAAAACAAACAAAATTCCCAAAGTCTAGGTCCCTATTTATAGACTGCTTGCTCACTAAGTATGATGCCCTAGAAATCAATCCCCAATACAAGAAATGACAAAGAATAAAGCTTGTTTCCTTGGGGACCAGTGTGCACGGCGTCAGAGCCATGGGCAAGTTCAAAAGGACACATGAGCACTAGTCAGGTGGCCCACAGAGGCAGAAGGCCATCACCTAGAGCTGGCCTCAGTATGTCGTCAACCCCTGCCAGCTGCCTCTCCTCCTGATGTAAGGTATGGAGGTGTGGAGGGAGCCTAAAACATTCACTTGCTCCACTTAGCCACCTGCTTCAATATCACACTCAACCTGGTACCCACAGCCTCCTCCAATCAGCTGAGGGCCCACTGGGTTTCATGAAGACGTCCTGGAGGACACTGGGTGTGCATCCTGGACCTAGCCCTGGGGAGATCTGGCCCCTTTCAGGGTGTCTATGCTCCCTCATCCTCCCAACCTGGTGTGTCTCACCCCCAGGTGACAAGGATGTTGGAAAGACTGGGAGGTGAGGCAGTGCAGCAGGAAGAGGCTGGTGCCAGATGTGTGCGGGAAGCTGTCTGGGATGCTTCAGTGTGGACCCAGCAGAAAGAATGCTCTGCTTTGGACCCCAGCCTCTGGGTTTGGGTGCAGCAGAGCTGAGGAGTTAAATTCTCCCCCACCCCTACCCCTGTCTCTGCCCTACTGGGCAAGGGACCTGCCTGCACCAGCACTGGCACCAGCTACCTCTTCAGGCACCAGCTTCTTAGGTTGGCTGGTTTGGAGACAGAGTGAGTCTCCACAAGGCCTGACTCTCCTCTCTCTCTCTCCTCTCTCTCTCTCACCAGCCACCACTGAGGACCTCTGTCTGATCCAGTCAGAATCTCCTGCCTCAGGGCCTAGCCTCACATTTCAGGGTAGTTTGGTGACATGGAGGATGTGTAAGGTCTTCATGCTGCAGTGTAGACAAGAGCTACTGAATTGGATGCCCCCTGAGGTCCTGCCAGCTTTGACCTCCTAGTGCTGGGTTCCAGCCTCAGACACCTGTCCCCCATGCTCTGGGGGACACCTCCCAGCTCTGCACAAGTGGCAACCAAGGCGGAGGGAAACTAGTGGGCTGCCAGGCATCCTGATCCTGGGGCTCCTCCTGCCCATGCTCTGTGTTGCCCTTTGGGAAGCCAAATAAAAGGACAGGATCTCCCCCATTATCCTGACATCTCAGCAAATCCAGCTTTTCCCTAGTTTCCATGATGGAAGCTGGCCCTTGTCCATATTATACAGATTACACATTAGCCCAGCCTGTTTTTAATCTATTATCGTTTCATGAGCTCTGCTCTGCTCTGCCCCCACAGCTTGGTTACCTGAGAGCAGCTGATCTGCATCCCCATCATTTGTGGGCTGTGTCTTCCCCATAGCACCAGGGATTGTGTGTGTGTGTGTGTGTGTGTGTGTGTGTGTGTGTGTGTGTGTGTGTAGGGATCCAGGGCAGGGGGGCATCTTCTTGTCTTTATTAGCATAATGAGGAGGTGCCACCCCTGTGCAGATCCCAGGCATAGGTCCTTTGAAACTACTGATCTTTCCTTGGGATGATCCTGGAGCAGGTCACCAGGATGAGAGTTGGGGATCAGCCTTGACCTTTGCTTCTCTGTTTTGAGACAGGCTCTCTCTATGAGGCCCTGGCTGGCCTAGAATTTGCTATGTAGACCAGGGTGGCCTTCAACTCAAAGAGTTGTCTGTGTCCCGAGTGCTGGGATGAAACATGTGTACCACCACTCACACCCCAAAAGGATCTTGAATGGATGATACATGCATAGGTGAGCATTTCATGTGACGTGCCACTAATGCCATCTCAGGGTCAAAACAAGTGCAACTCAGACCTAAAGCATGGATCCAGTAAGCCACACAGAAGCAAGCACTGAGCCAGGCACCAGAAACTCCTGGCTTACATTTTCCTGGCCCAGACACTGCCCTGATGGCTTATCCTCGGAAAGCATCTGATACTGATGTGGTCACATTAGAATCTTCCATGGGCAGTGCCTCCACGGAGCAGTAACGGAGGGCAAGTGGAGACAAAGAAAAGGCTGTGTCTCCAGGCGCCCCAGGGTCCTGAAAGGGCAGTGTTCCCAAGTGCCAGAGCTGGGCATACACTCAGGGCTGAAGGGGTGGCCCCGAGACAGTGGACTGGGAATGTGTCTCAGCAGACCTGCTCAGCACAGCTGAGGATAGGGCCACCCATGCTTCTTGAGCTAAGAGAGGAATCAGAAAAGCAAGGGAACATCTTTAGTCCCGTGACTCTTCTATCATCTGCCCTGCAGAGACCAGGCCTTGGCTGTGCAGTTCCACAAAGCAAACCTTGGGCACTTCTCACACTTCTGTCTGCAGCATGGTCCTGGGTGTGTCCTCACTGCTGGAGATAGGGGGCCTTTAGGTTGATCTTGTTGGAGGGCCGATGCAAGGCCTGAGAGGAAAAAGATATCAGAGATGGAAAGATAGGAAGGGAGAAAGGGGAGGTGTCTGAGAGCAGAACCTGAGAGGAGAGGCCCATGTCACTGGGCTGTCAACCTCACTTCTGGAGACCTGGTTTCTCAGCAAATACTCCTTTAATCCGAGCAATGGCAGGTCCCCAGTGCCTGGCTGAGATTCTCCCATCACCAGCTCAGGAACCTCTCATGTAGGCTGAAGAAACCCAAACAGACCAGTGACGCACCTCCCATGTGTTCTGTGAGCATATAAAAACATGATCTAGAAAAATCTGAAACCCCATAGTCAGGCAGTTTTGTGTTACAGCCATCTGCAGAGGGCCAAATTTCCACTCAAGACTTACCCTGGATTTGCTCAATGGTGACCTTGATAAGGTCCCTTTAAATAGGTCACTTTATTGCTAGGACATGTAAGTGCTAGGCCAGCCAAGATCTAAATGATATCAGTAGTGGAGAGCTGGCTGTGCTGCGGATATTAAAGGCTACTTAGGACTGGAGGGCCTTGGGGTCTTGGGGCTCTGTCCTGTGTAAGGCTCCTTTTCTTAGTTCAGGCCTTTCACTCAGAGACCTGGGCAGCAATAGCAACACTCACTTACTAGCTACACAGAGTCACTTTCACGACACCCATTAAGCACTCCTAGGGCTACCACACTCTTGTGCCATGAGCCACACTTCTGGCCCCCATTAATGTCAAAAATGCTGCCACTAGGACATTATGAGATGGCTCAGCAGACCAAGGCGCTACCAAGCCTGAAGAAATGAGTTGGTCCCCAGAACCCACTTGGTGGAGAGAACTAATCCCCACAATTATCATTTGACTTTTGCGTGTGTATGTGCACATGGATAGACACACACACACACACACACACACACACACACACACACACACACAAACACTTTTTTTTTAGGGAATGCTGCTATGATTTCAACATGGTTTGAAATCAGTCCTGCAAAGGCTCAAGTGGCAGCATTGAGTCATGATTGAACTTTTAAAAAGTGGGATCAGGTTACTGGGAGCACTGACCTTGGAAGGGGTTAATGTGGCTCTCTTGAGACCCTGGTTGGTGCTCAAGCATGAGTTGTTATTAAAAGACCAAGCCTGACACTGAATCCCTCTTCCTTCCTGCCTTACCTCATGCCTTCGTGTGATGTCACTGACCAAGAGGCTCTCACAGAAACAACTGGGCACTGCTCTACCTTGGGCTTTAAGGCATCAAAATTGTGGTATAAACTTCCTTGTTTTTATAATGTGCCTAGCCTCAGACAGTTTGGCATAGAAACAGAGAATGGACTGTTAAAAGTACTGGGACTCTGTGAGGCCATGTCATCTTGGGGGCTGCTTTCCTTCTGAGATTGGGCAAAGGGACCCCAAGAAGAATGTGTTCAGGAGACAGGGCACACCTACCAGGCAACATGGGAACAACACCATTTTCCTGCTAACACAAACCTAGAAATGCACAGCCTGTTAAAATGCCCTTGGAAAATGAGAGGAAAAAGATATTCTAAGCCTGAGAGAAGCTGGAGCAGTTGATCTTCAGACTGAAAGAAGGAGACATCAAATGGAAATTCAGGCCCAGAAAATAGGAATGAAGAAGGCTGGAAAAGACACTATGTAAAAAATATTTAAAATATGTGTTGTTTCCACTTTTAAAATTTATTTGAAGATAACTGGTTATATAATGCATGAAAAGTGTCTTGTAGAGCTATGTTCCATGAAGGGAAACCAGGGCCCAGCACCAAGCAGAGGGCATAGGGGTGTCACTTCAGGCTCCTACATTTTAACTGAGATGGAATATTACTTGGACAAGAACTACAGAAGGTGAAAGATACATGGTGTCAACCCCAGATCAACACCCAGAGGAGACCATATAGCCCAGAAGAGACCATATAGCCCAGAAGAGACCATATAGCTCAGAAGAGACCATATAGCCCAAAAGAGACCAGATAGCTCATAAACTAAGGATAAGAAAATCAAAGACTAAAAGTAGACCATGGAAGAGGAAGGGTGAGGATTAAAAAATAAGCAGGCTAAAACAAACAGCAAAACCTGGTAGTTTTAAACTAAAGTATGTCTGCCATATGGGGTGGGATGTAACTGCAGTCGCAGTTCATTGGAGTGGGGACAGGGGTGGGGTGGGGGATCACTGACGCCCAGGAGCCTCAGGCCCAGCTGGGGGCCCTGTGGGATCTGTCTCTAATTGAAAACCCGAACCAAGGGGTAAACAGGCAGAGATTTACACTAAAGTAAAATGGACTCAGCAGTTCAATTAAAATTCAGAGACTTACAGGGCTGGGTACTCTAGGGCTCAGAGCCCTAGAATAAGCAAAGACCCAGGTTCTATCTGCAGCTCCAAGTGGGAACAATCGGAGACTTCATCAGACCGGATATTTTTAGAGCATGATACATTCTATGCCATCTACAGTGTAAATATAAACGCGCAGATAAAATATCCAGCCATATGCTTTCCATGAGACACACTGAGATGTAAAGAGACAGATGGGTTTAAAGCAAAGCCTTGGAAAGAGACACAGGCAAACATGAATCCCAAGAAAGTGCGAGTGACCCCATCAGCTTTAGAAAGCAGATTCTGGGCAGACGCAGAGCGAGATTTCATAAGGACCAAAGACTCAGCCGCCTGAGATGACACGGTGAGAGAGGAAAAAAATACACCTTGCAGGTTAAGAATAAGTTCCAGTTTATCCTGTGCCTTGCAAGGTAAGATTTCTACTTGTAACTAATAAGTTCCTGTTTCTTAGATCTGATGTTAAACTACAGAACACTAAACTTGGGACCCCATTCACATGAGGTAATCCTTACCTTTTTCCTTCCCTTTTCCTGTATCTTTCTAACAATGTGTAACAGCCCCTGTGAACACCTTATCTAAAAATGACCTCAAGGGGCGGGCAGGGACTGGTCTCTCAAATCCCAATTTGGATGAGGCAATGGGCTAGCCAGTCATAAGTGCACCTCAAATACAGCTTGCTCTAACTGGACAATTTTGGAACCATTCTTTCCTCCTCGGAACCCTCAGGGTTGGCAGACATGGACTCTTAAATGTGTATGACCCAGTTGAAGAGAATGAGGTGAAGGGCACAGATTTGCAGTCACGCAGGTCTCAGGGCTGGCTCACTCCAGCTGTCATGAGGTGGGTTCTGAGGAGCTAGGTCTCTATGTCGTCTTCTTCCCTACCCATGTTCACAAACACAGAGATTCCCCCACTTCTACTGTAAATAATGAGTAAAATAAATCTAAAACCAAAATGACAGCAATATATACTCAATGTGAATAGAGCAGAAGAAAGAGATGAGCAAGGGGCAGAATAGCAATGAAAAAAATTAATCTGAAAACATTAAAAAGTTCTTTGAGTAAGCTGGGCGTGGTGGCGCACGCCTTTAATCCCAGCACTAGGGAGGCAGAGGCAGGTGGATTTCTGAGTTCGAGGCCAGCCTGGTCTACAAAGTGAGTTCCAGGACAGCCAGGGCACACAGAGAAACCCTGTCTCGAAAAACCAAAAATAAATAAATAAATAAATAAATAAATAAATAAATAAATAAAAGTTCTTTGAGATCAACAGAGCTGGCAATCCCCCAACTGCAGCAATTAAACAGTAAAACCGATGCAAATTCCCAACAAGGGGAGAGAGGCGGAGCACTGCTGTAGATCTGGCTGATACGGAGGGATATTAAAATATGAAAAATGGCTTGTAAGCCCAACAGCTTCATTAAACAGAAATCTTCCCGAAGGAATGAACTGGAAACTATATTTTAAAATTCACATAGGTCTTTACAGAGCAATTGAACCTAAAATTAAAGCCTTTTCTGTAAAGAGACCCAGACCTACGTTTTGCACTGAGTTCTGCCAGATACAGATCTGAGCTGGAGGCGGTTCAGAAACAGCCGTGGGGCCGGCGCTGTAGCAGCAGCAAAAGCACAAAGACATTGCAAGAAAAGAAAACCTGCAGCCTTAGAACAACTCTCCTTGATAGAAGTACAATATTCTAAAACTAAATATTCACAAACTAAGATTACACAGAAAGGGGTAATAGCATGAACTAAATTTCATCATACCTCAGGATATCTCAGGGATAGCTCAGGAACTGAACGTTTTACATTTTAAATGGACATGATTCAACAGTTAAAAATTAAGACTGTAACAAACAATAAACACTGAAAAATTATTGTCAAAATTTGACCCTGACTCAGAATAAAACCAGGGCCCTGTAAAGGGGGTCCATCCTCACTGACAGAAAGGCATCTACAGAAATTCTTGTGCTTGCCTGACTAAATGAATGATAAGCGGTAGGACCTGAAGGTGTGAAACACCGAGCGTCTGTGTTGGCCATCTCAGTACCATGCTGGGTGTCAGCCAGCCAGAGTCAAGGAAAAGAGATCAAAGTCAACTCCACTGTGCAGTATTGGAAAGCCCCAAGGAGACACTGTAGAGTTAAGGTCAGTGCATGAGGTAGGGGAGGGGATATTTCTCTAACACCAGCAGTGAGTTCCAGAAAAATAACATTTAAATAATACTGCTTGTTACAGCACCAATACTAGCAGATAGGGATAGAGTATATTCAAGATGACACAAAGTGAAGGGAAATTTAACAGGTAAATGAACACACATACACTGTGTTCAGAGGTTGGATAGTCAGCATTGTTTCTCACTTAGCAACCTCACTAGTAGGTATAGTTGTTTAAAAACTCAGAAAATAAATATTGGTATAGATGTGTAAAAACGGGCACCCTCACACTAGTAGGAAATTAAAGGCACAGGCACTTCAGAAAGCAGCATAGTAAATACTACATAACCTAGTAGTCCACAGACACCCCCCCCCCCAAAAAAAAAGAAAAAAAAATCCTGTACTCACTCAAACACACTCATGTGAACATTCATGGCAGTATTTTTTTCACAATGGCTCCAAAGCCAAACCAATTCAATGTAGTATATCCACACATGGGAATGTTACTTGACCATAAAGAGAAAGAAAGAACCAGCTGAGCACAAACATCCAGTCGCTCTCTCACACACTCTTTCTTGCCCTCACTTGCTCGCTCCCTCATTCTCTGACCATGGATGCGGTGTGACCCGCTACCTCAGGCTCCTGCTACTGGGCCTTCCCTGTTCTGATGGGCTGCATCCCAAAACCATGAGGGGGGTAAGTCCTTCCCTTTTAGTTGTTTTTGTTGGGGAATTTTATCGAAGCGGCGAGACATATCTAATATAGACAGCGATGCCCCTCCACAGTGCACATATGAGCTGCAAAGCATCTTACCCAGGAGGATGACATGTCCAACCAAAGTGCAGAGCTATGGAGCAGGGTAGGAGGCAGCACTGACTCAGCTCAGCCCCGGGGACTACCGCACGGCCAGAATCGGTCTGACTCTGTCCCACTGTGGGCTTTGCTTACATTGGATCCACTACATGCCAACCTCAGCCTCCAGTGGAGTGTGCTGTGAGTGAGTGAGCAACTGACTCACTCACTCACAAGGCCACTGACTCACTCACTCACAAGGCCACTCACTCACTCACTCACTCACTCACTCACTCACTCACAAGGCCACTCACTCACTCACTCACTCACAAGGCCACTCACTCACTCACTCACAAGGCCACTCACTCACTCACTCACTCACAAGGACAGGGCTCAAAGCCACCCAGGGTAGTGTCACGGTCCTCTGTTCCTTCCACGGGCACCAAAGGAAAGGTGAAGGCATTTTTTGTTTTCTAAAGAGCGGGTTCTTGAAAGCCTCAAGTTGCACACATGCCTCCTAACTGGTAGGGACCAGTGCAGAGAGGAGAGAGAGAGAGAGAGAGAGAGTGAGTGAGTGTGTGTGTGTGTGTGTGTGTGTGTGTGTATGTATGTGTGTCTGGTGTCATGTCAGGTGCTGGCAATACTTCAGGCTTCATGTCTCACCAAGTCCCCATTCCTCCTCTTTCCCAGAGCTACCACTGTCATCTCCTGGGGACAGCATGACTCATTAGAGCCTGTCTTGCCTCAGTGTACCCTCTTGTAAAGCGGGGAATAAATATAGCAGCACCCTGGTGAGTGGGGGGTCTTGACTTACAAGATATGTACTGTATTATTGTAGACAGCTTGTAGTGCAGGGAGAAGGATGATATCCCCAAACAGGTTCAAACAGCAGGCTTGTAGGGGTAAAGGGAGCCATCGATAAACAGCACTGGGTGGGCAGAAATCAACTATATGTTTTACATCCTTAGTAAAATAAATGTTATACCCTCTGCCAAAAACAAAAGCAAAAAAACCTGGTGCAATAAAGATGTCAGTGTGAACCTTTAAAATATTTTATGAGGAAATACAAGTACCTAGGATCTCCACACAAAAACATAAAGTGATATCCATAAGGTCTGATAAATCAGCTAGTAAAACGAGGAACACCATTAGAACTAGAAATATGGGCATAAACCCGACTCCTGTGGTCAGTTGATTTACAGCAAGGGCTTAAAGACAAGCAAAAAGAAGAAAAATCTTCAAGGTGATGTTTCTGGGGCAGAGTGAATTAGAATAAAACTGAAGACCCCACTCCCCACCTCACACAGAATACAGAGTTAACTCAGCACGAACCAGCATTCTGTCAGAACTCAATCTATAAAGTTCTTAGGAGACAGAGGTGACACTGCTTGAGTTTGATTTAGACAATTAGACAAGGCAAACTCTTAGACATTACATCAAATAAAATGGAAGCAAACATTTAAACTTCACAGAAAGGACTTCCATCCTCAGTGTATATATAACCATATAACAAGAAAAGGACAGCCCCAACTTGAAAGAATAGGAAAAGAGTTTGAGCAAAGATTCTCCAAAGATAACCAAATCCAATAAGTACATATGAGCCAGCAGAAGAATGGAGAGTCTACAAGAGATGCTACAGCACTCCACTGGTTACAGCTTGACAAGTGGAGCAGAAAATCACAAGAATCAGCAAGGGTGCAGAGGCTCAGGGACCCCCATACACTGTTTGTGATCACGTAAAGTTGTGCAGTCACTACTAGGAATACTTGGGTGGTTCATGGTCAGAACACAGTCCAAGAATGGAGCCCTGTGAGAATTCTGAGTGCTTGTGAGAAAACTCCAAGGAAACAAGAATCTTGTGACCACAGACTCTTCAAAGCACAGAACTGTTCTCGGAACACTCTCTTGCTCCTCCCTCCCAGGTGTAGTGATGGGAAGGAGCTCGCTTACTCCAGCTGCTGTTAGTCATGTGTCTCTACAGAAAACCATGTCTTTGTCACATGTGGCAGGTACTGTGTCACCTTACCCATGTGATCCTTCTTAACCCTCAGGTATGAGAGGAGGAGTGGGGCCTCACAGAGAGGGGTAGGTGAGCACAGAGGCAGGAACCAGGGAAGGCTTGGCCTTGTGTTGACCTCCTGCACTGTTCCTTAAAGAACGGAGGATCACACGTGTAATACCAGTTTCCTGAAGAAGGAGCTTTAGATGAAAATGCATGGGGCAGACTCTGCGAGAACATTGAAGGGGCAACAGTAACAAGGGGGAAGATAAGGAGGATATTAATCATGACAAAGAGAAGGCTAGATGAACAAACTAGATGATCAAACCTTAAAACTGATGAAAGAGACAAGGTTTTTCCTGTGCAGGCAAAATCAAAAGTAAAAAACAGTAACACCTATGTTGGCGACAGGGCTCCGCTTACTGGAGCTTCCTTTGGTACTCTCCTTTGCCTGGAGATGACCCTGGACCATCGAGTGAGGAAGTGATAATTGAATGAATTCTCTCCACTTTTTGATGAGGACTTAGGAGAACCAATGAAATAACTAACATTACAGTCTCGGCAAGTTAGGGCATGGTCAGAAAAACTAATTCTTGTACCCCTCCCTTCCCTTCATGTGTGTGGACACATGAACTGCACTTGGTATTTTCAGTGCAACTGCAACAAAATCTAAAACCTAAGTGTTTACCTAAGTATGCACTTACCAATCAATTTTAGCTCAAGAAAGAAAGGTAGCATTAGACAGTCCTTGCGCGTCATCTCGAGAGGCCAAGGAAGAGCTATAGCTATTTGAATCCCAACTCAAAGAGGCATCTGTGTAGTATGTGGATCCTTCACTGCCTTTAAACGTAACCATTTTCCTCACTATAGTGTCTCCTTCAGGTATTATAGCAAAAGAGGGTAAACATTTAGAATGGATTCATTTACACCATAAGGGGCATTAAATGCTAGCTGCTTACCTAACTCTTCTTGCTCAATTAGTAAATTAGGAAAGGACCCGATGTCAACCATTGGGTATGATCCTTGCTGTATTTTTTTTTTTTTTTTTTTGGTTTTTCGAGACAGGGTTTCTCTATATAGCCCTGGTTGTCCTGGAGCTCACTCTGTAGACCAGGCTGGCCTCAAACTCAGAAATTCGCTTGCCTCTGCCTCCCAAGTGCTGGGATTAAAGGTGTGCGCCACCACATCCGGCCCTTGCTGTATTATTATCTTACCCTTGACTAACATCGGTTTTAAAGTGCATTATAGAACTTTATGGATTGCCAAATTTCACTTATAGATTACTATGGGAGGATAGGAAACAATTACCCAGCTGGCAAGCTATAGGATTTTCTCATAGGAACTGATTTTGTGATTACAAAAATTGTCCAGCCCTCTCTCATTCCACAGGCAGATACTTGAGTTATTAATGGCGTATCTCATGGTACAGGGGGACGGGTTCACGGTCCAGATATTCATCAGTCTATTAATAACTTTGTTTCCTCAGCCCAATAGGTGTGATTTGTCTCTATGGTTAACTCATAAACCCTTAAATATGGTTTCAGATTCTACCTATATTGAATTATTTCCAGCAATAGATTCATACTCATGTGCTACATCCACTCTAGTAGTGACAAGCATAACAGGCCCCCCAAAACCTGGATGCTGTCCTGGGGCAAAAAGTTCATGGAAACTTAGTCTCCTGCAACCGTGGCATCCTGTATAATGAATGCTCCAATGTCCTTGCTTTAGTTGGTAAATGGATCTGTGTGCTTTCTCTTAATATTGCTTTATTATAAGTGCTCCTAAGGATTGATTTTTTGACATATAGCTAAATTAGATTCTAGGCAGTCCTTGATCCAACCCTGGGAATGGATATCTAAGTCACTGCCCTACACAGGAATTCACCATTATCTAGGAAGAAGGAAGTTTGTGATCTAAGGAAGAACCAGAGTAGATACTTAGAATTATAGATAGCTGACTTATACCCATACACAAGTATTTACAATGGCCTAGGAGGAAGGTGGACTATACAGTAGACAAGAACAGGAACTATGGCAGGCAAGGGCCTAAGAAGCCCTTGCACCTGACTTCTAAGATTTAGTGGACCTTAGGTGGAGCTGCTTTTAAATCCCAGTTGTTAACATTGAATTTTATCCCAGTTGGTCCTGCCAGTCCTTCGTGTTTGCACTCCTCTGTTTTGTGTAAGAATCCAGTAACCTCATTGTACCCTGCCAATGTGTCACTTAACTTCCCTATTTTCTTCTGTATAAAAAGTTTGATGCTGGATTTGACAAATTACATTCAGATCCACACTCCCTTGTGTCAAGTCTGTTTGTCACCCCAATTCCTGCCAACTCTATGCCCACCTGCTGGAACCCCTGATTCCCACGGATGAGGGGAGCCAATTGGGCCCAGTCTATGGCACTCATGCACATTCTAACCTCCCTTGACTTATTGCAGAAGGAAACAAGCAAGCAGAGCCATTAATTTGTCCTAGCTTTACTTCTTCAGAAGAAAGCAGGGAAGGGGTATGCATCTGTCATTGCAAGTAGGTCCTCTGGAACATCATGGATTCCTCTCTGGCTCCTCCAACCCAGGGCCATCAAGGACAATGGTGGAGGACAGGGGACAGTGAAAGTCACAAGAAAGATGGCAAACCTATTGCTAGGGCAAAAGGAGATAGCTACCATATCACCCGAAATCAAGTCTGCCTACCTGGGGTCAGGTTAAGGCCCTCTGCACCAAGGAAGGAGTTCATTTACTAATGACTCTGAGTTTATGTAAGAGACTCATTCATTCATTTGGAGAAGGGACCTTAATTTTTCCTTGGAATTTAAACCACTTCCTATTTTGCAATAGGACATTTGTATTCCTATTGGAAGGCAAATATGGGCTTATGTATTATCAGGCACCAGAGCTCTAATATAGGTCTCTTTTAAAGCTATTCTCTAGATATTTTTGATCAATATAATAATGTAACTAATAGTATTGGACATAGTTTAGATCTTGGTGGCAGGGCAGACACATAATGCTTTCACTGCCCTAATAGTATAATTTGCTTGCTTATAGGATATTCATGCACCAAATGACAATTATATCTACTTAGAACCTCTCATATCAAAATCACTCTGAATATCCTATTAAAATGTAAAAAGAGGGAGTCTGAACACAGTCCAAAAATGGAGTTGTGTAAGGATTCTGAGTGCTTGTGAGAAAACTCCGTGAAAACAAGTCTTGTGACCCCAGTTTCTTCAAAACACAGAACTGTTCTTGGAATGTTTTTTCATGCTCCTCCTAGGTGTAATGGGTGGGAGCTTACTTCAGCTGTTGTGATTCATGTGTCTCTATAGACAAGCATGTTTTTACCAACACCCTACTCATGTGATTTTTTTTTAAGATTTATTTTATTTATTATATGTAAGTACACTGTAGCTGTCTTCAGACACTCCAGAAGAGGGCGCCAGATCTCATTACGGATAGTTGTGAGCCACCATGTGGATGCTGGGATTTGAACTTATCACCTTCGGAAGAGCAGTCAGGTGCTCTTACCCGCTGAGCCATCTCACCAGCCCCTACTCATGTGATTCTTAACCCTTACAGTATGAAGTACCTGGTGCTCTGAGTGAAGCCAACTATCACATGAGACTTCAGTCTGCCTCATACCGCAGTAAACAATTCATCAATTAAATCATAGCCAGCATCAGAGTCACATGGCCCAGAGATCCCATTACTTAGTGTCTACCAAAGAAAAATAAAAACATATCCCCACTTCAAACCTTTGTGTTCATGGCCATCAGTTGGTAAACACAATGTTGTACACCCACACAATGGTAATCACAGGACAGTAAAGAGAAAAGCAGTCCTGGGACACGCTGCAACACAGATGAACCTGGAAGCCATCCTGCTGAGTGAAACAAGCCAGGGAGAAATGATTCTACTCAGAGCAGTAGTTCTTAGCTTCCCTAAGGCTTTAACATAGCTTCTTGTACTGTGGTGACCTCCTGCTAGAATTATTTCGTTGCTACTTTATAACTGTGATTTTTTTTTTTTTTTTTGGTTTTTTGAGACAGGGTTTCTCTGTGTAGCCCTGGCTGTCCTGAAGCTCACTCTGTAGACCAGGCTGGCCTCGAACTCAGAAATTCGCCTGCCTCTGCCTCCCAAGTGCTGGGATTAAAGGTGTGTGCCACCACTGCCTGGCCATAACTGTGATTTTGTTGATATGAATTAGGATATCTGATACGTGCCCTCTTGTGGAAGGGTCTTTTGATCCCCAGAGGGGTTACAACCCACAGGTTAAGAACCTCTGACTCAGCTGGGCGTGGTGGCACACGCCTTTAATCCCAGCACTTGGAAGCCAGAGGCAGGCAGATTTCTGAGTTCGAGGCCAGCCTGGTCTACAAAGTGAGTTTCAGGACAGCCAGGGCTATACAAAGAAACCCTGTCTCAAAAAAATAAAAAAATAAAAAAAAAACCTCTGACTCAGATGAAATATCCAAAGCACATGATCTACAGAGACCAAGGGCAGCCTGGTAGTTGCTGAGGGCTGAGGGACAGAGAGTGACTACTAATGAGTATGGCATTTCTCAGGAGAGCCAGTGACAGTCTACAGTTGGCCTGTGATGATGGCTGTGTCACCCATAATGTTTATAAAAACATGGAATCACATGCTTTGAATAAGGGAATGCCTATGGAGTACGATTAAAACTCAGTAACACTATTAAACAGCTAATCAAAATACTTATCAATAAGCACAGATGGTGAGCATATAGATGACGACAATACAATCACTTCAACTTTTCTCAGTGTTTGAAGATTTTCATGGTAAATATTTAGAGAGAAATGCAAGTAAAAGGCTACGAGTCCTCACAGAAAGCCTATCTCCAGACTATAATAATTATAGCTATGCACATGATCAAGTAGTCAGAGTTCCACAAAAAGAGTAACTCTAAATAATGTAAAGAGACAAATAACCATACATAATGTAAAAACACAAAAAGTTGGAAGAACAATTTATAACAGACTGACTTCATCGTATCAAGAAGCTCACACCTACAAAAGAGACAAGCCCTGATGGAAAGCAATGCCACAGGAGGAGCTGTGTCTCACTCACAGCCAGCTAGAGGAAACTCCCCGTGTGAACAGCAAGGGAATACCAAGTAATACCACAGGAGACATCGTGTCATGAGACTAAGGATGGTTTCAATATCTCCACATGCCAGAGTGGACCATGAGAGTGGCGCAGGCAGGGGAAGATGCTGCAGACACTCTGGAAGCTTGTTAGTCACCTGTCCTGTGAACAACAGTTCCCTTCCTGAATGTACAGGACAAGCTTCTCCTGGAGGTAGGTATGGAAACTACACTGTCAGACTCAGAGGACTGCTCACTGGGGTCAGGGCTGCCAGTGATGTGAGTGTTCTGGTTGATGGTTTTTTTCATGTAGTAGCAGCTGTTGACTTCAAAGAGTGTTTTTAAAGATAACAGGGCTTCGATGTGGCTCAGTTGACAAACCTTTGCATGCACAAATCCCTGTGTTTGATCCCTTAGCACTGCATAAAAATCAAAGCAAACAGAACAAAACACAGGTGTGGAGACGCACGCAACCCCAGCACTCAGGAAGTAGAGGCAGGGGGTCAGTAGTTCCAGGCTATCCTTGGCTATATAGAAAGTTTGAGGTCAGCTTGGGGTATCCATGAGATCCTGTCTCCAAAAAATAAAAATAAAAAAAGATGGGACAGGGAGAAAAAAGTAGCTGTTTCAGTAGAGATCCTGCTTAGCTTGAGGCTGGGTTCTCCCTTTCATGCCAGCACTCAGTAAAGGAAACAAGGAGAACTACTGACAAGAAGATGGGTANAGGGGGAGGGGAAGAGGGAGTAAAGGGATGGGGTGGGGGTGGGGGGGTAGGGGGCAGGGGACTCATGTGAAGGGTGACACGTGGTAAAGTTACTATGGTGACATGTTAGTGGCAGACTACAATTTACAAATGGTAAGCATACAGATGCTGACAATACAAGACCTTCAACTTTTCTCCGTCTTTGAAGATTTTCATGATAAATATTTGGAGAGAAATGCAGATGAGAGAAGACCAGTCCTCATGGAAAGTGTCTTTCCTAACTACAGTAAGTGCAGCCATGCAGTAGGCTTTTCAGGAGACAAAAGCAGTGTCTGACAAAGCAGGCATAGTTCCAGCAGACACTAAGTATGAAAACAAAGACAGAACCAACACAAAACCTTCAATCCTATTACAAGTAAAGCTATTACTATTCAATAATGAGCCACCTCTTCCAAGTCTTTAAAAATGCATTATATTGGGCTGGTGAGATGGCTCAGCGGGTAAGAGCACCCGACTGCTCTTCCGAAGGTGATAAGTTCAAATCCCAGCATCCACATGGTGGCTCACAACCATCCATAACGAGATCTGGCACCCTCTTCTGGAGTGTCTGAAGACAGCTACAGTGTAATATAATAAATAAAAATAAATTTTAAAAAATGCATTATATTGGGACTGGTGAGATGGCTCAGCGGGTTAGAGCACCCGACTGCTCTTCCGAAGGTGATGAGTTCAAATCCCAGCAACCACATGGTGGCTTACAACCACCCGTAACAAGATCTGACGCCCTCCTCTGGTGCGTCTGAAGTCAGCTACAGCGTACTTAAGAAGAATAATAAGAAATGAATCCTTGGACCGGAGAGACCAACCGGAGCAAGCCAGGCTGTCCGGAGCGAGCGGAGCCGAACAGGGACGGCCGGAGCAAGTGGGGACGCCGGAGCTAGCAGGGCCGGAGCTAGCAGGGCCGGAGCAAGTGGGGCCAAATGGGGACGGCCGGAATGAGCGGGGCCAAACCGGAGCAAGCGGAGCAAGCAGGGCTGGCTGGAACAAGCCGGGGCAGTACGGGGGCGGCCGGGAGCAAGTGGGGCTGGCCGGAGCGAGCGGGGTCGAGCAGAGCGAGCAGGGTTGACCGGAACAAGGGGAAAAAAATGCATTATATTTACTCATTTGTGTTTGTGTCTGTGACATATGTGTATGGGTGCATGTGCCAGCTAACAACTTGCAGGACTCATTTCTCTTTGGGGATTGAACTCAAATCATGGGGTTTGGCAGCAAGCACCTTTAGCCACTGAACCATCTTGCCATGCTATTTAATCCTGTGGAGGATTCATGGAGAGACTAGCAGCAGGGAAGATAGGCCCCAGCCATGGACGTCATGAATGAACCAGAGTTGTCAAGGGAGAACTGTGACACCAGAGGGAGGTGTTCACACCCTGGTATGCAGGCATCCCACTCCTGGGAACTTGTCCCAGAAAGAAACCCAAGTGAAGAAAGCTTATGTGCCAAAAGATGCTCAGGCAGCAGTTTGGCTGTGCTGATGATCTGAGCAGAAGAGAAGTGCTGCACAAAAGGAAAGTCATTCTGGAGACATTTGATTCTGTCAAGCCCACAGTCACGTGGGGAGCTGCCTGGGTCGCACTGCCATGGGAAAATGATGTAAAAAGACACGTTCGTCTGAAGGAAAAGTATGAACCAGAAATAGGAACCTAACAATAGTGTCCTGAACTGTCACAGCACCATAAACTCTGTGACCTTAAGCAGCTGGAACTGCTGTCCCAAGAGCATCCTTCAAAGTAACAGCTGTCCAGGGACAGAAAAGTAGCCCCGCTAGGCTAAGAACAAAGTATGTGGGTTGGAGGGCTGGAAAGAAGGCTTGGGACTCTGCAACACATGAACAATCTCAAAATGGCTCCAGGGATGAAGGGTAGTCTAGGTTCTCAACCCACAGGGCCGCTTCCTAAGTAAAACCTAACACCCCAGGCTGAGCCCTGCACTGAGTAACTGCCCTCATTTCCCATGGATACCCCACAATAATCCTAGGGTGCTGTCCAGGTGGGGTGGCAAACCTGAGTCCATGACTCCCTTCCGTCAGGTACGACAGTGGATGTGGGCAGCTACTATTTCTGCAGATGTGCGTCAGCAGTATTATCCAACATGAACGTCAAAGGAGAGGACATAAAAGGAAGTTTATCTTTAGCAGCCTGAGGCCCATGGCTCCATCATTATACACATTGTTCCTCTGTGTGGTCAGACACATTGCTAGTGTGAGCTGACTGGCCCCTTACAGGAAAACTGGGCACTGGGGAATGAATCATGCCTACACGGGCAGTGAGTGGCCGGCCCTGTAGGATGTTCTTTGAAGAGGTCCAAGATGAAGGAGGGGTGTGAGCTCCACCTCAACCTTGTGTTGAGACTACATCTTAGACTGTGTTCTCAGTCCACTGCTTACCCTGATGTCTCTCTACTTGGTTTCCTGGTGAGCCCTGTTCCAATTCTGGCCTATACCTGAGCCCTAATGGAGTCACCTGTCTTGGCCTGGCACCTGAGTGGCCCTCTATTTATTGCTTTGAGTTAGCAGAGATCACTGTATTACTCTGATAAATGCTTTTGTTAATAGGGCTGTTCAGCTGGGTGTGGTGGCGCGCACCTTTAATCCCAGCACTTGGGAGGCAGAGGCAGGTGGATTTCTGAGTTCGAGGCCAGCCTAGTCTACAAAGTGAGTTCCAGGACAGCCAGGGCTATACAGAGAAACCCTGTCTCAAAACAAAAAACAAAAAACAAAAAACAAAAAACAAAAAACAAAAAACACCAGGGCTGTTCAGGCTGTATGACTGAACAATTGTGTACTGCATTATTCTAGGGGGGAGGGGGCCAACCATATTAGACACTGTAGATTCATTTTTATTGTAACACATGTCCAATAGTTGCAAGAAAAAAGTAACCCCCCCTGGCAAAATAATGTAACTATCTTAGACTAAGTGGAAGTGAGGGTCTTGGGAAGTCTGTCAGCCAAGTAGGCCCACTGCAGCCTCCAAGCAATGGATGAAGCTCCCCTCAGGGTCTGTACTGCCTTCTCTAGAATCTTGGGGGCCTCTGACCAAAATACACTCTAGGCTACACGGTTGGGAAACCTGATGCCTGACATAGTTCTGTTGACCCCATATTTACTGAGTACACTGGGCCACGGCCATACAAGATGGTGTGTTCCTCTTTGGTGTGCTTTCTGTTTTACTTTGATCACCCAGCCTGCCCTCAGAAGCCAGAACAGCAAGCTGCTTGCCACCCGGGTCTCTGAGCTGCCACAGGCATACATTCAGCCTGTGTGTGTAGCAGTGAGGACAAGGGATGCCTGCTCTCCCAGCCTCTCCTAAACTCTCCCTCTTCCCACAGTGCTCTGCTCTCCAACCTGCCCCCTGCTCCCACACAAGCATGTTCACATGTTCTGTAGAACTTTGCCCCTGCTCCCCTACAGGCACACCCTTCCCCACCCCTCAGCTGCCTGTCCACAGAGGGCCCTCCTCATGGGATCCCTGGTAATGCCTTTCTCAGCTCCTATGTGTTCCTCACTGAATAGTCTTGATTCTCAACTTGATGACCTTCTGTATGCCCTGGACGCCAACTCTGGCCACAGAGCCCTATTCAGGCCTAAGCTTTTTCTGTGGGGAGGTGCAGAAGGATCAGGAGGCCCGTTGGCCTGTAAATGAGGTGAGTAGGACCCTCCACCCTCCACTCCTCTGGGATGGACCTCAGTCACCTGGCTACAGACAGTGCGCCCCACACAGCGCTCGAGAAGAACTGAGAAACAAGACTTTCTGGTCTATGCAAAAGGCAGCATATGCTGACTTCTCCACCACTTCCCTCTACCTCTGAAACACCCCAACAGTGCTACCCCCCCCCTGCATTTAGCCTTTCCCAAGTGACAAGGATTCTCTCTCAAGGCACCCTGTGCATGCTCCAGGGTCTGAGGTTCCTCCCCAGAAAATGAGTGGTATGCCTTGCAGCTTGGGCCTTCCAGTGCATTCTGTTCCTTGACCACCCCTTTGGCATGCAGACTTTTGCCTGTGTGATCTTAGGACAGTCATTTTTCCTCCTTGAGCCTCAGTTTCTCCATCTGTAAAATGATAATGCCAATAGTCCTCCTGCTTGCTGTGTTATTGGGGCACTATATGGATGTGATGGTTTGAAACTAAGCACATTCACCAAAGGCTCACACTGGAGGGTCTGGCCACTGGCTGAGGGACTTCTGAGAGGAGCCAGAGCCCGGGGAGGGGGGGGAGGCTAACTTCACAGAGGCTGACCCTCTTCCTCCTCTCCAATGCCCCTGCGCCCAGCCCTTCTACCTTGGTATTCTGTGCTCTCTGGGCCCAGAAGCAACATCAGCCAACTAAATACCAACAAATGTGGCCTAAACAAAGTCACATTCTCTTTGTTTTGTCACAGCAACAAAATGCTCTCCTTCAAAGCCCTATGGTGGCTTCATTTTCCTTCTGTATGGGGACCAGGGATGGCCCAGGTTACCCAGTCAGACTTCTGCCTCCAAACCATCTTTGTTCGAGGCACTGCTCCTGACTGGCAGTAAAAATCACACAGGAGCTTAAGATCCACCAGTGTCCTCACGTGAGCAGGTACCAAGTGTTAATGAGCAGTCAGAGGCTTCCACACAGGTGACTGCATAGGTCCCCCTTCACAGGGCCACACTGAGCAGTAGTAACCACTGGGTACAGGGAAAACCTTTAATATGGACAGCCATGAAGCCAAGTCTCCTTTCCATGAGCCACTGGTCATCTCCAGAGATGCCAGGGCTGTACCTTCCTTACCATGCCTTCATGCCCAGATACTAACAGCTGTCACCTCACAAGGCGTCATATCCTCAGTCTGCCTGCCTGTCCTTTCTGACCCACTCCCTCCGACTTCTAGCCTGTCACAAGGCTCTGAGACCTTTGACCTCCTGACCCCTATCCTGTCCTTATTCCCATCTGTGCCATTGTATGCATCCTATAACAGGAGGGGTTACTTTCATCAGGAAGTCCTCTCTGATTTTTCACTTTATCAATTGCTCTCTCTTTCTCCTTCCCTCCTCCCATCCTTTAGTAAAGCCACTTGCCCCAGTAGCACCAAAACAACTAAATAAATAAATGAGAGGATAGGACAATAGCTTCCATGAAGGCTCAGCTCCTGAGCTAGGCCAGTTCCTGTGAACCCTGCGCATCTAGAATAGAGCCAACCCCCTGCTTCAGACCTGTGACCTCAAAGGAACTCAGCTCATCTGACCCACAATGAATGTCAGAGCAAGCCCTTTGAAAGGCTGTTGTTCCCAACCAGACCCAACTTGAGATTTATGAAGGGCCCTGTACCCTACCTACATCAGCTTGCACTGGTGCTCTGAGGGGCTCCTCTGAGAATGGATCCTGATGTAGCCCTCAAAGATAATGGAGGTAGGGGAGGGACATAGTTACAAAACAACAAAACACCAAACACCAGGCAGGGCACAGTGGCACACATCTGCAAACACCAGGCAGGGCACGGTGGCACACATCTGCAATTCTGGGAGGCAGATGCAGGACAACTGTGACTTTGAGGCCAGCATGGGCCACACAGTGAAGACTCATCTCAAAAACAATAAAACCTGACAGGCTTTTAGAGCACAAGAGTACCCGGCACTAACATTATGACCAAGTACCCAACACTCATATTATAACCAAGTACCCACATTATGACCAAGTACCTGGTGCTCACATTATGGCCAAGTACCCAGGACTTACATTATGACCAAGTACCCAGGACTCACATTATGACCACACACCTCCAGGGAGTCTCATCACCAAGTTTGCTGGGAGCATGTGCGAAGAAGACATTCGCCCTCACGGCCTGTGCCAGCTACCATTATCCCAGACTCTCCCTGTGTTGGACACACAGCCTTCTGCCCTTCCTTAGTCAGTTTGGTTCTCTACACTGCACAAGGGCAGCCAATATGAGCTGGGCCCAGAAGACAGGAGATAGTTCACAGGAGAGCAAATGAGAAAGCGCCATCTTCACAGCACTGAGTACAGCCTGCTCAAGGCTGCCTGGTCTGACCTCTGGCAACACAGCACGCTGGGCTCTGGTCTTCCCTGTACAGCCTTCCAGGTCTGTATTCCAGCCCAAAACAATGTATATGCTTAATACACACACAGAGACAAATACACACTCACATACACACACATACTCATATACACACACACACACTCATATACACACACACAGACATATACACACACTCACACACACTCATATACAGACACACACTCACCACCACATAGGCAGAAAACTGTGCTGCTGAACCTGGGGACACCTAATCTCTCCATCAGGTATATCAAACCTGCAGCCACAGACCACCTTTGCCCAGGATATCTGTGAATATGGCTCAACATGAAATTGTGAATTTACTTAAAACACCGAGATTTTTTTTTTCTTCCCATTGGTTTGCTTAACTCAATCACACCACCTCAAACATGAACTAGGGTGCTGACGATGCTGTGTTGTTCTAACAAGCATCTCAACAGGCCTGAGTTCACATCCCCACTGCCCGCTCCTTGTGTCTGCTCTGCCTCCTCTAAGTCCATGACCATTGCATAAACATGCACCCCTCAGCTCACGCTTGTGTCTAAACTCTGTCCTCAGAAAACAGATGTGTGTTTGTTCTCTCTCTCTCCCACCCTGCCTATGGCAGCATTCCCAATGAACTCTCTTTTGCAAGCCTCCTAGTTTCCTGTGACTGACATGCTGTATGGTGTACAGTGCAGTGGTGTACCTTGCTGGGTAACACCAGGGCTGAGTGCAGCTTCCCCAGGTCTCTGCATGGCCCTTTCCCCTTTGTGGCTCCCAAGGCTCTGTTTGAAGCACACAAAATATACAATATCTCATCTCAGCCTCACTGCTAGGTAAAGAGATTAAGAAGCAAGCAAACATTTGTGTGTATGCACATGAGTCACAGTGTGTGTGTGTGTGTGTGTGTGTGTGTGTATCCTTATCGACACGCGCGTGCACACAGTTGTCAGAGGACAATTCAAGGGAACTGGTTCTCTCCTCCCACCATGGGTTCCAGGGACTAAACTCAGGCTGGCAGTCTTGGTGACAAGAATTTTCACCTGCTGAGCCATCTCCCTGGCCTGGAAAGGTAGGTTTTATGCTCTAGCCTTTGAACAGAGGGAAGCCAGCTGGAGGTCAGGCAATGGCTTCCTGCCACAGGCTCCATGTGTCTGCTCCTCCAGAGCTTCCTGCCACAGACTCCATGGGGCTGCTCCTCCAGAGCTCAGGGCTGAGCTGTGTTGGAGGTTACCCTTCTGGAGCTCCTTCATGGCTTCCTGTCACAGACTCCAAGGGGCTGTTCCTCCAGAGCTCAGGGCTGAGCTGTGTTGGAGGCTACCCTTCTGGAGCTCCTTCGTGGCACTCTTAATGGGGTCAGGAGTTGGCTGCTGCAGACAGCTTAGAATTAGGGAATGACACAGGCATGGGACCTAGCAGCAGAGTCAAGACAGGAACCTAAGAACCCAGGTCTCCTTCTGGCCCAGTGACAAAATGGGACTTCCAGAGGAGCTGCCCAGGGGAATTGATTCCCCAGACCACAAAGTTCTGTTGCTGAGCCTATCAGAGGCCAGATCACAGCCCCTGCCCTCCAGAGCAGGCAGCAAACCTAGCTCCCTCTTCTTTGGTAAGATGGGCTGTGATATGTGACACTATTTCACTAGGACCCATCTAGAAGGAGAAACGTGTTTAAGGACATTTCATGGTGTCTGAGCCAAGGAGACCTACATCTGTGGAGTGAGTGGGGTTGGAATTCTTCCCATGTACAAGGAAAACACCAACCTCCCATAGCTGATGCTAACCAGGCCTCTATCAGCCCGAGTCTCCCTGATTTCTCTCTCCCTTTAGCAGGCATAGTCAATGTTAAAAACTGAAGGGTGATAGCTTGTCTCTAAAGTTCTACTTGGGGCTTCCTAAGCTCACCTTCCAATACAGAGAGCACTTCAGGGACACACCTCCGCTGGTCCCAAGGGATTCCAGACTGGAGCTTGAAATCTGTCCGCTCTTGACTAAGACATTGGCCACAGGGTCTCCTGGTGACACTCTAAGCTCTGTTCCAGGTCTCATTCTAAACACTACAAGCATCACATACACCCACAGCATGACCTTAACATGAAATAAAGAGGGAAGCGGGCCTCAAGGCCACTCAGACACTGCCCTGATCACACCTTCGTTTCCACATACATTTGTGGCCTTCTATCACAACCAAGCAGAGAGCAGGCTGGCACTTCATCCCATACTGTTTACTTTGAATTTTCATGTAATAGCAATCAAAACTGCTCTATGGGCACAGAAAGAAAAGCAATTTAACATCTGATGCTTATTCTTACTGACCACTTCAAGCCCAAATCAATAACAGAATCATCATTTACGTTTACATATGCACAGAGTGTATGTACGAAGTAAAAACTGGAGAATAAAAACAACCCTTAAGAGCAGAACATGTGCACTGGGTGGCATTCACATGACCAGACCGTAGCAGCTCAGGATGAAATACTGAGCGAGTTTGCAACTGAAACCTCTAAAACCCTACACCTGTGTTCAGAATGTTACATGTTGACCACACGCGTGACTTCCAGGCTGAGGCTTGGTGTCCTGCAACTCTGGGGAACAACGGAGCTAAACAGACCCCAAGAAGCCATTGACATTGCCAGGCAACGAGCAAATTAATAATTAAGGTTTACTACAGGCCAGGCCAAGGGGCATTTGTAGCATAAAAAGAGCTGTTTCTAATCAAGGCATATTGAGTGAAGTTAACTGCCTCTGTCTGTTAGGTCAACAGGATTAAAGAATCCTGATTTTCCCAAGTGGCACTAGACCAGAAACTCTTATCAAGGTAAAGAGCAAGTTTCACTCACAGCAGTCTCCAAAAATGGTTTCAAGCATCAAAAATGGCAGGCAAGAGAGACTAAGGGGCAGATAGACTGCAAAGCAGCAGTTTCCTCTCAACGTGAAGTCAGATCGCCAGCAGGCTTCCGTCAGGACACCGGGCAGCTAGGATCACCATAGGACAGGGACATTCTCAGAGCTGGCCCTTGCTCAGACCTAAGTGGCCACTCCGGAGATAGGGTGAACAAGGACGAGGCCCACAAGGATGGCGCTGCAGTTCTGCTAGCACTCAGGGAGCCTAAAGGCCCTGAGGTAGTAAAGACTCCAGGCCAACTGGGGAAGAAATGGGGTAAGTGTTGGGGGCAGGCAAACACTACCGCCCCTCCCAGACCCCCTCTCCTGTCCATGAACAGCTGGATTGAATTTCCTTTCCTTTTTCACCCCCAGAGAATAATCGACACCCCCCCCCCATCTCTAGTCGCAGCCCCCTTTCCAAAACTCGTCATGCGCAAAGCCACTGCGCAGCTACTCCAGCAAGTTGCGGGGGGGGGGGGGGGGGAGGGGTTCCCCGAGGCTCCCCGCGATCCCCACGCCACAAGCAAGTGACATCAGAGGCTCGCGTGGACCGGTCCTGCCGCAAAGCCCGGCGCGGGGCGTGCGTGCGTAAGTGCGAGGGGAGCCCGCCCTCGCAAAGCCGGTGGCACTAACCCTTCTTAAATTTATTCAGGCAGCCAGAGCTGCAGAAGGAGCGCACGGAGGCCGTCTCCCAGCAGCCGCGTCCCTTCATCCCCTCGGCCAGCGGCCTCCGAGCAGCTGGGCGCTACATGGCTCCAGGTCCGGGGAGCGCAGCTCGGAGGACTGCAGGGCGGAGGCGGCGATGGCGGCGAGCGCTCGCGGGTCCTGGTGTCGCGTCACACAGAGCACCGGGCCGCCCTGAGCTCAGTCCCTTAACCCCGTCTGCGCTGTGCGAGCCGAGCCGCCTCCTCCCCCGAGCCTGCGCTGCCGCAGCGGTGCGACCCCGCGAGCACCGGGGCGCGGGGTTTGGGGCGGGCTTCCCGTGGCCACGTCACGTCTGCTCGCGAAAATCCGAGCGAAGGTGCCGCCCCCTGCAGCAGCAGGCTCCGAGCTACTGCATTTCAAAGGAAGGGTGTCCTTGAGAAGGGGTGGGGGGGTGGGAAATAGGGTGGCCCGCAGACTGACGGTGGGTGATTCCAGGAATTTGAGGTCTTCCCTGAGACCGGTCACCTAACCGTGCCACGGCAATGATGCATCTGTGTCCGGCCACCTGAAGCTACCTGGCCACCTTCTTGGTGGAAGGCAACAGGCAGGGCCCCCCAGGGACTTAAGCTCCTTTAGGCACTTCTGCTACAGGACCGCAGGCATCTGGGGACATCTGTCTCTGTCCAGACTTTTATGAATACAAGCGTCCTGTGGAAGTCTGGCGGGCATCACAAATTCAGTGTCCAAATGTGACTTTCTTGTAGTCCCCTAGAGCTTTCTCCCAACCCTTCCTCCTCCCCTCTCCCATCAGCTAACTGGGCCCAGTTGCTCAGCTAAGAAACCTCAGAGACAGTCTTGACTGATCAGCCTTTAAGACCACTGGGCCAGCACATTCTGTGGGCAGTGCCCGGAAAACACATCCCCACTGTTCTCCATCACCCCACTCCGGGATCACGGACTCTTAGAAAGCGGCCCAGAAGCCGGGCGTGGTGGCGCACGCCTTTAATCCCAGCACTCGGGAGGCAGAGGCAGGCGGATTTCTGAGTTCGAGGCCAGCCTGGTCTACAAAGTGAGTTCCAGGACAGCCAGGGTTAGACAGAGAAACCCTGTCTGGAAAAACCAAAAAAAAAAAAAAAGAGAGAGAGAGAGAAAGCGGCCCAGAAAATCTTCCAGTTTCCACTCTGGCTGCCCGCAGTCCACACTCAGTACTACTACCCAAAAGATGCTGCTCAACGTCAAGAGTCAAGATCCCACATATGAACCCACATGGCAGCAATTTCTAGATGGAGCCGTATCATCGGGCCCCTAATCTTCCTACTCTTGAGAGGCCTGTCTAACTGAGCCCCAGCCTCAGTTTACAGGCAGGTTTGGGGTTTTTTTGTTTGTTTGTTTGTTTCTGTTTTTGTTTTTTAATAGAATTTGTGTGTGTAGGAGTCAGTCCAGGGCAGGATATTTAGCCACATGCTCAGTATGCTGGAAGCTGGAAGCATCTGACTAAAAGCTGCACCTCTATCCTGAGCAGGAAGAGCAAGAGAATGCAGTCCTGCCTGTCTCCCCACACTCGGCCACTCTGGATTACTCGAGGAGTCAGCAAAGAAAACACATCTAGAAAAGAAAGTGAAGTAGTAAATAAAATAATAATAATAAAATAATAATGCAGAAGAAAACAATCTCGAAGTCCAGGGAGAGCAAATGCACACAAACATGTAAGCACATATATGTACACACACGTGTGTGCACACGAACACATGCGCATGCACACATCTGCACACTCCTTTGAACATACATGTTTGTATGCTCATCTTTCTTTTATTTTATACTGTAAGCCACATCAAAACATTATCACATTGTGCTCGTGCAGAATGGTTAGAGTTCGGCCTAGGAGGACAGTAGCTAGGTATGTTAGCTGAAGGGGACCAAGTAGCAAGGTCAAGGGACCCAGCATCACCTCCACTCACCACTGGGACACTGCTAACCAGGCTCTGATTACACCAGGCTCCTCTTTTCTCAGACTAGTGTGCACACACACACACACACACACCACACTAAAATTCATGTACACAAATTGGTGTGTGCACCTGTGCATATGTGTGTGTGTGTGTTCACGCATGTGCACAATTTTCCAATGTCCATCCCAGTGCCAGAGGCGAGAGGAAAAAAAGACGCTAAACTGAGGGCTCTAAGGTGCAATGTGGCAGGCAGTACAGTGAGAGCCACAGGCATGTCTCCACCCTGCAGCCCAGTGTGAGGATACGATGCTTCAGCAGGAGAGGAAAAAGCAAGACACTGTGTACCTGTCACCACTGGCAGTAAAGACAGATTCAACCTAAGAGCCCACCTGCCGGGGGATGTCTGTGTTATCAGCTTCATGGATGCCAAAGAGCCATGTAGACTCACCTAGGCAATGGCAGCACAGGTTAAAACTTACACTAAAGACCAAAACGCTGGAAGAAAAGCAACTCACACAACATGTTTGTAATGGAGTGGAAGCCACACAGAAGCAGGCTTGTTAGAGCAGCAGACACAGGGGCCAGTTTCTTGGGATTCAGGCTTCTTTCTTCTCCTCCATCCTGTGTGCCCTATTGGAACTTTATTCCCTGCCAGTTTCCTGCACAGACTGAACTTCCTGAGGACAGGGTACGTGGCCTCCCCTCATTGTTCCCAGCTTCCGGTGTGACCTAATAGGTATTCACAGATTGAATGGGCACAGGGGTGACTCAGAGATGAGATCAATTAATTGGTTGCTCCAAGTGGCTTAGTCATCTACCATGAACCCCACCTGTCGGAGCCTATCAAACCAAACCCACTGCTATCTCTGGCTCTCCGCTGTGCCACCTTCAAGTTTGTGCTTCTGATACGCATGCACCCTGCCCCACAGCTCCCTTTGTCCTCTGTACAGGAACAGAGGAGGGGTTAGCCCAGAGGTAATGGCCACAGCCCCTGTGCGGCTACCTTAAGTATGAAGCTTTAAAGAAGCAGTGTTCTAAGAATAACCATACATAGGCGCTGACTACCATTGTCATTAATAAATAAGTGAAAAGAATTCATTCAAAAGCAATTTGTGAGACTGGGTTGCTAGGCAATTAAAATAATGTCTGAAGGGGAAAACTGTCATTGATTATGCTAAAGTTACAAAATTATGGGAAAGAATGTGCCATTCACATCTGTTTCATAAAAAGGACAGGGCCTGGGCTGATTCTGTCCCACATGTGTTGTATGGTCCTGAGCCTGGTGGGAGTCTGAGCAAGAGGCTGCCAACTCTGGAAGACCAGGAAGCACAGTTGGGGTTGGTGGCGTCAGCCAGTTCCTTGCTGGCCTCTATAGCTGCCATTCAATGGCTCCTGTTGGTTATTAAACAGAGTCTTTGTCTTGTTGGAGCCTAGATAGTCCTTTCGCTGACCAATCCCTGAAGACTGTCCACTTGTTTAGACTTCAGTCATGACTTGTTTCTTACTTAAGGTGACAACAAATACAACTGAAAATATTGCAGTTATCACGGACTATCCCCCTGAGGTGGTCAATTAACAGTTTTGATGAGCTCATTTAAATATATTAAAATTGCCACAAATTTACTTAGTCATTTACAACCTAATACTGTCATCACTGAGAGTTCTTGGGCCTCTAGTGTCCAGACATGAAAGAGTGAGTTTCTGTTGCTTTAACTATTTAGACCATGGTGTTGTTCCAAGAGTCTGAGCTGACTAATACAGCTTCTTATGCAAAACCCTGGAGCTGTCAGCACCAGCCTAGGTGGGAGCTACCTTGGGGAAAATGATCCACCCCAGGCACTCACAACCACCTTCCCAAGCCTTGCTGGACTAAAGGGTCCAGCTCCATGCTAAGCTTAACTCAATGGTGGAATGGCTCGTAGACAGTGCAACTGTGCAGCTAGAGAAATGGATGTAGGGAACGAGAGCATCAAGCCTTGGTCCTCCAGGGAATGACCGGGATGCAGGGCTCAGACCTCCAAGCTCCACTTCCCCTGCACTTTCCCAACCCCTGACTAATACATCCTCTGACATAAGCATTCAGACATTTCTTGTGCCACAATCACAAGTTTGAGGGCAGCCTGGTCTACATGTGGTGCACGGCTTTAATCCCAGCACTTGGGAGGCAGAGGCAGGCGGATTTCTGAGTTCGAGGCCAGCCTGGTCTACAGAGTGAGTTCCAGGACAGCCAGGGCTACACAGAGAAACCCTGTCTCGAAAAACCAAAAAAACAAAAAAAAACCAAAACAAAACAAAAAAAAACCTAACCAAACAAACATGGAGAAAATACCAGAAAAATATACAACAGAAGACATACAGAAGAATGAGTGCTGACTCCGTGGCAGCATAAATTCCAACTACCCAACGGGTACCATGGCAATAGATGATTAGCAAGCTTCAGAATGTACATGATTGGCCAACAAACAGACCAGACCTACCCAGTCTCAAAGGCAACGGGAGAAATGCAAAACAGAAAACGGAGGAAGTGCCTTTTTGTTAGATGTTTACTTGGTAACAGAGTAAGGAGGGCACCAAGGAAGCTGACAGTTCATACTGTTGGACAATAGGTGTGTGTGCGTGCGAGTGTGTGCGTGTGTGTGTGTGTGTTTGCACATGTGTGCACACTTCTCTGTGTGTGTGCCTGCTCATATCACAGTGCTTCTGTGGAGGACAAAGGATACTCTGCAGGAGTCAGTACTCCCCTTCCAACTTATGGGTCCTAAGGATTGAACTCAGGCCATCAGTCTCAGAGGTGGGGACCCAAACCTGCTAAGCCATTCTGCCAGCCCTTCATTGTCTTTTAAAGGCAAAGTCCCTTGTTGAAATGGAGCTCACCCATCAGCTAAGCTGGCCAGTAGCATTCATGTGAGGGTCTGCCTGTCTCCACCCTACTCCCAATAGCTGGATTAGAGACATGCCCAGCCTTTGTGTGTGTGAGTGCTGAGGGTGTTAACTCAGGCCCTTGTGTTTGCTCAGGAAGCACCTGACATACTTCCCCTGGTTCTTCATGTTCTGCTTGGCCAGTAATCTGGTAGAGCCCACTGATATTCATCATGTGCACCCATGTCACCCAGCAATTTCACTCCTTGGGAGCTGTGCTAAGTCAGATACACCACAGCACTCTCTGGAATAGCAACAGAATGTAAAGAATCTTAATCAGCCATCAAGAGGCAAGTTAGCCAAGTTATGATACCCTGTAGAGTTCTATACCATTGCTTTAAGCCGATGTATATCTAGTTGAATTGGCACACGAGGATCTTCAAAATACACTAGGGCCAGAGAAAAAGCAAGGAGTGGTTTAATGTAATCTTATAGGTGTAATGGAGGCGTGGGGGAGAGGCACCTCTCCTTCACTTTGGGAACATTTTGCAGATGTTCCACTGTAACAAATTGTGCAGCTCTCTTGGGAAGAGAGTGAGGTGGAGGGAGATGATGAGAGATGACTAAATTTTGCACCATATATCTTAGAATCCATTTAAATATTTCACAGTGTTATGTTTCCTAAGTATACATAATTCTCACAGAGATGGGGACAAACAGACCACATGAATGCCTGTTCATGCCGAAACCTGTGGCTGAGAACAGAGCCTGGGGTCACATCAGAAAAGCCACCACACCAGTGCACACAGACCAACCTGGTAGGCAGCAGTCAGAGAGGGACTGGATCATTTGGCGCATGCGTGGCACAATCCCCAAGAATCGGAGGAGCAGAGCCGCCCATGGCGACGGGCCCTGCAAAGAAGGGACACAACTGCAACCAGGTGTGGAGGGACCAGGGCTCAGGTACCTGTCATCCAGCCAGGCTGGAGGCCTCAACCCACCCTCAGGTTCCAGACTGCTGGCAGCAGCTCACAGCCACACTGGTGAGCATGGGAGTGTGGCCCGGGCATGAGGAAAAGGCACCCATGAGGGTATCTGGGCATTCGCCTGCACTCACCTCCTAGGCCTGCTCTGAGCCATATGGTCAGAGAGGTGACAGGACAATGATAGAGCCAGCAAGAGGGTCTGATAGAGGTGAAGAGAGGAGACATCGGGAAAGGCAAAACATGACAGGTATGCCCTCGCACAGCCACTGAGTGTGATGGCTTTGCTGGAAACCCTCCACAGGTCCTCATGTCATGTCAAACATGCGCGTGTGAAGTCCTACCTTCCAGATGCATTTGTCATTCACTGTCCTCCAGCCTCCTTGTCCCCCAGTACCAGACAGTGTCAACTGTCCATAGTCTTTCCACCCTGTGGGACAATGTCTATGTCCATGGCACAGACCCATTTCTGTCTTACTGCCCCATCAGTAAGGGGCAGTGCTGTAGAGGAAGTGCTGTCTCCCTCCAAGCTCTAGTTCTGCCTGCACAGCCTCTGCTCCTCTGCCCCAGCAGAGCCCAGCACCTTTCCTCTTTTTCCTCGTGGCCTCTGAGGTGTGGTTTGAATGAGAATCACCCCTGTAGGCTCAGCCCTTGAGTTGGTGGAACTGTTTGGGAAGGATTAGGACGTGTGGCTTTGTTGGTGGAGGTGTGTTACTCGGGTGGGCTTTAGATCTCAAAAGACCACACCAGACCCAGTCTCTCTCTCTGCCTTCTACCTTCTATGGTTTATGATGTAAGCTCTCAGCTACTGCTCTAGTGCCATGCCCCTCTGCCTGTTGCCATGCTCCCCACCATGAAATCATGGACTCACCCTCTGAAACTGTGAGCAAGCCCCCAGTTAAATGCTCCCGTGATCATGGTGTCTCTTCACAGTGATAGAGCAGTAACTAAGATACTACCTTTCCCTCACAGACAGTTCTGTCCCCAGGCACCAGCTGCATACCTGAGGGTCAATAGCTTTCCTTTTTCTCTCAGTACCTTCAAAGGCATTACCCAATCCATCTGGATCAGCTGCATCTATCTGCTCCCTTCCAGGGCCTCAGCTTGCATGTTCCCTTTCATGTCCAGCCTCTGGGTTATCACAGGAACAACTGACTGAGAACACCATTTCTCCCCAAGGCTAACCTGTCACAGCTTCCTGGTGCCAATGGTAACAGTTTAAGTTTTGTATATTTGTATATTTCAGCCTATAGGAGTTATGCCTTGTGGATCTCTGTGCTCCCCACTGCCTCTGTCCACCTGGCCAGAGGTGATCTACCCTTCTCTTTTTGTCTGAGTCCTGCCCAGACCTGAGCACTGGGTGTGGATCTCTTTCTATCTCCAGGGGCTTCAGCAGTGGCAGGAAAGCTCTCAACATACACTGGCGCAGGAGGCTCTGAGTCCCTGCAAATGGTCAGTATCTTGAGGGACTGGGAAGGTTGGCTCTCACTTGACTTGTCCCAGAGCTGCCAAAACCTGGGAGTGGACACAACATAAATTCATTCTCCCATAGCTGTGGATGCAAGATATCCAAAATCGAGGTGTCAGTAGGGCTGTGCTCCCCTCAAATGCTCTAGATGTAGACTCCTTGCTTCTTCCCGTGTCTGCTGGCCTCAGGAATTACTTGGCTTGTGACATCATTCTACGTCTGCCTTGCTTTTCCCATTCTATGTCCTTATATATGTGTGTGTACAGCACATGCCCATGTTTCCATGTGTATGCCTGTGTGTATGTGCCTGAGTGTGCCTTTGTAGACTGCCCTCCTGTGTGTGCATATGTGTTGGATGCATATTCATGTCTGTGCTTGTATAGTGTCCTTGCATATGCATGTGAATGTATGTGTCCATGCATGTACAATGTGTGGAAGTGCCTATGTGTGTCCCTATACAATGTTTTCATGTGTGTCCCTATACAATGTTTTCATGTGTGTCCCTATACAATGTTTTCATGTGTGTGCATGTGTGTTCTGTGCCTGTGTATGTGTGCATGCACACACGTGTATGTGTGTTTGTGTGTTTCCGTCAAACTGCAATAGGAACCTGAATAACTTTGCCATAAAGATTACATCTGCAGAGACCTATTTTCCCAAATAAGGTCACACTAACAACAAGTACAGGGCATTAGGACATAATGCAGCCCACAAGACTGGTGCTAATGCTGCACTTGATACACAGGGTGAGACTCTGGTTCTTGTGAATAGCCATCCAAGCAAGAGTGATGAGGTCAGAGCAGGGAGGAAAGTGTGCTGGAGACAGCAAGTTGGATCTGGAGGGATGCAGGCAGGACTGGCTGCACTTAAACCCTGCCTAGGCATAGAGAGCACAGTGCACTCCCGGAGCTGGAGGCTCTGCTCTCGGCAGTGTGGGCTCCAAAGCTGACCTGCAGAAAGGCCTTCCCAGAGCTAGGAGCTAGCAGGGGAAGGCTCTTCAGGAAAGCAGTGGCAAAAGCAGAATTTGTCCCTTAAACACACAAGGCACAGCTCTGAGGAATCCCAGGCGGGAAGGTGGCCAGATGCAAAAATGTCAACCTCAACCTTGATAGGGAACTTAATCAGGACTGAGACTGCATAGCCTGAAGGAATGAATGTAACTCAAAGAAAGTGTGACAGGAAAAGGGACAGGGCCTGGCTGCAGGGGGAGGCAGAAATGAGGCTCATGGAAGAGGGGTAATCATGCCTGGAGACACAGAAGATGAGGCCTGGTTTCTGAAAATGTAGCCCAGGGACTAGATCAATTAAGAATGTAGGCTCCTGAGTATGCATAAGAGGTTCCAAGGCAGGCTGCTTATGCAAAGGACTGACACGAAGCCCACTCGGTAAATGATTCTGCCATGTCTTCTTATATGTGAATACTCAGTGCCCAGACTCTAGCAGCAGGTAGGATTAGATAAAAGGAGGTAGGAACTCAACTGGATGACCTTTAGGTGACCTCATCACCCCTGAAATCAAATTCAATGTCCACTGCAAATGGTTTCCAAGGCTGGGAGCCAGTAGAGGGAGCCATCTGGCCCATGGCATGTATGCAAGAGACTCTACACAGGTGCCAGGACTTATGGCAGCTTCTCCCACAGAGCCACCAGCGTCACCCAGGCTGGCTACAGAAGTGCTGTGGCACACCACTGTGGGAGGGGCCAGGGACTCAAAGGGGTGGGGAAAAGATCCTTGTCAGGAGACAGCATACTGAACACTGGCACCCACAACTGCGATTAGTTCTGCCTTTGCCCACCTGGGGTACTTGTCACCACAGTGTGAGGAGAGAACGGGATTCTGCACCTGGATATGGGGTGTGACTTTGGCATGCCTTCCCTCCTTTGTGACCCTGAGTTTGTGGAAGGTCCTCTCATCATGTTGGAGAGTTGGGCCTTAGATACCTGCGACCAAGCCACTCCGGCTCTTCCTTGACATAGTTAAGATGGCAATGGTTCTCTACTCCCAGCAGTTTACAGCTGAGTTGCTTTCAGAATGCCTGGCACCCAGTGTTAGCTGCTTTTGCCATGAGGATAGGCAGGCCAGGCAATGCTGGGGAAGATGCAGTAAGAAGAGGTCAGGAGGCCCAGCTGTAGTCCCAGCTGCAGTCCCAGCTGCAGACCCAGCTGCAGACCCAGCTGCAGTCCGAAGCCCTTCCTGGGAGTTGTTTCTTTGGATAGAGGCTGCTTATGGTCTTGGGTGTTAAATCTCTGATCCTCCTGGAGTAGTCTCTACCTTTTTATCGAGGCTCCAAGCCTGGCTAGCCAATATTCCTGGATGACATCTGACTCAAAGGCACTCCCCACCTAGGGAATGTTTCCTCCAAGTTTGGACCAGCTATCCCACAAGGCCCTCACAAATTGGAGACAACCCATGGGAAGAGACATGAAGAGCACTACTGAATACCTGTGTGCCAAGCTGGCACTGTGGTGTTACACTCCAGGTCAGTGTTGTGTTCTCCACTTTATAAGCCATGCCATGGAGGCACAGAAGGGTAACCTAGGCTCAACTGCTTTCACCAAAATAATGCTGGTTTGATTTCTAGGCATTCATTACACCTCATTATCTTTTGCCTTGAGGAATCTATCAGGAAGATTCAGCTCCTATTCCTCAGATATGTCAACTGTGCGACTTACCCACAATATAAGATACAACAACAAAACTATTTGCAAAACAAAAATGTGAACTGGGTCTAGGTTTAGGTATCACTAAGTATCAGCTATAGGATTTGGCAACACTCAAGTGGTACCTCCTTCAGTTACAGAGGAGATATGAGCCTGCTTTAATTATTGAGGAGGTTTTAAGTTGTTCAGAGTACGGGTAAAAATAGGTAGCCTGATTACATTACAGATATGCAGTATGCTAAAAATATACACACACCCCTCAACTTGATCTAACTATGGAAAACTTTTTGACTATGAAGGTAAAATTTTCAGAACAAATGACTGGCAAAACTCAAGTACACTGTTTTCCTAAAAACAACGCCCTCTGCTTAGCTGGCAGTATATCTCTGGATTTCTTATTTTATGAAACATGCCAACAAGGAAGGACATCAGAGTATAGTCATGAGTCAGCCATCCTTCCAGAGTCATTCTCTAAAGGGTTCATTCATTCATTCAGCCAAAACACAAGCTAGTGGGAAAAGAAAACTGAAGTAGAAAGAAGTGATAAGAAAAATTTGTGTGGAGAACACATATTATCCCTCCTCCCTCGTGACCTTTTCTCTCTATAAAGCATCAGTGACAGGCAGATGGTACCTGGGTACCCAGCAGTCTGCTTAATTGAGCAATGCTACGTTCTTGGCATGCATTTTCACGGCACTGCAGCACCACTGCAGCTCACACTGACCCCCAAACCTGCACCCCACCTCATGCATCTTCACCACCTTTCCTCTCACCGGCACTGGCACCGCTGAGGATCGGATGACTGAGGGCACAAGCCCACCAGAGTCCTCTCTGATACACACAGCCTAGGCTGGACAGAGCAAAACACAGCCCAGGTCTACCAGGCGAACCCACTAAGACCCAGAGGGCTCATCTAGACTGGCTGGGTCAGAATAGGCACCTCACAGTTTGGGATTTAACAGAGACCTCCAGGGCTTCAGCTTGTGCCCCCTTAACCTCCACCCACTCTCCACTCCATTATCTTCCCCAACAAACCAAAAGCCCTTTGTCTAGGCAATCCCCCCCACCCCCAGCAGCCCACCCACCTGGTAACTCAAGGAGTTACCAGGTCTGTCTGACCTTGCCAGGTGATGGAGATAGGGACTGACTGCTGGTAGGAGCGAAGGCAGAGGTGGCCCATCAAGTTTAAACACATCTCCTGCTTCAGCTGATCGCTCAAGGCAGGAGAGGGCAGTTTTAAGGGCTGAGGAGGTCCTAAGGCTCCTCTAGCTGGGTAGTTTCCCAGAGTGACCTCAGCCTGCTTACTCAGAGGCACAGGCAGGATGGAGAGGGCTTTTCCTGTGACGGCCACCACTGGAGTTTAAAACCCCCTCTCCATGCCGGGAACACACACACACACACACACACACACACACACACTCTGCCTGGTCAGTATCCACTGCAGAACACATCTGCCTGAGTGAACCTCCTAACTCTCAGGTGCATGGGCAAGATCCTCACTCTAGAAGCCGATGATTGAATCTCAGATGTCTAGAGAGAGGAGAAGGAGGTGGTAGGGAAAGGGATTTACTTCTCTTTTGCAGCCTCTGAAGGTTGATGCTTGCCTTCCTCTAGTAAAAGATGGCTGGCCTCTCTAGGCTGAATTCAGTGCCTGGGCTTCCCAGAGCCAGTCCCCAGCACACAGAGAGGAGGTATCTCTCTTGGGACATTAGCCTGGGTAGCATCCTTCCCACTGTTGAACTGCTGGCTGCACACAAGGTGAGAAATTGCCTGTTCCTGTCCCACTTCTGCCTAAATCCTTTGTCCCTCCCGTGAGGGCAAAGGGGCCTCGACCCAAGACTGGGGCTAGTGCAGGGGCAGAGCTTTGAGCTCAGCCCTCCAGGATACTCTCAGCTAGGGCTGAGGAAAAGCAAACAGCTCAAGTGGCCGGACGCCCCGGGGCCCTCCTGCCCAGCCCGGTCAGCCCGCCAACTCACCCCAGGGAGGGGCTCTCCAGAGTGGATGTGGATCTGGCCCCGGGGCTGCGGGGGCTCAGGCAGTCTCCACCTTCCCGCCGCGCTCTCAGCGCCTCTCGGTGCTGTGCCGGCTGCCGCCGCGATGAGCCCGCGAGGAGGGCGGCGCTGGGGTCTGGGATGCGATGCGCCAGGGGCCCGCCTCCCCGCCGCGCCCGCCGCTTCAGCACCGCGGACAGCGGCCAGCCCCGCGCACGAGCGGCCTCGCCCGGATGCCCGGGCCCTTCCCGAGCCCCAGGTCCCTGCTGCCCGGCTCCAGGCTCCCGGCTGGACAAAGGCTAGCTCCCTTGGAGGGACGCGCGAAGGCGGCGAAAGCGCAGCTCAGCCTCTTAAAGCGTATCGGCGTGGTCGGGAACCCGACCTTGCACCTATCTGGGCCCAATCATGACCAGGGAGGAGACTGGCCCCTCTCGTAGGTCCAACATGGGAGGGGCCCAGAGAAGATCGAAGCTCAAGACCTCATCTCTCCACTATCATATGTTCTGGACCTGTCTTGTGAACTAGAGGTTGGAATAGAGGATGTTGGGGTTCCATCCGACCTGCAATTTCAGTCCTTCCCACCCACCAGCCCATCCTTGGTGTCAATCAACCAACAGATGGGACTGCTAGAGCTTGGTGACATCACCCATAGCCACTTCCACGTTGTTTTCATTTCTGTTAAAAATCTCTCCTGCTGTTCCTTGTTCTCAGCCAAAAGTCCCCAGATGAGATGGAGGTGCTCTTCTGACTTGGCTTCCGAAACAGAGCAGCCACTTGACCCTCAGCTTCATTTCTCTTCTGGGATAGGTGGGGGTTGAGAGCCTGAGGAAACCCAACCAGTCTAGAGAATCCACAGTGGGTGGCCACGGAGGCCCCGCCCACGAGGTGAGGAAACCCTCTCCCTCTCTGAACTAAATTGGTCACTCCTGCCTAATTCTTTTTACAGCACCACAACTTTTTCTCTCATTAATTAAAATACAGAAGCATTTTTATTTTTACCTCTGGCCAAATTCCCTGACCCTCATTGGAACAGGGAAAACAGAACACAGCAATTTAAAAGTCTAGGTTCATAAATCCCATCCAAGCACGTGAGAGATTTCGCACAAGCATTCAGGCAGAGGCTGCTGAGAATGAGTATGGTCTGAGACACTCACAAAGGGAAATGTGTTGGACCAGAGACTCTGTGCCTTCTTTTTCACAAGAAAGTAGAGCAATGTGCTGTGCCTTAAAGAGATGGAGCCTGCTCTTGGGATCCTTTTCTTCCTGGGTCGCCTCATCCCAGACTTGATATGAGGGTTTGTGTCTAGTCTTTCTGTATCTTGTTATGCTATGTTAGGTTAATATCACTGAGAGGTCTCCTCTTTTCTGAAGGGAAATGGAGGAGTGGTGGATGGAGGGGTGGTGACACTGAGAGGGGCTTGGGGGTGGACAGGGGACGGAAAGGAATGGAGGGAGGGGAGGCTGTGATCTGGGTGTATTGTATGAAGGATGAGTAAACAATAATAAAAGGACAAAAAGAGGCGGGGCCGCTAACTCAGAGTTACCTCACCTTCCTTCTCTTTCTTTTTTAAAGAAATGTGCTGTCAAGACTCAGAAAGAAGAGGGCCTTCTTGCTGCAGACAGTCTAAACCTCCAGAAGATAGGAAACCAAATGGTCATGGCTTCTTAGTCTCTTTGTGCATTACCTCATTTGGAATGGGATGTCAGGAGGATTTTGTGACAAAGGATCCCTGCAGTTTAGTCCCTTTGTCTAATTTATGGCAGGATCAGCATTTCCCAGCATGCCTGCATCTTTATATCAGAGACCAGTGAGGGCCCAGACAGGCTCACTCTCACATACGTGCATGTGTGCATTCATGTGTGTTCAAGTGTGTGCGTGAATAAATATGCGTGTACACACACTGGAACAAAGTTTTAAAAATTCAGTCACATGTCTATTTTTATACTGGGCTCCAAATGGTTAAAGATTTGAAACAGAAACAAGCTGAGACATATAGCAAGATTTTAAACTTGTCTGGTCAGTTCATTACTTTCTGGATCTGGAAAAGCTTGATACCTAGAACACACTTTCCTGATTCTCGCCCACAGAGGCTGGAAAACAGTGCTGTGCCAGGCCCTTTACCTCCTTCAGCTTCTGGCAGGGGTTGGGGTGGAGGGGATGGAGGCCCTTTGACCTTCTCTCTACACACTATGATGCTGGTGGGCAGTGAACACACGGAGCCCTCACCCCAGCCCATCCTTTTCTCCTGTTCCCAGCCCTCCTCCTTCCTCTCTGAGCCCCCTAGGATGTTTTACAGGAGCCCAGATCAGCTGCTTTGGTGGAGGCCTGCCAAGCTCCCATCCACGTGCACCACAGCACCACTGAGTTGTGCTGAGAACCTTCTAGAATGAGCAGACCTAGGGTTTGGGTGGACTGGGAATGAGGTGTGCTTTAGGACTCCATCTAATTCCTTTTCTGGCCACCACCACCCACTCTCTCTTCACTCCCAGTTCATACCCTGTTAAGTCAACCTAGAGAAGGCAGTCTGGAGCAGGTCTGTCTTCTTGGTAGGCAGGGAATAAAAGATCCTCTCAGCTTACAGAAAGCACACAGAACTTGGCCCTCTCCAGGGTGCTTAAAGGCCCCAGGAAGGTAATAGCCATAGCAAAGAAAACCCTCAAGACATAATAGCGGCTTGCACCTGAGTTATGCCTCAGAGCTGCAGCTGTGGTAACTGAGGACAAGAGGAGAGAGAGACTGGTGAGCCACATGCATTTTCTGTAGAATTGAAAAGGCCTTTGTGACATCATCACATTGTAACTGATGCGATGCTCCTCTAGGAACAGACCTGTCAGCCAGAGCTAGAAAAGAGTCACAAGTGACATGATAGGTCACTGGACTCTGTACCTCAGTGTACATCTGTGTAAGATGAGGACTTAAGGTTGGCTGATTTCTGCCATGTCTTTCAACTTTTAATACCCAGTGCCTTGAGAACAGTGACGGCATCCGAGTAGTAGAGTGCTGGCTGTCCAGGCAGGAGGACCTGAATTCAATTCTGAGCATCCACAACTGGGCATGGGGTTTGCACTTATAACCCCAGCACCAAGAAGGTGGGGGCAGGCAGTTCCCTGCAGCCAGCCTATCTATGAGTCAAACCACGGGTCTCAGTAAACAAGGTGGGGTCAAGAGAGGACCAATGCCTGAGATTGACTTCTGGCTTACCCGTGTGTGTGTGTGTGTGTGTGTGTGTGTGTGTGTGTGTGTAAATAAGGATGCAATGAAACCACTGAACTACACCACTCCACGTGGGAAAAGGAAACATTGTTCAGAGAGATTCAAAACTGCCAGGTGTAGCTGTCTTCCGTACTTTGTAGGTTCCTCATTCTTCCACTCTTCTTCACCCTTTATCTTCCACCCCTGTTAATACACTAACACTAAATAAGAGAGAGAAAAGAATAGAGAGAAATGGAAAGGAGAAGGTGTTATCCTTAGATTACTTCCTGCTTGTTAGGGTCATTGAGTTCCTTGGGGTGAGTTTGATCTTTGTCATCAGAATATCTAATTTCTTCTTGTTTCTTCTTTGCACACAGCTACTTAGCAAACTGCAACCAAAGACAACCAACAGCCAAAGACAACCAAGAGCCAGCCAACAGCCAAAGACAACCAATGGCCAACAGCCTGTCCAGCCTCTTGGGGCACTAACCTTTATGTACCTTCTGAGTATTTCCCAGAATTCCAAACGTCACACAATTGCAGAAACTATCTTCAGCTAGCAAACCATGCCTCTGCTACAGCATGAGGCAAGAGGCAAATCATAGCCAGCTGCTGTAGACGATCTGAAGCAGGCCCACAGCCCCACACCTGAGATCAAAACAAAAACATTTTCTTATAATATTTCTGTTTTTTTTTTTTAAAGAACCCAAAACTCCAAAATTGTCACTACAGCCATGGCTACCTTCAGGGGTGCAGTGCAAATAGCAAAGGGTAGGCAAACCCTTGCCAGTGTTCAGTGTTTTGGAAGAGGGAGTCTGTAAGCTGGAACAGCCTGGAAGTGTTGAGAGTATCTATGGGAGAGGTTTGCAATGGAGAAGATCTTGAGAGCTAGCCATGGGGCCATGCTAAGTCTTACAGATATGTGCTAACTAGGGAATTAGATGCTCCGTTTGTTTGAGGTAGAGGCAGATAGGGAGGCAGTGCCTGTGGTGGTTTGAATGAGAATGGCCCCCATAGACTCATAGATTTGAGTGTTTAGTCATGGGGAGCAGCACTGTTTGAGAGGATTAGGAGGTGTGGCCTTGTTGGAGGAAGTGTGTCACTGGGGGTGGGTTTTGAGGTTTCAAAAGCCCCACACCAAGTCCAATGGCTCTCTTTTCCTGTTGCCTTCTCTACCGCTGTGTCTGCCTGTGAGGACAAACCTCTGACACTATAAGCAACCTCCAATTAAATGCTTTCTTTTGTAAGAATTTCCAGGGTCATGGTCTCTCTTCACAGCAATGGCACAGTAATTAAGACCAAGTAGGTGTCAGGGAGCTGGGTATTGTTGTGACCATGATACATGTTGGCGGAATGTGGACTTTGAGACCTTTAAGCAGAGCATAGTGGGCCATACTAGTGCCAGAGGATAAAATCTTAGAGCATAAAAGATAGTGTTAGGGCACTATGAACTATGGGGGCTCCAGTCAAGAAATTTCAGAGCAGAAGAATTAGGTAGCATCCTAGAGACCATTCTTGTGATATTTTTGTGAAGAATGTAGCTGCTTTCTACCCTTGTCCAAAAAATCTGATTGAAGCTAAATGGAAGAGTTTGGATTGATGACCTTGGCAGAGGAGATTTTAAACAGCCTAGCATTGACTGTATCTTGTAGTTATCAGTGTTTATTCCTCTGCAGGTCTATAATGAAAAGGAGCGAGCTGAACACGGTAAACTACAGAACATACAGCTTGAGGAGAAGAAGAGCGCCAGGAAGCGTAGTGGACCTAAGTCCAGTGCTCAGTTAGATTAAAAGTTTGAAGGAAAGCCTGGTGCTTGGTGAAATTAAGGGCGTGGTGACATCAGAACATGATCCCACCCAGCTAAGCTTCCAACTCCAGAAAAGGAATTCAAGAAAAGCTTAAGCAGTGAAGGAACACTTCAAGAGCAGAAAGCTTATGAAATGTATTCAAATAGGGGGCCAAGTTCCAGCCCCAGCAAGCTGACTGTGCCAGCTTCAGGTGTGTTTCTGGCTTTTAGAGTCAAAAACACAAGAAAAGGGTTGTGGGAATCTCCCTCTGCAGCTAAGGAAAGCTGCAGAGGCCAGGTGTGAGTCAGACATGTCCCTGTATGGAGGCCCAGAGGAGTCAATGCATGAAGCTGTGAAGGTGAAACCTGGATTCCCTGGAGCCTGGAAGATGTTGGAGATGCCAATGTCTTGGCATATCTGCCAAGGAGAGCTGGAACCAGCCCAAGAGGGAGAAATGTGTTGCAGCCAACAAGGCTAAAATGAGTTGGAGATCTGAAGAGCAATTTGACATAAGACATGGAGATGCAGAGTTTGGAGTTGGCCCTGATGTTTTTGATCTTGCTTTGGTCCAGTGTTTCCTCACTGTGCTCCCTTTCCTCCTGTTAGCATGGTTATGTACATACTGTGACATCGTATGTTCAAAGTATGTGACCTGATTTTATATTTGGATATTTACAGGGGGTTACAGTTAAAAGATTTCCTTGAGTCACAGAAAAAGCTTTGAAGTTTTAAACAGTGTTGAGACTGACAGACTATGGGAGCTTTTGAAGTTGGACTGCATGCAGTTTTGCATTAGGATATGGCTTCTAGACTATGGGGGCCAAGGAGTGGAATGTGGTGGTTTGAATGAAAATGTCTTCATAGACTCGTGTGTTTGAAGGCTTAGTCTTTAGGGAGTAAAGCTAATTAAGAAAGATTAGGAGGTGTGGACTTGTTGGAGGAAGTGTCACTTAGGGTGAGCTTAGAGGTTCTTTTATAAGAGTTGGTGTGGTCATGGTGTCTCTTCACAGCAATACTGACTAAACCATCATGGGTACAAAGGTTTGCTACTAAACCTGACAAACTTGGTTCAGTTAATGGCCCTAGAACCCACATAATGGACAGAGAGAACTGACTTCCCAAATTTGTTGTTTGGACCTCCACACCTGTACTGTGGCAAGCCAATGTGTGTGTGCATGTTGTATGCATATGCACAAATACATACACCCCAAATAAATTTTACTTTCAAGTGTGCAAACAAGTTTAATAGACATGTGTCAAACATGTGTCAAACATATGTAAATGGTTGATAAGGATGTGAAAAGATGAATTTAACTTCACTAACGCAGAACACAATCAGAACCACAGTAGGTACCACAGATACCCATTACCATGGATAAACCAGAGGACCACTGCTGAGGAGAAACTGGAGAACCTGGAGCTTTTATGTTGGCAGGAATGAAAGTAGTGGAGCTACTGTATCAGTTACCCTGTGACCTGGCTATTACACAAATATCCTCAAAGGAACTGGAAGCCAGGGCTATGGAAGTACCTGAATACCAGTGTGGTCAAGAGAGCAGATATGTTGATGAAGCACAGTGTCCACTGCAGAGGACACACGTTAATCCCAGGAGACAGAGGCAAGCAGGTCTCTGAGTTCAAGGCCAGACTGGTATAGAGCAAGTTTCAGGTAAAGAAAAGTTTAGGTCCAGGCATGGTCGTGCATGCTTTTAATCCCAGCACTCAGGAGACAGAGGCAGGCAGATTAGTGGCAGTTTATTTTGTGGAGTTCAGAGGTAGTTTTTACAGGGATGAACAAGATGTAACATATGCCCAAGGATGGAATACTACTCAGCCTGTAAAGGAAGGAAATTCTGGCACATGTCACAAGCTGATGAAGCTTGAGGACATGACAAATCAGTCACAAAATGACACCATGTGACTCCCTCACGTGAAGTCCCCAGAGAAGTGGATCCACCCAGGCAGACAGTAGAATGGGGGTTGCCAGGGGATACTGGGAAGAGGGAAAACGAGTCATTAATTAATGAGCATAGAGTTTTAGTTTTTCTTTTCTTTTTTTTTTTTTTTTTGGTTTTTCGAGACAGGGTTTCTCTGTGTAGCCCTGGCTATCCTGGAACTCACTTTGTAGACCAGGCTGGCCTCGAACTCAGAAATCCGCCTGCCTCTGCCTCCCGAGTGCTGGGATTAAAGGCGTGCGCCACCACGCCCAGCTTTAGTTTTTCAAGATAGAACAAATTCTGGGGGTAGGTGGAGATGGTGGCTCCCAAGATATTAATGTAGTTAATGCCACTGAACTTGTATGTTTAAAGATCATTAAGATGATTGGCAGCCAATGGCTGCTGAGGGAGGAGGAGACTTGTTTGGGGGGGGTTGTGGTCATGGGTAGGTTGCTGATGGTCACTTAGACAGCACTAATTGGACTCAATGGGCTATAAAAAAGAAAAACATGAAGGACTAGAGGGAGGGTGGATACAACCAAGATACACTCTGTACACGTGTGAGATTGTCAGAGAATACATAAAAATATTAAAATGGCTAAGATGTTAACGTTTATATTTGTGTATTTTACTTTAAAGCATTTAGTAAATTGTGTGTGTGTGTGTGTGTGTGTGTGTGTGTGTGTGTGTGTGTGTATTTATGGTATTCGTGCCTGTGCACATGCATTTGTGTGGGGGCACAAGCATGTGGAGACCACATGTCAGGTGTATTCCTCAGGCTCTACCTTATATATTAGTGAGATTTGTCACTGAACTTGGAACTCTAACTCAGCTAGCCTAGCCAGTTTACTCTGAGAATCCCATCTCCACCTTCCAAGAGCACTGTGGCTACAGGTGAGCTGTCACTCCCACCCAGATTTTATGTGGGCGCTAATGTAGAGGAATTTAAATCCAGCAACAGAGCTGCTCTAGCAAGGGATGCTCCACTGGAATACACACACACCTTAATCTCAGGAGACAGCAAGCAGGTCTCTGAGTTTAAGGCCAGACTGTTATAGAGCAAGTTTCCAGTAAAGAAAAGCTTAGGTGCAGGCACAGTGGTGCATGCCTTTAGTCCCAGCACTCAGGAGACAGAGGCAGGGGGATCAATAGCAGTGGTTCAGTTCATGAAGTTTAGAGGCAGAGTTTGCAGGGACAGTTTTACATAGACAGGTTGCAGACAGAACAGGTGAAGACAGATTGAGCCAGGGAATGAGAAGGAGCCAGGTTTTTTTTTGTTGTGTTTTTTTGTTTTTTGTTTTGTTTTTTGTTTTGTTTTTTTGAGACAGGGTTTCTCTGTATAACCTTGGCTGACCTGGAACTCACTTTGTGGACCAGGCTGGCCTTGAACTCAGAAATCTGCCTGCCTCTGCCTCCAGAGTGCTGGGATCAAAGGCGTGCGCCACCACACCCAGCGAGCCAGAAGATTACCAGAGTTAGTTTGAGGCAATGCAGAGTAATTTACTGAAAAGCTGAGAGAAGTCAGATTGAATCAGTCGGCTTGGAGAGGAATTTGAGACAGAACAGCTGAGTTGAACCAGCCAGCCAGAGTTCAGAACGAGCTTATTCAGCAGTAAGCCTCTGAGCTGGCAATTATATCAGGCTAATAATAATCACTTTTACATTCTGGGGACAAACACTTTACCCACTGAGCCATCTCTTCAGCCCCTTATTTACATATTTGACCACAATAAAACCTTTTTAAAACCAATGACTGTCTTAAGTATATATACATATATTTTTTTTGTTTTTGTTTTTGTTTTTTCTTTTTGGTTTTTCGAGACAAGGTTTCTCTGTATAGCCCTGGCTGTCCTGGAACTCAATTTGTAGACCAGGCTGGCCTCGAACTCAGAAATCCGCCTGCCTCTGCCTCCCGAGTGCTGGGATTAAAGGCGTGCGCCACCACCACCTCGTCTTAAGTATATATATTAACAAAGATTGAAAGCAAGATATGATGTCATACAGCTTTAATCCCAGCACTCAGGGGGCAGAGGCAGGTAGATCTCTGAACTCAAAACTAGTCTGGTCAGTATAGTGAGTTCCAGGACAATCAGGGGATCTTATGCATTCTACTGACTTCCAAAGGAACAAGGCACACAGAGATGCATGCAAACTCATAAATTAAACTTAATTTTTAAAAATTGAAATGAAGATGTTTTCATACAAAACAAGATGAAAAGCAGACTTCACTGCAGTAGACATGATCACAAGAAATGCTAAGGGCTCCTTGAGTAATGAAAATGATCTCAGATAATAGCACAGCAATGTAGAAAAAGCTAAAGATGACCTAAACTGTTTCAAATACAGTTAAATATAAGTAAGTAAGTATTGCGTTTATAGGCACTAATTATGGGCTGGGATGTAGCCCAGTGATAGAGAGCTTGCAAGGTCCTGAGTCCCAGCCCCAACACCACTCAAAACAAAACTAAATTAAACAGGAACAGCCACCTGGGCTTTGTGGGATTCACCTTTATCACAACAGGAGGACACAGGGAACCAGACCTGCTGAGGTAGCCTTAAATTGAAAGGGAAAATAATAATTAAGGTATACTAAAATGTATCAAGGATTCATATTGTAATCTTATTCAAAAATAATATTTAAAAAATAGAGAAAGGGCTGGAAACATGGCTTAGTGGTTAAGAGCACCAACTGCTCTTCCAGAGACCCTGAGTTCAATTCCCAGCAACCACATGGTGGCTCATTACCATCTGTAACGGGATCTGATTCCCTCTTCTGGTGTGTCTGAAGATAGCTACAGTGTACTCACATACATAAAATAAATAAATCTTAAGAAAAAAATAATAAATCTTTAAAAATAAATAAAATAAAAAGTAAAAAATAGAAGAAAAAATGATATTTAAAAAATTTACATATTAGACAGAAGGAAATCTACACCAAATGGAATTTCCTCCCTTTTTAAGGTTGAATATATTCCTCTAGAGCAGTGGTTCTCAACCTTCCTAATGCTGTGACCTTTTAATACAGTTAGTTCCCTCATGTTGTGGTGACCTCAACCATAAATTTATTTTCATTGCTACTCCATAACTGTAATTTTGCTACTGTTATGAATTGTGATGTAAACTTTTTTTGTAGATATACGTTTGCCAAAATGGCTGTGATGCACAGGCTGGGAACTGCTGTTCTATGTGGCTGTGTGGCCAAGAATTTCTATCACCTGAGGGTGGCTGTGAGTCCTTCCAGCTTTTGGTTTTCAGGTCACATAGTGACCAGGACAAAGCAGAAAACACGGAGTCAGGCAAATCGGATTTATAGCCTACTGGCTCTGTCTGTTAGAAGCTTGGTACCTGGATAAGCCATAAAACACAGTGACACAAAGGGCAAAGCAGGATTGCACCATGGCCTTGTCAGTGTGAACTTCACGCACATTCTACCTGGCCTTCGAAGTTCTAGTGCAGAAGCCACTCAGGCTTCTGTGCTCAGACTGTTAACTTCTACCCAGCACACAAGACAAACTGAAAACCACATAGCCACCAATCAACTTGCAGCTTCATAAAACACATTGCCAGCCAACAGTAACTGGCTGGAGAGTGTTTCACATTCCATTCAACAAGTCTCTATTTGTGGGACTCTGCACTGGGGCAAGCCGGTTGGAAATGTCATGCCTAAAAGCAATGGCTAATGAATCCCCAGAGAGGATTCAACACAAAGCATGAATGCAAACTTGTGTATGGACATCTGAGTGGTCTGCAGGCAGTTTTGACAGCTAGGCTACAAGTTCAGTTCCTTCCCCAGGCAGTACAGCATCTGGCAAGCTTATCAAGGGCTGGAGAGATGGCTCAGTGGTTAAGAGTGAGTCACTTAACTTACATAGTGACTCTCAATCATTTGAAATTCCAGTACCAGGGGATGCATGCACACATGCACATACATGCACACACACATGTAGGCACATATATACACGTATGCATATATACTATAACATAGATACACATATTTCAAATTTAATCTCACAGTAAAGTCTGCTGGAATTCTTGAGACCAGTGTGGAGCTACTGGCTTTGTCTTCTTGCCTGTCTCCCTCAAAACCACCTTGAAGAATGTTCCCATGAATTGACCAACATTCAAATCTTTGTACAACACACTATAGCTCCAACCTGTCAAACTTCCCCTAGCTCTTCTCTGGCTCTCAAATGAAGGTCACAGTAATATCATTGTGTAAGACTGCCTGGCCAAAGCCTCTCATGCACCTGGACGTTTCTGTCAATGATGAAACTTGAGAAGACACAAGAGTAAGCATCTGTGCATTCTACCCACTACAGTTGTAGGTATGAACATCCAATTGTCACTGACCACCTGTATTTTTTCTGAAGCCCATCAGTTTGTTGCATGGACACAGAGTCCCTTGCTTTTCTCATATACTGGCCATCAGTGCACAAGAAAGTGGCACACACAGCACATGTTTCCAGTGGGATTCAAATCCCCCATCCTCAACAGCACAGCACAAACCAGAGCCGCTATCTAAATGAGGACTGTTCATTCTGGTATAGGAGTCAAGACTGTGCAGCTATTTTGCAGAAAGCATCCATTCTGCCCAAGGCTCTCGGGACAGAATGTAAGCCGCTGGCTCTGACATCTGTAAAGACTACACCCAAGTCCCTCTCAGCTAAGCCACCTCCCTCCCTGGGGCCTTATGGTGGAGTCAGCAGGATTGGCAAACGCTTGCTTGATGCTGACTTGTCCAGCTGTATTGGGCTTGTCCAGGGCTCTTTGGGTCTTTGGTTTCCATGAGCTCTGCAAGCTGTCTTTTCATTCTGGACTGAATGGGAGGGGCTGATACTCACTTGTATTAGCAACTGGCACCTGAAACAGGTGGAAAAGGTGCCCATCTGGCGAGGAGGAGGAGGCTGCCTGACCCACCCACAGGTTCCTGATTCTGAATACACACAGGATGTGGCCCTACTTGAATGGCTCTCTTTCTCCTGTCAGGGTGTAGATTTTCCCAAAGCCTCTCTCTGCACTGGGTCCATTTCTAAGATGACCCAGTGATCCCTCTGGGATCTCCCTTTGCTTATTGAGTCCAGCAGTTATTCCCAAGAGGATGCCAAGGTCAGCAGCTCTCACCACTCAGCACCGGAAGCAAACAGTCCCCACTCATCCTTCCATAGAGACTTGGCCAACATGTTAGTTGGGGCATGCTGCATATGGACTAATGCCCAGCAATTTTTTGCCCATTTGTCATGACTCATGTAGATTAGTTCCAAAGCTATTAAAAAATAAATGATCTCCCCTTGGTGAAGCTCTGAAGCCAACACAACTTATTAATTAACACAGTTGCTGACTCTCATCACAGGAGCTGTTGTGATAATCTGATTTCCCATATAATTGCCACCTCTCGGCAAGTCTGAGCCACAGCAAAATCATCAGACTGAAGCACACAAAAGGCCTTGACTGGTTTGCCCCAGTGAAAGGAGTTATGCCATCCACTGGCCACCATCGCCCCCTAGTGGTTGGGCTGTATTTGCAAAATGGTTCTCTTGGCGCTAAGCTTCCATGGGAAGAAAGGGAGACTTGCATCCAACACTTCAACAGTTGTAGATGGTAGTGAGCCGCCATGCAGGTGCTGGGAATTGAACCGGGGTCCTCTGGAAAAGCAGCAAGTGCTCTTAACCACAGAGCTCTCTCCCCCTCAAAATAAAAAAATGTAAAGAGATGCCACCACTCCCTACCAGCCCTTTCCTGAACAGCATGAAGGATGCTTCACTGGCAACCAAACTTCCCACCAATGACATCATCGCTGTAGTTTGTTATGGACACTGTAGGCCAGGCATGGTGCTGCTAACACCTTACACATCTTTGCAACAATCCAGTTCTTCAAATAAAGGACCTGAGGCTGGTGAGCATGAGGAGGGTTCACATGGCAAGAGTGACATAGCTAAAAGCTTTGGGGACTCACTTGGGCTCTGAGACCACAGAACCATGAGGAGCAAACTAGACACAGAGCTTGGTTCTACTCCCTGAGACTGTCCCTCTGCAGTGTCATGACCCACTGATGCTGCCCTCCACCACCAGGACCCTCAGCCTCCACTGCTGCTTTGCTCTGAAGCTGCCCCCTTCTGGGAGGGCCATCCGTGGTGCATGGCTTGCTGTTGGCTCCTCTAGCACCATCTTGCAGATCACCATTGCATCCCACCCTCTGTGCTCCTGCCTCTCAGGTTAGTCTCTAACTCTGCAGGTGGCCATGCTGGCTCCTTTCCAACACCAGCCCCAACCCAACTCGTCTTTGTGGTGTGTAAGGGTCACATACCACTTCCTCCAAGCAGGCTTGCTTCCCTGACGTCAGCTGTAGTTAAAGTACCAATTCTGGTGCACCCTTCATTAGCACAAGGCACCAGTAGTGAGATTTGAGGCTCCCCATGGCTTGTGGGCCACCTCACTGTTGGGGGAGGTCCGTGGAAGCTGCCAATAGGATCTGTTTTCCTTTGATTCTCAACTCTCCTCATTATATTAGCACAGAATGATGTGCAGTAAATATTGATTATATACATTAACTGATTTCTGGCATGTAACTTGGTGGTGGATACTTGCCTGTTGTAAGGTGGTTTGAATGAGAATGTTCCCCCATAGACTAAGGTATTTGGACTTTTGATCTGAAGTTGGTACTGTTTGGGGATGGAGGTACTGCCTTGCTTCAGGAAGTCCATCTCTGGGAATGGGCTTTGAGAGGTCATAGCCCTTGCTATGATGGACTCTTGTCCCTCTGGAACCATAAACCGAAATTAACTTTCTCTTCTGCAACTTGCTATCGGTCATGAGTGTTTGTTTGTTTGTTTGGTTGGTTGGTTGGTTGGTTAGTTGGTTGCTTGCTTTATTGGTTGGTGGTTGATTTTGAGTTTTTCAGTTTGTTTTTTTCAAGACAGGTTTTGTGTGTGTGTGTGTAACCCTGGATGTCCTAGAACTCACTCTGTAGACCAGGTTAGCCTCAAACTCAGAAATCCACCTGCCTCAGCCTCCAAGTGATGGGATTAAAGGCGTGTACCACCACTGTCTGGCTTGGTCATTGTGTTTTATTACTTGTATTATATAAACATGGACTGACTTCAGATCTGTGAAACTCTATAATATTTAGCAGGAAAGCAAGTTTTCCCGACTGGGAACGAACACGCAGCACTGAGGTGAATGAGGTTCTGGCTGCTCACCTCACAGGACTCTAGACAGAGTATTAATGTTCAGTAAAAGTGCAAAGCCAAACAGGACCTCAGAGCTCTGCTCTCAGTCAAACGGGTGGATTCTAGATGCACAGGAAAGAGCAGATGACAATGCATGGGAATCGGAAGAACAGTGTGCAAAGAGTTATCCTACCATCCGTTCGCATGTGAAACACACTCCTGTCCCTAGAGGCAGTGCAGGTGTGGCTGCTGTGTCCCACATGCGTCAGTAGGTGGCAGAGAGAAGAGAAGCCATGTCTATGCTCACTGTCTGACCTGTCTAACATTCCCTTTAAAAAAGCAAGCCTGAGCCGGGCATGGTGGTGCATGCCTTTAATCCCAGCACTCGGGAGGCAGAGGCAGGCGGATTTCTGCGTTCAAGGCTAGCCTGGTCTACAGAGTGAGTTCCAGAACAGCCAGGGCTACACAGAGAAACCCTGTCTCTAAAAACCAAAAAAAAAAAAAAAAAAAAAAGCAAGCCTGAGATGATCACAGGTGAATCCGGTGCCACAGGGCACTGGACAGGGAGCTACCCTGACCTAGTCCAGTTCCGTGCAGGCCTGGACAGGCTGGGAGCAAATTGGAGATGAGAGGAACCCTTCCAGGATCCACACAAGAAGGGTGGGATGAGAGGGGGTGAGGGAAAAACAACACATAGACACCATCACGACATGGCGAGGACAATAGAACCTCTGCCTGGGACTGTGAGCTCAGAGTGGGAGTCAGTCTGAGACGGGTGACCCTCTCATGGACCACTCAGGCAGTCCACGGTGAGGAGCAAGCCTGCAAAGACCACCAGACTGACACCACAGGGCCTGGACAGAGAGCTAGCCTGAGATGACCAGCAGTCCAGCACACTGCAGACCATGCCCGAGGTGACCTCTGCCTGGTGTCATAAAGCACAAGCATGGAGCCGGGCGTGGTAGCGCACGCCTTTAGTCCCAGCACTCGGGAGGCAGAGGCAGGCAGATTTCTGAGTTCGAGGCTAGCCTGGTCTACAGAGTGAGTTCCAGGACAGCCAGGGCACACAGAGAAACCCTGTCTCAAAAAACCAAAAAAAAAAAAAGAGCACAAGCAGGGCACAGCTCTCCTGGGACCACTCCTGAGACGACCCCAGACACTCAGAGACCCTGGGCACCACAAAGAGGCACAAGTTAAGTGGTGAAGAAATGGAAGAGAAAGAGAAACAGAAGGATGTGGGTGCAATAAAGACAGGCAGAACTGGAGACTCCGGGTAGTGAGGAACAGCCTGATGGGAGTAGCCACTGATGCCACCTGGTGGAGTCCTGGCCTACCCTGACTCAGGGGGCCCTGTCTGGGTCCCTGGCCCTGTAGGAGCAGGGGTCTGTTACCACCAAAGGCCAGGCTAATGTCCCTGGTCTGGTGTGCTGCCTGGAGACAAGTTAGTGTCTGAGGATTGAACAGAACTGGCCCCACCCCTCAACTGGATAGCACAGGAGAGCTGGCCCTGGGGGTGTGAGAACAGGAGAGTTGTCCCTGCCCCTTGCCAGCTGCAGCTCCTGAGAGAGACCCTGCACCTCACTTGGGCAGCACAGTAGAGCAGACATTAGTGGTGGGAGGCAAAAGCCATCCAATCACCGCTGGGGATGAGTGTTTTGCAAATGGAGCCTCCTATGACAAGGCCCCTTTGGATTTTCCCACTCACCTAGGACGACCTGTGGAGGTTACTGCAGACCCCTGGGCTGATCCTAGGGGGTGCATGAGCTTCAAGCCATATTCTAGCATTCACTATACTTATTCTTGTGGTAATTCTTAGGTTTGCTTTGTCAGTTGTGATTGAGGCTGAGTTTACTGGGAACAAACACCTCTTGGATGGATGAGTCTTTGATAATTTTTCTAAAGTTTTTACAAGGACATTAAGCCTCTTTGCAATCTACCACAAGAACTGGTTCCTCTGGTTGCTCCTGGCTGCCTGTGCAGTCATTTTGAGAAAGCAGGAAGAACTCACTAAGGTTAATGATTCTTGTTTATTTAACTGTTCTAAAAAAGAGATAACTGTATCCCAAGAACTCAGAGATGGTTTCTAAAAGATGACATTAAGAACTTATAGAACATAAAAGGAAGAAATAAAGTACATAAAAGGTCAGACTTTCCTCCAGTGCCAGAAAATCAACACAGGAATCTAAATCTTTCATTCCCCTTGGAGGTGAAGTACAAATAGAAACTTCCAGGAAGAAATGAAACTTGGTGCCAACAGTTAATAGTTAGGCATTTGTCTTAGTTAGGGTTTTACTGCTGTGAATAGACACCATGACCAAGGCAAGTCTTATAAGGACGTTTAATTGGGGCTGGCTTACAGGTTCAGAGGGTCAGTCCAGTATCATCAAGGCTGGAGCATGGCAGCATCCAGGCAGATGTGGGGCTGGAGGATCTTAGAGTTCTACATCTTCATCCAAAGGCAGCTAGCAGAAGACTAGCTTCCAGTCAGCTAGGAGGAGGGTAATAAAGCCCATGCCCACTGTGACACACCCACTCTAATAAGCCACACCTCTTCATGGTGACACTCCCTGGGCCAAGCATAGAGAAGCCATCACAGAATTAATCATTACCATTCTGAGAATGTACAAATAGGATCACAACTGCTGTTTTCATAAAAGTGACACATAGTGGTATATAGTCCATGTAGGTTACACCCACACCTGAAAAGTATTATTCTATGCAGAATATCATACTCTCTACTGGCTATAAAAATATAAAAACATCATACTGTTAAAGACTAACCGTAGAGCTTGAATACCTTTCATTTCCGTAACCACATGTCTGCTGCTGGCCTGGGCACGGTATGAGTAGGATGTGCCTGGATAAATATAATCACTTGGGTTGCTATATGTGGGGAGCCGCACGCTCAAGCTGCCCGGCGCTCCCCGGAATGGGTTATCTAGGAACCAGTCGCCTGAAAATGTAAACAAACTCAGTGCGCAGGCGTGGTGACAAAATCACGTAAGTTACCGCCCATGGCGGCTCCTGAGTCCGCGTCAGCGCCGGTTGCCTAGAGACGTATGCAAATTCAAGGGCGCCTGCGTCTTGACAGCCACAAGTCACCGCCCAATCCCGGGGCATATCTTAAGGCAGCCAGCCAACCCAAGCGTCATACGTCACACTGAGGTAATCTTGAACAAGGTATTTCTGGGGACACTCTCCCACGCTCTCTCTCTCTTTCTCCACGTGGATTCAAAAAAGGAATACTCGCAGAAGGACTCTGGCCCCCACTATTTTCTCTCTTGCAGACTAGCGGGAAAATTGGGTTTATCACAGCTGGTGCCAAAGATTCCCAGGAAGAAAAACTGACCATCGCTGGCACAGGGAAAGAGCAAAAAATTCAGAGTTCAGAACTGCGAATGGGATGAAGATAGTTTTGAGAGGTATGTTTGGTTTTGATGATCTTGATTTATATGACCTGTATCCCGATTTGAGTAGTATAGTGAAAGTTTTCATCACTGTAGTGGCAGTGCTCGCTCTTATTAAATTGGTGAGATTGTATTTAGAGGATAAGAGATGTCGCCCAACGGCTAAGGCAAAGCAAAAGGTGTTAGAAAAAATAACGGATCACATA
>LR753305.1:2826789-2862440 GCA_902729485.2 Mus minutoides | reverse complement strand
CTATAGAAATTCCGCCCTTGATCACTGACATTCCCAACAAAAGAATATCGGTTCGATCGGGTTTGAATTTCATATTCTGGCGACAATTATGTACCGCACGTTTCCAGGCCAGACCTTTTAATAAAATAAAAGGAGAGAGATGTGGGGAGCCGCACGCTCAAGCTGCCCGGCGCTCCCCGGAACGGGTTATCTAGGAACCAGTCGCCTGAAAACGTAAACAAACTCAGTGCGCAGGCGTGGTGACGAAATCACGTAAGTTACCGCCCACGGCGGCTCCCGAGTCCGCGTCAGCGCTGGTTGCCTAGAGACGTATGCAAATTCAAGGGCGCCTGCGTCTTGACAGCCACAAGTCACCGCCCAATCCCGGGGCATATCTTAAGGCAGCCAGCCAACCCAAGCGTCATACATCACACTGAGGTAATCTTGAACAAGGTATTTCTGGGGACGCTCTCCCACGCTCTCTCTCTCTTTCTCCACGTGGATTCAATAAAGGAATACTCGCAGAAGGACTCTGGCCCCCACTATTTTCTCTCTTGCAGACAAGCGGGAAAATTGGGTTTATCACAGCTATATAACATTCATGCTTAGATAGGAAATAAAGGTTAATTGATGCTAAGATATGGGGCAAAGGTCAATAAATGATGACATGGGATTAGGGAAGAGGAAAAGAAACCAACAAGAGTAAATGTTAATGATTCTTGGGAAAGGATTAAAGGGAAATTAATTGAAACTGGTCACGCTTGAATGTTCTGGAACTTGTTTAGATAAAGATGGCACAAGCTGTTCAGGGCCATCTATTTGAAAGACAACCAGTGGTCAGACAGCTCCACATATCAGTACTATAGCCCAGAACCCCACTGGAGCTGGACTGGGCACAGGTGAGCTGGTCCCACGGGAGTGAGTGTGGGAGAGTTGGCCCCATTTATCCACCATACAGTGAGGAAAGATCCCACCCACCCCTCCCCTCACCACCTATGGCAGGTAGGAATGCTGGCTTGAGGTCATTAGAGCAGGAGACCTGGCCCTGTCCCTCACCTGGGCGGCACAGTACAGCTGGCCCCTGTGGGGGCAGGGCTGAGTTGGCCCAACACTGTGAGTATCTGTGAGTGTCTGCTGTGTGATGACATGGGCAAGGGAGAGATGGCCTCCTTCCCTTCCTCGTCCCTTGCCACCAAGGCAAGCAGGAGGGCTTGCCCCCAGGGTCATGAGGGTGGGAGAACTGGCCATGTTCCTTACCACCTGCAATACTTGGGAGAGTGGGCCCTGCACCTCCCCTGAACAGCAGGGTAGAGCTGGCCTCATTGTGGGGATGCAGGTGAGCCAGCCCCTCCCCTGCTGAAGCACAAGGGAGAGTGGGCCTGCACCTTGCCTGTGCAGCACAGTAGGGCTGGCTCTGATGACATGGCACAGATGTCATCAGACAAGGGAATGACATTAGGAGAGCTAACTCTGCCCCTTGCTAGTAGTGGCACTGGATGGGCCAGCCAGGATAGGGCAGGAGAGCTAGCTTAGTCTGGTGTCGTGCGAGTGTGGGAGAGCTGTCAGACTGACCAGCTCAGAAGCCTCTAAGGCCCAGATCCAGGGCTTTGAATTGGATCACCTCAACACCTATGAACTACTAGAGCACATGAAGGGGCCAGTCCCACAGGTTCAAAGCTACAGGATCTCCATGACACAGGGTGACAGCAGGATGTCCAAGAGGAGCCTCTGAGAAGATCCAGTATTGATGGTGTAGCAGAAGCCAGAGGCCTCAAATCAGACCAACAACTCATTGCAATGAATATTTGTAAGCAAAGAAGTGGGGACAAAATTGTGGAACACACTGTGACACTGTGTGACACACTACAGCTTCCTCTGTTGTGGGATAGGTCGGAGGGCAGGTATGAGGGGACGTGGGGATGAGTGGGATTGGGGGGCATGATGTGAAACTCACAAAAAACCAATAAAAAGTTAAAAAATAAAACACCCCACACTGGTGATTAAAGTGTGGAGTGCAGGAACTGATACAAAGAGCAGTGGAGGCAGAAGTGTTAGAGATGGAAGAGAGCTGCTAGGAAACCAGGAAACCTGCACATCATAAACTCGGGTCTCATAACTGCTGAAATGTCAGCTGTAGACACTGAATACATTAAAACATATTTGTTGGATGGTCCCATCATTCCCAAGAGATTTGGATGTCACTTTTTCACTAAGTGAACTGTAAAGGGCTTCTAAGCCAGCAATGCAGTTACTCTGGCTGTAATATAGACACACCCTTAGCACACACCTTTAGTCCCAAACAATGGAGGCGAATTTAGTTTGTAGAAGGAAGCACCCATGTTGGAGTGATGTCTGAGTAGCAGAGAAAGTGATGAATCAGAGAAAGATCTGACAGAATAGGATCTGCCCAACTCTCCAAGAAGAGAGAGGAAAGGGAAGCTACTTGAGGTGCAGTGCAGAGAGAGAGGAGGCAGTTCTACTGTGACAGTTGTACAAAGGCAGAAAGAACATGTTAGACACAGGTGAAGACAGAACAAGCCAGAGAATGAGAAGGAGCCAGAAAATTAGAACAGATTGCTTGAGTTAGTCTATGGCCAAGCAGAGCAATTCAGGAGAAGCTGACAGGGAGAAGCCAGATTGAACCAGTCAGCTTGGAGAAGAGTCTGAGCCAGAATAGCTGAGCTGAACCAGCCAGAGCTCAGAAAGAACTAGAAAAGGGTGAGCTTATTCAGCAGTAAGTCTCTGAATCTACGCTGAAAACAGTGTAGGTCTAGATAAGATTGTGTGGAGGCTAGAAGCTTCCAGGACTAGGCCTAGGTTAGCAGGCTGAGGCAGTAAGCCTCAGAGACAATTTCAACAGAATAAAAATTACATTTGCAGTGAACTGCCAGACATACTGTAATGTGGCTTTAGAAGTGCCATTTGGCGCTAAGAACAAAAGCCTAAAAATTTCATCTATAGTATCTTATATTTTACATATTCAGTTGTGGGAACTGAACCTAGGACCTCACACTAGGGAAGCACTCCCGCACACAGTCTTAATTAGTGCCTAGACTGGCCTTGAACTGACCACGTTGCTGCCTCAGCCTCCCAGGTAGCTGACCCGCACCGCCAGCCCCAGCACCTCCACAGTGATGATAACACACTTGTGACTTCCGTGGAGCTGTGTGGACTCTGGCACAGTGTCTTTGCTCAGATGCTTGTCGGGAAATTCATTCTACAAACACGCATGTGCTTTTGGGCAGCTTCTAGGTAACATGGTTTCAAGCGACTCCAGCGGCAATTCAGACCCGGGCTCTGGACCATGCCTGCCTGGTTGGTTCCCCCAATAGGCACTTGGCCTAGGACACTTCTGGGGCCAATGAACGCCATGCTGAGCAAAAGCAAATTTCACACTTAAAAGTGCTGTGGGTTTTCTATTTCTAACAAACCTTCACAGGTTGTATCTCTTTTTCTTTCTTTTTTTATGATTTAGTTTATTTTTAAAATTAGAAAAGTAATGGGTTTGACTATCACATTTCACATGTATATGCTAACGTCAATGTGTACTGTTTGTCCTTCTCCTCCCCTATGACCCTTCTTTGTATCCCCTATTCTTTTATGGTCACCTCATTCAAAACAGTTCCCTGTTGTGTAATGGTTTCCTCACAGAGATCTTCTGTCTCTGAGGGAAACTTGTTATGATACAGAACATAAAAGGAAAGGTAAAATAAAAGGATATTTTAAGATAGGATGTTTACAGGGAGGTGAAACAACAGGATGTTCTAAATGTAAGAAAAGGTCCAACCTGCACAGACGCTCCTTAAGCTCAGGAAGTAGACAACTCAGTGGCTTTAGGAAGTTCCTGAAACCAACTAGATTCACTAACCTCGTTCCCAAGCATATGTAAGCAGAAAGGCCTGCTGAGAGTCAATCTCAAACCAGCAAGCTTCCGGGAAGAGTTAACAGCCAACCTGCCTGGAAAGGGCTTAGATTAGCTGAGCCACATGGTAAGGAAATCCTCCAACCCGTTAAGTTGCCTGTAGGCTGTGCAGTCCACTCCAAGTTTCCAGCTTTGTGTGCTGACACACATGCTGGGATGGACTTTGGTGGTACAGCTGTTTTTGAGTTATTTCTGCTCCTGAAAGTAACCCCTCACCCATGTTCCTGTATGTCCCAATAAAACTCACTGGTTTACCAATATAAACTTTTGTGGTATTTATACTTTGGTCTGTTGGTTCCCTGTCTGGAGTGAGTACATGTTGGTTCACTTCTCCCAAGGAGTAGTGTCCTTCAACTCACACACAGTTCACACGCACACACACAATGTCCATGATACACATGCAGTTCATACATACAGTTCACACACACATACATATTCACAATAGCCATGATGTACACACAGTTCACACAGGCACACAATGTCCATGATACATACAAAGTTCACACACACAATGTCCATGATGCACACACAGTGTACACACATACACACAGAGAGAGAGAGAGAGAGTTCATGATGTACATGTAGACCTATATATAGCCATATACATATATTTAAATCTGGATCCACATATAGACTAAACTCTGAGTCAAGCTTACTTTGCATAATACGATTTCCAGATCAATCCATTTTCCTTCAAATGATATAATTCCATTCCTCTTCATACCTGGATAACACTCCCTTATGTATCTGTATCGCATCTTCTTTACCCATTTGTGAGTTGATGGACATCCATCTGGTTCCATTTTCTCATTGTTTTGAATAGAGCAGTAAGAAGCATGATGTGCAAGTGCCTCTGTGGGAGGAGCTCTGAGTCTTTTGGGTTTACACCTGGGCCCAGAGCAGCTACCAGGTCATGGGTAGCTTCATCTGCAGTTTCCTGAGGACCCAGTACCCTCATCTCCATGGTGGCTCACACTCCCACCAGCGGTACATCAGTTGGATTCTTCTTTACCGGGGTCCTAACCAGCATCAGCTGTCATTTGTTTTCCAGTTGACAGGTGTTCCTGCTGGGAGGATACAATCTCAAACTGGTTTTAATTTGCATTTCCCTGAGGGTGATTACTTTTTCAAGAATTTACTGGCCATATACTTTCTGCTTTTAATTTTTTAAATGATTATTTTTTGTGAAGGTGTGTGTTTTATTTTATGAGGGAGTACACATACAGACACGGGGATGGGGGTAGCAGAAGATAACTTTGTGGAGTTGGGCCTTTCCTTCCATCTGTAGATGGCTGTGACCCTTGTGTGGCCCTGAACCCTCCTGCTCCCATCCCCCACCCCTTGTCCTCTTATGAGAATGGTCTGGCTAGATCACTACTCCATCCGGTGATGGGATGGTTTGTTTTGGACACTTACTTTTTCAGTTCTTCACCCCTTTTAGATGTTAGCCCCTGTCACCTGTGGAGTTGGCAAAGGTCCCCTGCTTCCCACCTTATGCTATGGCTGTGTCTTCACCCTGGTGAGCCTTTTCTTTGCTTTGAAGGAGATTCTCTGGGCCCTGCAATGTGTCCTGGCAATGACTGGGATTCTTTCTGGTTCTGCTGGGGTCCCTTTCAGGAAGCCCTTAGCCCACACCTACATTGGGGAGCATTCTCTGCTTTCTTCTAGCAGTTTGAAAGTTTTAGGTATTATCTATTTGCCCCATTCAGAGGCTTGGGGTGAGAGACAGGAATCTGGCTTGGTTTGTGTATTGGGGCACCAGTAAGGAGCTGCAGCTTTATGACTTTGTGTCTGATTCTGTACACATTTCTAATGATCTACTTGTCTATTTTTATTCCAGTACCACGGGGTCACTGCTATGATGGCTCTGTGGTACAATTTGAGATCAGATGCTATGATCTCCCCATATCCCCACTTCCCTGCTCTTTTTGTCTAGAATTTGCTTTGAAATTTAAAGAACATGGGAGGATCTATCCTGGTAGCTGCCAAGGTATATGGTAGCAGCTTTGGCTGTTTGGGGTCTTTTATCTTTCTGTGAATTTTAAGGTTTTTTTTTTCCTAGTTCTGTGAAAAATGTCATTGGAATTTTGATGGTAATTAAATTGAATCTATAGCTTGCCTTTGATAAATAGCTGTTTGTACTATTAATCCTGCCCACTCACCGACATGGAACAGTCTTCCATGTTCTAGTGTCTTCTTAATTTCTTCAATATTTTAAAGTTTCCACTGAAGTGGTCTTTCACCCCAACTCCCATACCTTGTTTAAGTCCATTACTGGGATTTTTAAAAAAGCCATCGTGAATGGGATCTTCCCCCTTCAATTCTTTCTCAGCAAATTCACTTTAAAAAAGTTATGTTTTTATTTTTTTATGTGTGCATCTTGTCTTCATATATGTCTGTGTACCACATGCATTCGGTGCCCACAGATGCCAGAACTGTCATGTGGGTGCTGGGAATTGAACCCTGGTCCTATGGAAGAATAGCTAGCACTCTTAACTGTAACTGTAATTTTTTCAAAACCTATTGTTTTTTAGATGCACAGACACAGTCTTTTGTGTATCACCGTGGGTCTGGAACATGGGATCCCACCAAGCTTGGCTTCAGGCGGCCCTGACCCTCTCCTGCCTTCTGTGGGGCCATCAGGTGTCTCCATCTCCTTCAGATGCAGCTGTGTGCCTCTACAGAAGGTTAGGTCACAGGGAGGGGGCACAGATCTCAAAAAAGGGCTCTCAGAGCCCTTTTTCTTCATACAAATCAACTTCCTGAGTTTGGGTTTGGGGGCTGCCAGGCCCTGGGGATGTGTGTGTGTGTGTGTGTGTGTGTGTGTGTGTGTGTGTGTGTGTGGTGTATGGTCCTGGTTGGATTCTCTGAGGGCTCAGTGGAAAACCAGCCAGGGGTCCTCCTCTCCAAGGGAGTACACATTTCTCCTAGGTGTCACGAGTTTGTGTCCTCGGGAATCAGCAGCCTGTTTGGAAGGAGCGCCATCTCCCTTGTCTTTCTAGCGGGTTCTTTTCTGGTCCTGTCTGTTTAGCAGACCTTGTTGCGTCCTTGTTGCTGCTTAGCAGCCTCCATGCTGCTAAGTTCAGATGCTTTGTGCTTTCTTCTTGAGAACTTGAAGGGAGAACGAGGAGAAGCCTCCAGGAGCCATATGGGGTCCAGATAAACAGCCAACACCCTGGGGGTGGAGAGTGAGGGTGAGGTATGCCAGCACCCAGCTGTAAGAGATCAAAGCACCCACACCATCAGACCCTAAGCTCTTACCCTCCTGACTCTGAGTGTGGGTAGGTGCTGATTGGGAGTTCATGGCAGGGGCTAGAGGGGGGTCCCCCTCTGAGAAAGGGCCCTTGGTGTGCCGAAGGTCTTTCTCGGGTATACAAACTTGAGTAGAAGTTTTCTCAAATCACAGTTGAAAGTCCCCGAGAAATACAATGGGAATATGGAGACCATCTAGGGACCCTGGACTTGTTCCCTGGGAGTGAAAAGGAGTTGATTCTCTGGGAAAGACCTGAAGCTTGAGAAAGAAAGAGCTTTATCCCCTTGGGATGGGAGGGCTCAAGTCCTATTTTTAGTGAGGTTAAATGCCTTAACCTCCCTTGTAGCCCACCACCCACCAGAGGTAGTGGAAAAGAAAGGATGCAGGGGGCATGAACATGTTTAGAAAGGTTCTTTGGAGCAACTTCTGTCTATTGTCTGGAAATTGGCAGTTCAATTCATCGGTTAGCAGAGGCAGCTAGATCCATTCACAAACACTTCACGGATACACCAGCAGTTCGGTTTGGTAGTCAGATAAGCAACAGTGGTGTCACAAAATAGCAGAGACAGCCAGGCCCTCAGTCTCGGCTGGAGTCAGCAGGAATACCAGGAGAAGTTCTTGGTTGTGTCTCTCACAAGAAAGCTAAGATCAGTGTAAACTTGAGACCCACAAGCGTTGCACATACTAGCAAGCCAAAGTCAGTAGAGTCCTATATATACCCTCCAAACATCACATGTCCTCCATGTGCCTTGCCTTAGCACATGCATCCAATCAGCCTGAGTCTGTGGAAGCGGTAGAAACTGCAGCACACCACCAGAAGGTTTTTGGTACATTTTTCTCCTCTATGGAGTCCCAACAAATGCAGCTCAACTATGTGGCATTAGCAAAGAATCCTTCATTACATGTCTTTTCACATGCTTGCATTAGCAGAACACCATTCTCTCTCCTGTGTCTCAGCAAAACATTCCTTCATGTGTTTGCCCTTGCAAAAAAAACACCATCCAACCAACTTTCCAAAGAACTGTTAAGTTTCCACTTCACTTAACTGCTGAACCGTTACTCCAGGCCAGCAAATTCATTTTTGTTATATAAAAAGGCTACTGAGTTTTATATATTGCTTTTGCATATGGATGCTTTGCAGAAAGTGTTTATCAGGCCTAAAGCTATTCTGGTGGGATTTTTTTGAGGGTCTTTAAGCTCAGGACTAGGTCATCTTTTCTCATTTGCACCTGTTTTCTTCCTCTTGTCTTATTGCTCTCTAGCTAAGACTAAAAACACTGGCTCTCAACATTGAATGGGCACTCTTTTCCCATTCCTGAGTTTAGGAAAAACACTTGATTTTTCTCCATTAGTGGCATTGGCTATACACGTGTCATAATCATGTTCCTTCTATTCCTTGTTTCTCTAAGGATTTTATGAGGAGCTGTTAGACTTTCCTGGATCTCTTGAGACGATCATGTGATTTCTGGTTTTAGGTTTGTGTTTTGGAGACAGGTCTTTCTAAATATCTCAGGCTGGCACTGAACTTGTTCCTGCCACAGATGGTGTTAGAATTGTAGGTGGAGGAGGCCCGTTGGCTGGCTCAGACATTGCCTTCTTATGTAGACACTCTCACATGAGCAGTGAGATCTGGGAGCAAACAGCTCATCAGCCATTCATTTTAGACCAAATGTGCTCTCTGAATGCAGTAAAAAAAAAAAACTAGGGCAAGGGTCCTGGCCTCAGGAATCCCAGAAGGCTTGACTCCACTACTGTCCTGACATGCTAGCTAAAGAGGAGCCTCAAAAGCAGAGAAAAGGAAGCTAAGTCAACATGGCCATGCTGGGAAGCACAGATGAAGGGCTCCAGTGGCCACGTGCCTGTCTTCTGGGCAGACATGATCTCTCGGTCCAATGCAGGCTGGGAGCAGGAGCTCTTCACGTGAGTCCTGGCCAGTGTGCTGCCCGGCTGAGCATCATCTCAGTTCCAGGAGTACAAAGAATTTCAAAGACGTCCTTATTGGTTGAAGGGACATTCCAATTCCCAAGTTATCCTTTTGGGGTGATTTTTAGGAGGGTGTGATCCATCTGTAAGGCTCTGCTGTTCCCAGGCTTAAAATGACTGCCAGATTTAAAACAATGATTGAAGACATGCCTTTGGGGGAGGGGCGGTCTGGAGCAGGGTGTTATAATTATAAAACCTGAGCCAGAGTCAGATCATGGCTGAAGGGGGACGGGATGAGATAGGTTGGGAATCAACTGTTTTTAGATGGGGCTTCTTTGAATGATCACTGCCTGTGGGGGGGGGGGGTAAGCCAGTGATCAACCCAAAGCAAAGGGCACAGAAATGATGGCAGCAGCACCAGGCTTTGTCCCTGGTTTTATTTTCCTTCTAAGCTCAAGTGGGGAGTTGTGCTTTTCAGCCAAAGTGCTTCTAAGAACAATGTGGTGGTTTGAATAGGAATGGCTCCCATCAACACATGTCTTTCAATGCTTGGCCCATAGGGAGTGGTACTGTTAGAAGGTGTGACCTTGTTGGTGTAGGTGTGACTTTGTTGGAGTGTGTCACTGTGTGTGTGTGGTGGCTCCTATATTCAAGCTATGCCCAGTGCAGCAGGCAGTCTCCTCTTAACCACCTTCGGATCAAAATGTGGAACTCAGCTCCTTCTCCAGCACCATGTCTGCCTGCACGCTGCCATGTTTTCTACCATGATGATAATGAACTAAACCTCTGAAAGTATAAGCCAACCCTCATTAAATGTTTTCCTTTATAAGGGTGGCTGTGGTCATTGTGTCTCTTCACAGCAATGGAAACCTTAAGACAAACATGTTATGGAACTAAGGCTCCTTGCCACTAAGATTTTATGGCCCAGGGGACCATTAGAAGCAATGGCCTGTGTCTGTAATGACCTGCCTTTACTTAATCCTACAGGCAAATCAATAAAGATGAATGTCCCCAGTCCCCACTCTTTGAGGTTAAACCAACTTGACTCAATGGATTTGTAAGATACTGTAGCACCTGGGAAAACATTCAAAATGAGGACTGGGGAGGTGGCTCACTGAGATTGCAAGGTAATGGGGGCGATTCCTACTCCTCGCAAGCTCGAGGACCTGAGACTGAATACTCAGAACCCACCTAAAAGCCAGGTGCTACAGCACACGTCTATAATCCCAGTGTTTCTATGGCAAGGTGCAAGAAACACAAGAATCTGAGGAAGCTTATGAGTCAATTAGCCTGGAATATACAGCAGCAAGGAACAAAGGAGTGGTTCTGACTTAAACAGGATAGGAAGTGGTACACACACACACACACACACACACACACACACACACACACCATTGCAAAATACATATTTTGATCTTTGGGAAAGCCTGCATTCAACACTTCCTGGAGTAGTTATGAGATGGGTGACTCTGTCTACTCTTCCTCAGATCTCAGGCACTGCCAATAGATACTTCAAATCTACAACCACTCTGGGAGATGGATCAGCAGTTTCTTAGAAGGTTGAAACACACATCTGTTCTGTGATGCAATCATCTTACTCCTGGTGCATTACCCAAAGAAGAGAGTATGAATTGACACAGTGGACTGAAGACGAGTGTTCACATCAGCTTCTGTGTCCTGGGCAAACACAGAAGCCCACTCAACATCCATCAACAAACAATGGCTAACTTGGCACACTATTTAGCAATAGAAGCGGCAAGCTAGAGATATAAAGACAAAAACAAATCTCATGGTAGCGCATGCCTTTAATCCCAGCACTAGGGAGGCAGAGGCAGGCAGATTTCTGAGTTTGAGGCCAGCCTGGTCTACAAAGTGAGTTCCAGGACAGCCAGAGCTATACACAGAAACCCTGTCTCGAAAAACAAAAACAAAAACAAAATCTCAAAGTGGCCATGCTTGGTGGGAGGAGCCAGTTACTGGATGCCCGCTGTGTGCTCCCATTTGTAGAAAGTTCTAGGGCTGGAGAGACAGATCAGAGAGTACAGTGCTTGCTGCCAAGCCTGACGACTGAAGTGTGAGCCCCAGGGTCCACACAGTAGGAGGAGAGAACACACAGGTTGTCCTCTGACCTTTATGTGTGCACCAAGTGTGCAATGACACAATGAATATGATGACAAAATAAATGATATAATCAAAATCAAAGGGAATAATTTCTAGGAAGTGCAAGCTAGCCATTGTGCTAGAAGGTTTGTGATCACCTGAGGAGATGGGAGAACCTGGGAGGAATTTAAAAGGGTAGAGGAGATTTGGAGAATGACAAATGTGAACATTTATCAAAGGACCATGGTGATTATTTTCAGGGTATATCTGTGGGCCAAAACTTACTAAGCTGCCTACTTTAAATATAAGCAAATGTTGCCAATCAGTCACACCTCAGTAAAGAGTTTTTCAAAGAGTTTTATTGAAGACAAAGAAAACACATGCTCGTTGGGAAACCCGGGGGCGGGTCTTCCTGCTCACTCTACTGGAGTGAATGCACAGCTCAGGACAACAAGGGGCCAGTTCCTGGGAAAATCAGTCTGGCTAGCTGGAGGTGTTCTGACGGGATTCGATTCCAAGTCAGAAGTGCCTCGTTTTCTCCTACTGTTACTTTTAGGAAGGTCTCCCTGAATGTCCGGAATGAATTCATGCTTACAGACACGTGTCTGTGTGGTCTCACCATTCAATCACACAACCCACTCCCGGAACCAGCACTGCGCCAAACAAGTCATGTGCTAATCCAGTCTACCTTTCAATGTTATCTCCCTCCTCAGCACTGGTTTACTTAAATATTTCTTTTAGAATACTGTTCTTAAGGCAGCCTGACCTCTAGTTAGAATAGACTGTAGCTGTGGACACAGTGCTCTTTAGCTGGCTGCCACAGGAAGTTAATTTACTCTGTGTACCAGAGTACAGGATGTTCACAGAGAGGCCTTTAGTGCAATAAAGATTTAGGCCAGTCGAAAACAGCAGTTTTAGGTAAGCATGCCAGAGGCTAATCATCATAACTGCAGTGAATCATGGTTTTCATTAACAAAAGTGAAGGTTCTACGTGATTCAAAGGAGGAGGAGGAAAAGGAAGGAGAAGGAAGAAGGGAAGGAAGATCTGGATATCTGTCTTGCTTTGAGTCACCTTGGGACTCTGAAGAAAGTTCTGGCCAGCAAGAAGCCCTAAGCAGGTGCAGGTGGCTGATCTTGACCCTAAAACCTTCAGCACAGGAAACAGAGCAAACTTTCACTCTTTGCAAATCAGTTCCCACATTCCATTACAACAGGAAGAGACTAAGACAATGGGTGAGTGGAACACAGTTGGTTGCATTTACCACAAAATGACCCCGCCCACCACTTGCTATTGGCCTTGATTTCTTTTCTTTTTTTTTTTTTCAGCCACTTTTTTTTTTTTTTTTTTTTTTTTTTTTTTTTGGTTTTTCGAGACAGGGTTTCTCTGTGTAGCCCTGGCTGTCCTGGAACTCACTCTGTAGACCAGGCTGGCCTCGAACTCAGAAATCCACCTGCCTCTGCCTCCCAAGTGCTGGGACTAAAGGCGTGCGCCACGACACCCGGCTGGAAGAACCATTTTTTGAGCAGATGTTTGTCCTGGCTAACCTTAAATGTCAACTTGATATGGCCTAGCGTCATCCGAGAGAAGAAGCTTTATTCAGACTGCCTACATCAGATGGGCCTTCTGGTTATGTCCATAAGAGACTGTCTTGACTTTTAATTGATGCAGAAGGGCCCAGCCCACTGTGGGTGGCACCATCCCTAGGCAGATGAGCCTGGACTAGATAAGAAAGCTTGCTTATGGGGGCTGGTGAGATGGCTCAGCGGGTAAGAGCACCCGACTGCTCTTCTGAAGGTGATGAGTTCAAATCCTAGCATCCACATGGTGGCTCACAACCATCTGTAACGAGATCTGGCGCCCTCTTCTGGAGTGTCTGAAGACAGCTACAGTGTACTTACATATAATAAATAAAATAAATCTTTAAAAAAAAAAGAGAGAAAGCTTGCTTATAAATGAACAGAAAGCAGCATCGTTCTGTGGCCTCTGCTTTGAGTTTCTGCCCTGACTTCTTTCACTAATGGACTGTGATGTGGAAATACTGGCCAAATAAACCCTTCCAGAGTATTTCATCACAACAGGAAGGAAATTAGAAAAATATTCATCACCTGAGACCACCAAACACCAAAGGATAAGGATGCTGCCTAAGTCCACAGACTGAGGAGGCCGAGCCACTAAGGGCATCAGCTTGATCCAGCAGAAGCTCTAGGCCCTGCCCCTGACAATGTGTCTGAATAAGCCATGGGTACAAAGCCCCGGGAGAGACCAGAAATGGAAGTGGAATGAAGAATCACTGTCTGTACTACTGTGTCATACACATCAAGCCTGGGAGTGGCTTCCCAGGATGAATTTCCGCACTATAGCTACAGCACCCATTTGCCAGCTAGGCTTGTCTTCTACAATTGGATCTGAACCCACAATTCTCTGACTGGCTGAGCTGGAAAAGGAGCCACTTGCTCAGGAAGCAGCCTTATGCTCCGGCCCCTGAGGGTGGCAGTGAAGAGCTACTGGGTAGGCTGAAAGTGGTCAAGGAAGGTTCCCTGGGACCTAGGACAAAGGGCAGGGCTTAACATTCCTTTATGACACACTCAGGTGACACTCAGATCAAAGCTGGCAACCTGCTTGAAGAGGTTTTGCCACTTGTGGATAAATCTGAAGCTGGGCACAGGAGTCAAAAGCCCAGGTAGAGCCAGGGTCAGCCGGGCCACCCCGTATAGCAAAGCTGTAGCAGAACAAAGAAGCCAGTCTTCAGAGGGCAAAGACACAGAGGGACCCCGGGAGAGACCAGAAATGGAAGTGGGATGAAGAATCACTGTCCGTACAATCCTCCGGGGACACTCCCCCTACAGTGTGCATAACATCTCTGGTTTTAAAGCACACTGCCTGGAATATTGTCCCTAACACCAACGGGCCCTGTATAGAAACACACACACACACACACACACACACACACACACGGACATGTACAGACATCTCTCTCTCCGAAGCCATTTCCAATCATCTGTCTCACATCTGCGTTGGACAAACGTATATCTCACATCTATGGTTAGCCGAGGAGCCCAGGACAGTGTGTGCAATGACTGAGTTTCCTAGCAGCCCCTCGTGGCCCTCTCTTGCCTGGTTGTTTTGTGTTGTTCTGTCTTACTGTCCCTCTTGCTGCTATTTGCCCTCAAAGCCATCTTGAGATATAGATGTTTTTCCTTGGTTTCCCATCAGTGGGAAAGACAACGGAGGCTTAATGAGCTAAGGGCCTTGTCTAAAGTCTTGTAGAAATTCAAGGATAAAGTCCCAAATTTTACACTTTTTAGTTAGACATCACCTGTTCATGCAATGAGGGTATACACCAGCTTCGTGCTGTATAGATATTAGCCCTGACCTTTGGGAGTGTATCACTAGCCCAAATAGACAAAGTGGAGGCAGAAGGTACCAGGGAAGGGCTGCAGCCCATGTGTCACTCACCTCGGGCTAAGGCCATGTGTGACAGTCTGGTGGCTAATGACAACAATGCACGGGTCTGTCTGACTTGTTAATTATAAAGGCTTGAGTTCTTCTATGCTACAAGGAAGTTGTTAGTAATCAAGGCAGCCGGCCCATCGGGAAAATGATGCTGTAAGGGTGGGAAGGTCTCTCCGAGGCAGTGGCCTCTGTTACACTCCACCTCTTCTACAGGCATTGCCAACTTTAAAACTCCCCGAAATGCCTGTTTCTATCCTGCTGGGCTCAGCTGAGGCCCTGAGATGCAGGCCCAGGTCAGAAGGCCTGCTCCTGCCACCCGCACTGGGAAGAGCCAACTAAGTTTCAGAGGACAGACCATCTCCACCTTTGATGCATCGCATCTATCTGGGCTCTGGTCGCCGTGAGCCTCTTTCAGGCAGCACTGATTTATGTGAGCCCCTCAGCAAGCCCCAGCCATCTGTGTGGGTCAGAGGGTCGTACCTACAGCAATCCATTCGCCTCCCTACATATTGGCAGGCCTTCTGTGCTGCTTTGGGTCAGCAGCTCTCCCACTCAGCCACCAAGGCTAAGCCCTCGGAGATTGTGCCTGGGGCAGCCCTCTCTGAGAAGATCCAAAATCTTCCCAGCAAGATTTCTTAACTTCCTTTATGATGCCCCAGGCTGGCCCAGAAGCCAGTTCCTCCGCTGGAAGCCAACACTGGGTCTTTTCTCAGCCCTCTGTACCCCGACTTCTACCTCCCTTACACACTTTGGGACTCAGAAAAAAAACTTGGCTCCTTTAAGCAAACCTCTTTCCAATGTAGATTTTATAGATATGGATGTCGTGTTTTGATAAAAACCAAACCAAACCCTTCTCCTTTAAAGTTACAAGGATGAGTTGGGCCTAGTGCCATAGGCCTGCGATCCTGGCTACTTTGGGGGTGAAGTTTAAAGCCAGCCTGGGCAACATGGCAAAACCTTGTCTCAAAATGTAAAGGGGGAGGGGCTTGCCTAGTATGCAAAAGGCACTAGGTACAATCCCCAGGGGTCGGGGGCTGGAGTGGCAGATGTATGCCTGAACCAGAGGAAGCTTCCAGACAAGACTGGCTGTGACTTCTGGACAGGTAGTGTCTGTGTGATAAGTATACATAGGTTCCTCAGTTTATGTCTTAATTCTCCACAACAATTAGAGAAAAGGCTTTACCATCCCATCTCCAATGTTCTCCAGCCCCTCACACCTGTTGCTTTCAAGTCAACAACAACTTCCTACAAGATGCTGCTCAAGGTCTTCTCTGCTAGGAGTGTTCTGGAATTATATCTGTCCCCAGCATGTCCTGTGCTTGATTTAATCACAACCCAGAAACCTTCAGTTCTCCAGCTACAGTTCCATCCCTCTCTTGGTACACACAACTCCCAGGACTCAGGAGGCTGAGACAGGATTCTGAATCTGAAGCCAGCCTGGGTTATTACCCACAGTAAGTCCCAGGCCAGCATGAGCTGCATAGCCTGTCCTTGTCTCAAAAGAAACTGAAGGGGCTGGAGATCAGGTTTATCAGCTAAGAGCACTGGCTGCTCTTCTAGAAGACCCCAGGTTCTAGTCCCAGCACCTACAGGGTAGCTTATAAACCACCTGTAACTCCATTCCCAGGGGAACTGGTGCCCTCTTCTGGCCTCTGAAGACACTGCATACACATAGTGCACAGAAATGGCGTCAAAACACCCACAACACATAAAATAGGAATGAAAATAAATGGAGGGAGGGCGACACCACCTTTCAGAAAGCCATTCCTCATGTACAAGGGGAGAAGTGTCGTGTGTGCTAGCCACTTAGGACACAGACAAAAAGTTCCAAGAGTGGTGTTTACAAAGCCATGCCGACCCCACACTCCCCACCTTGGCACCATCACTGACAGGAAGAAAGCTCTCCAAGCCTTACCTTTTTAGAGGATGTTCATCTTGGGGTGATAGATAGGCTGGTAGGCTGGCAGATGTTCCTTAGGGTAGGCCCCCAGGGCCACCAGCCACCCCTGCCCCAGCCCTGCCCAGCTGCCTGCCTGCTCTCTCTAGGGGCAGAATCTAGGCTGGTGAGAACATTCTGACACTAGACTATGACATCAGAATAGGCCATGACCTCAGAGCTGTGACAGGGATGCTAACAGGGTATAAGGCAGGAGAAAGAAAACCCTAGAACCTGACTAGCCCCCTAGAAATAAAGCCCCAGATAAGAAGGTGGCTGGCTCTGTGCTCGGGTCTTATAGTTTTCCAGACATCCCCTCACCCTGTGAGGCAGATCTGAAGATAATCTAAAAATGAGTCAAATGCACTGAACAATGTTGGCTATCCATTTAGAAGGAAGGCAAGTGCAGGAACCATCCTCTAGCGCCCCCTTGTGTTAAGGGGTAGTCTTATTTGCTCACCAGGTGTTTTGCCTGCAGACCAGGGCAGAGACCCCAAGAAGACCCCTGTCCTGCCCAGGACAGGATTAAGTGCAGGCTGATAAAAGGTGACCACTGTGCTAACACTCTACATGTCAAAAATGACACAGCCCTGTTAACTCATTTGACAGAATTCAATACCATGTCTGGTGAAAGCCCGTGTTTGAATTCTACATACACAACACACAAAAAATACAAATTGTTAAATGGGACGATGTGAGTGACTTCTCAGTCCAGCCATCCTACGTGGGGAAGCTTGTTAAACTAGGGCTTGCTCTTGGTCCCATGTTAGTCTGTAACTCAATAAAGGAGCTAGGCTGTTCTCGAATTCTCTATCTTCCCGCCTCCACTTCCCCCATGACCAACTTAACCTAAAAATCAAACAAGCAAGGAAATTACACAGAATGACATGTTGCTGACACTTAAGGATTTTTTCCTACATCTCTATTGTATAGTTTGCAAACAGTGATGGTCTATTTCTCCCATTCTGATTGGGTGCCTTTGCCATCCATTCTGATTGGGTGTCTTTGCCATCCATTCTGATTGGGTGTCTTTGCCATCCATTCTGATTGGGTGTCTTTGCCATCCATTCTGATTGGGTGTCTTTGCCACCCTTCCCGGCCCTTCCCTTGCTTACTTTGCTAGCTAGGGTCATCAGTGAGAGGTGAGAATCTGGGCAAGAGTGGACAGCTTTGAGTTTTCTCTGCACATCTCCAAGAAGCATCCAGCATCCACAGTGTGAGGTGGGCTTTTGGAAGTCGCCCTTAATGCAATGGAGGTGATTCCTAGTTTACTGAGCTTTCAAAAGACATAGTATTGAGTCCTGATGAGTGAGCTAACAGGGTTGTGTCACCACAGCGCTTTCTTAGACCGATCTTCAAATGCTGACATTACGTTACACTCCTGGCACAAGTCTGTCTTGACCATGGTGAATTGTCCTATTTATATTTTTCTGGACTCTGACTGCTAATATTTTGAAGATTTTTAAAAACTATGTTCATGGCAGACATTGAGCTGTGGCTCTCCTGTACCATTTGTCTGGTTTTGTATCAAGGCAACACCGCCTTTATACAATGGCCTGGGAACCTCTCCATGTTTTCTAGAAGACAATGTGTGCACGTGGTATTATTTATTTTACAAATGTTTTATAGAATTTACTAGTGAAGTCGCCTAGGCATGAGATAGCCAGACGTGAGCCCAGAGTTCAGAAGCAATTTAATATTTTTCTGAGACAGATTTCACCATGTAGTTCAGGCTTGCCCTGGCTGTCCAACCTCCTGCCTCAGTCTCATGAGTGCTGGGATTATAGGCATGCACCACCATGCTTGGCCCTATAAAGACTTATTGGGGTCATTTTACCAAATATGTATCTGCTCGTGTTCTCTCTCTCTCTCTCTTCTTCCTTCCCTCCCTCTCTTCCTTTCAACTGGTATTTTCTAGCTCAATAAAATCCCTTTTCAGTCTTTTGGGCAAACTCCAGAGCTTTATACACTACCTATCACTTTATTGCCAAATGGAGATGGGGGAAGGGAGGGAGGGAGGGAAAGAGGAAGGGAGGGAAAGGAAGGGAAGGAGGGAGGGAGGGAGGGAGGGAGAGGGAAGAAGGAAGAGGGAGAAAAGGAGGGAGGGAGGGAGAGGGAGGGAGGGATGGAAGGAGAGAGAGAAATACAATGGAAGTTTGCTCACCCTTGAGGAGCACAGTACTTCCTACTATGGGGCAGGATTTCTGAAGTTTTGCACTCCTGCTGCCTACACTGACACATCCTGCACACTTCCTGCTCCCTGGGCCTGACCTGGACAGTCTCCCCTGCAGCTGGCACTTCTCCCCACAGTCTACAAGATTCTGGAAAGAAAAATTCTCTAAATTACCACCTGTTTGATGCTACCTCAAATTCTGGCCTTGTCTTGTGGATGCTTAATTTTCAAAGCAAGCACAGGGTCACAGGTGCTCTGTGAGACAGTTTCATTTATTCTTTTAGACAACCTTCAGCTTTATGAGCAAGGAAACATAGGAACAGTGGGATGTGAGCCTGGGCCTATGGTTACCCAAGGCTGCCCATGGTTAGGAGACAGCCAAGCAGGCGTGAGGATGCTAGACAACCGGGCAAGCAAACAGGAATCTCCCGGAAGCAGGAGCGGAGGGAGCAACCACAGGGACAGGCAGATCCCAGCACTCAGGAAGCAGAGGCGGGCGGATCTCTGCACTCAAGGCCAGCCTAGTCTATAGAGTGGGTTCCAGGCAGCCAGGACTACACACATGAAGACCCTGTATCAAAAAAAAAGCAAAGCAAAGCAAAACAAAACAAAACAAAACAAAGACAGGAGTCCAACAGCATCAAGGGGTACATGAAGGCGACTGCCATGGGCCATTGCTAATACTGAAGTAACTAAACTGGAGCCTCAGAGCCCACAGGTGGGCTTATGCTGGATGGTTCAGTCTGGGGCATGGCTGAAGATACCAAGATGTGTTGACATATAGATAAGGCATTGCTCGTGAGGACAGCCTAGTGTCCAAGGACCCTGACAGACACAAGGGCTGATAAGCAGAGAGTAAATTCAGAAGAGGATCAGATGTGCTACAGGACGGAAGGATGAGCCACATGGGTTAGGAAACTCAGGCAGTGTGCATAACTGACCATTTGCTACCTGCAGGGGTTCCTTATTTTGCCTGGGCTCTTCTGTATCCTGACGACCTTATGGGACCAATCTTAAAAAGGCAGGTAGGTGAGCATGGCTTTGTCATGTCCAGCATACCCTCCCAAAGTCCAACGGGCCGCCAGATGGCAGCTGTAGACATGATATAAGGTTTTCCACATCAGAGAATGAATGCTTCTTAGTGAGCAGGTCCTGGGGCTGCCCATGCCTCATAGAGGACCAGGAATCGCTTCACTGTTTGACACATGCTGTTTCCAAGACAGGCATAAGAGAGAGCTTGAAAATATGAAACTAGGAAAAGACCACATTGCCAAGATCCAGACGAGCTCTTGCCTCTCGTGACATGTGGCCTTGTCCACCTCCAGCCAGAGGGGATGTCCTCTGACACATCATCAGAGACCTCCTTCACCATCCGCTAGCTGCCCATAGTCCTGCATGTTCTCTGCTCCCTGACCCCGTGGGCCTGGCATTGCCAAGTGGGGTGGGAATGGGAATATTTAGGCCTAGGCAGGTGCAACCTGTGGCCTGAGGACCACGCACATCTCATAACAGCTATGAATTCACCCTGAGGCATTTGTAGATGACAACATCATGACCAGTGTCAGAAGGTTGGACACTGCATGTTACATCATGACCTACCTACCCAGGTATAGACACTAATCCAGGAGGATAGACCTCCATAGGTCATCAGTGGGCTGATCCCAGTCTGTAGAGTCTGGCAATTGGATATGCTGAGGGGTCAAGAGACTAAGAGATGTGTGGATACTGGCTAGACAGCCTTGTGCCACGGGGGTGAAGTGGCCTAGGAGCAGTCATAACCCAGCAAAGAAGGCAAAGAGAATGCAATTTACAATCAATAAAACTGTGGTAAGCACAAGCCAGGCGTTGTGGCAAGCATCCGTAATTCCAGAACTTGGGAAGAAGGCAGAGGGGTCAAAGGACATAAGTCTTCATGAACCTGAAGGCAGATGAAGGGAACAGGTGTCACAAGGCAGTTGGGAAGCTGTAGCCAGCAAATGGCTGAGTCTGAAAGGAGGTTTTGGAGGAGGGCAGGTGCTGCTCCAAGAAGAGATGCCATGAGAGGTAGCCATGAGTGCCCTCAGCCTAAGCATGACAGGCTACAGGTGGGTCTGTGACCCCGCAGCCTGAGCATGACAGGCTACAGGTGGGTCTGTGACCCCGCAGCCTGAGCATGACAGGCTACAGGTGGGTCTGTGACCCCGCAGCCTAAGCATGACAGGCTACAGGTGGGTCTGTGACCCCGCAGCCTGAGCATGACAAGTTACAGGTGGGTCTGTGACCCTGCAGGGGCATAACACGGGCCTTCCTAAGGCAGAGAGAGAGTCCTTGGGGGAAGGTAGAAATAGAGCTGTGGAATTGCCACAGAGCAGGGTGCTCAGGTAGCCCCAGACAGAATAGCAGGACACAGGATGGCTTGCATCATGAACAGTTTATGAGGATAACAGTTGGATGCCTTTCTTCCTTAGAGGTGGTATTTATCATCCTTTTTTTTTTTTAAGGTGAAGAGAACTCAATTTCAAACCAAACCAAACAAAATATGGCTGTTGCTTTTACAAGCCTGAGTTGGCAAACATCTGTAATCCTAGCACTCACATGGTGGAAGCAAGAGAACCATGAGTTCAAAGCTAGCCTGTAACATATATAGTAGGTTTTGGGCCAGCCTGGACTATTCCATGAAACACTGCCAAACAAAACAAAACAAAACAACAACAACAAAAAAAACAAAACAAAAAAACAAAGACAGGCACAGTAGCCATGAAGTCAGGCCCTTGCAGGAAGACAAAGGAAGAGAAATATGGTCATTTTACCTGGGGTCAGTGAGAGACAGAAGAAAGAAAATACCACCAGTGGACCAAGGTCATGCCAGGAAGCAGGACAGTGGCAGGACCTGGGTTTCCTCCAGGTGAACAAGCCCTGCATTGCCTCACCAGGAACACAGGCTGGCTTACAGAGGGTTACTAGATTGTGTGCGCTCAAACATAGCATACCTTAACCTCCAAATCCCTCAGGTACATCCCGGAGAAGACAACAGCTTCGGAGAAGACAACAGCTTCGCAGAAGACAACAGCTTCGCAGAAGACAACAGCTTCGCAGAAGACTTTGGGAGAACAGACATTTGCCCTCTTTACCGTTGGTTTAAAAAGAATGAACATAGTCTAAAGACTAGAAGTGCCTGTCTCCCCAGAGAAAAGCTGGAGGCAGAGCCAGGGAGTACAGGGCTAGCTGTATTCATCAGGCCACGGGAAGAAGAGTGTGTAGGCTTAGATCCCTGGGTCCCTTCTCCCAAAACCCAGAACTGAGGGGAAGGAGAAAGTTGTTCTCCAGAGGAGAGCCTGGAACAAACGTTGGGTGACCATTCCCTACTGGGTCCTGTACTGTATCTGTCATTGTTCCTGTTTGAACAGAAATGTTCCCAGAGGCTCATGTTTTGAATGCTCTGTTGTGGAGCTTTTAGAAGGCAGGACCTGGCTAGCAGAAGTAGGTCACCAGGGAAGAGCCTTGGATTCCACCTGCCCCTGATTCCAGCCTAGCTCTGTTTCCCAGATAACCACAAGTGAAGGTCCTCGCTGCTGTGTGCCACCATGGACTGAGCCAGCTCACTGGACGTCTTCCCTGCCATGTTCAACAGAAATCCCTCTAAAATCCTGAGCCAGAATAAATCTCCTTCCTCAAGCCATTCTGTCATGCAGTATGTCATGAAGATAAGCAAGGAGTTCTGTCGGTAGCAACAGCACACATGCAAGACTCCAGTCCCCAGAGTCCAAACTTCAACACTTTGGCTGCTTTGGTAAACATGGACCACAACAGAATTGCCAAACTCTAATTCTTCCAACAAAATCAAGTGGAATACATACCATAATTTCATAAGTGAGGAAGATTAAAACCACATGCTATAAAAAGGCCCTAATTTTACAGTAAATGGGATGGAGTTTGCTCAGGTGGAATACATGAGGCTGAAAGCTATGTGGACTATGGAGGCCCAGCTCAAGAGCTTTCAGAGGGGAATAATATTAGCAACAGGGTAAAGACCATTCTTGTGATATTCTGACAAAGTGCTGCTTTTGCCTCTGTCTTAAGAATCTTCCTGGGGGCTGGTGAGATGGCTCAGCGGGTAAGAGCACCCGACTGCTCTTCCGAAGGTGATAAGTTCAAATCCCAGCAACCACATGGTGGCTCCCTCTTCTGGAGTGTCTGAAGACAGCTACAGTGTACTTACGTATAATAAATAAAAATAAAAATTTAAAAAAAAAAAGAATCTTCCTGAGGCTAAGCTGGAGAGTTTGGGACTAATTATGTTGACAGTGGAAATTTCAAGACAGCCTAATACTGATTTTGTTGCACGACTATTAGTGATAACTCTTAAGGAGATCTAAAACAAAAACAGGCAAGCAGGGCAAAAACAAATAGAAAATGTACAGTTTGAGGAGACAAGGAGAAGCAGGAAACTCAATGTTGGAGCCAAGGCTTGTTCTGAAAGAGGGAAGGAGGTTAAGGAGAGGCCTGATCTGAAATGGAATGAAGGGAGGAGCCTGGGCTAAAACCCCACAAACTCAGCTCCCACGTACAAAACAGAAAAGGCCTCCAGAATTATCTGGTTCTTAAAAAGACACCATGACCAAAGCAACAACAAATAAAAGCTTCTTCTAGTTTTAACTCAAGGAGAGGGACAGGCTCCACCCCAAGCATGCAGCCATTCTTGCCACGTGATTCTTAGCTCTTGTAAGGAGGCTGTGGTTAAGGAAAGTCACTGAGGACAGCTGTGTGTCAGGAGAGACCCTGCATGAAAGAGTGGAGGAGTCATTGCAGGAAGCTGTTGAAGTGAAGCTTGGTTGCACTGGAGACATTAGAGGTGACAGAGATGCAGATATTGGCCAAGAAGAGCAGCACAGAGGGATTGGAGTAGCAAAGCTGGAAGGAACACCTAAGCCCCTGACCTCAGACATGGAGACAGGGATTTGGAGTTTGCTCTGTTGGGTTTGGTCAGAATTTCCTCACTATGTCGCCTACTGGAATTAATAATGTATACTCTGTGGCACTTTATGTTGGAAGTATGTAACCTGTTTTTTTGTTTTATTTTATTTTACAATTACAGGGTGTTACAATTAAAAGATTGCCTTGAGTCTCAGAAGAGGCTTTGGACTTTGGACTTTTAAACAGTGTTGAGACTGTTAAAGACTACAGAGACTTTTGAAGTTAGAGTAAATGCATTTTGTACTATGATATGGCTACAAGCCTGTAGGGGCTAGGGAGTAGAATGTGGTGGTTTGAATAAGAATGGCTTTATAGGCTCAGCAGAGTTCCTTCCATCCCAGGAACCCACAAGGTGAATCTCAAGGTGTCCTCTGAACTCCACAAGCACACAGTGGAACTCATGCGCCTACGCATACACCATACACACACATACACATACACACACACACACACACACACACACACACGCACACAGGCATGTCTAAACATACACCCACAAATAAATAAACACATAACTATAAATGGCTAACCTAGTAAATACTGCAGAAAATGAAGCTCTTGGAGTCATTCATTCATAGTGCTTCTCTACAAGCCTCAGGTTCCCTCGCTCTGATGGCATGACTGAGTTCAACCCCATCTTTCACCACAGCTGCTTCCCACAGGCAATCACAGAGACCATGGGTCCTCAGGGTCAGCACAGCATGAGAATTTCCTGTTGAAAGACTACATTTCCCAGATTCCCTTGCAGACTAGGGAAGTCATTTTCACCCTTATAAGGAGCTGATTCCTTTTTCTTCTGGAGACATTTTGGCCTTCTGCACATGGGGGGGTGGGGGTAGGGTGGTGGTGGTGGTGGTAACAAAAATGTCTCCTAGCAGTGAATAAACATGGTCCTGCCCAGGCTCAGACCAAGCCTCTCTTTCCACTGTCTCTCTATGGCTGCTTTGATAATCTAATGTGGCTCGTGGATGAGGGCTCCATAGCCTTCTCCACTGCTGTGCTGAATCTGTACATGTGCATACTCGAAATAAATCACCTGCAGGTGGCTCCCTAGACCACTGTGCGGCACAGAAAAATAACAGCCTCTGACTAGAGCAATGGCCCAGAAGTTAAAAGCATTTGCTGTTTTCAGAAGACCTGAGTTTGAAGACTTACAATTGTCTATAGCTCTTGTCTGAGAGCATCTTGTACCTTCTTCTGAATGCCGAGAGAAACACACACATACACACCATGCATACACAAAATAACCATACCAATAAAATAAATAAATCTTAAGAAAACAGCCTAGTGGCCCATTCACAGACAACAGGCTAAATGAACTATGGTACCTCCATACAATGAAAAACCATAATGCTTTTATGTACTAACGAGGGACACATTTAGGATAGATAGCTAAACAGAAAAGGGCAGTGAAGTGTTGTGTTTTAAACCAGCACCCACTTGGGCATGTGCATAAAGATGACCATCTCCAGTGAGAGACCAAGGTAGGTAGCTAGGATCAAGAGTCAAACGTGGGTTTTATTCATAGGCTTTTGGAACTCTTGGCTTATATAGATCATATGAAGACTTTGCTTGGACCATTAGAGCTGGTGTCCTGCCTGGCTTAGGCAGCAGTTCTGGGAAACTCTCCTCACTGCCCACAATTACAACCAGTCTGAGGCACCCACCCCACACCACTGCTTCTGGGTTTGGATCACTCAATATCTGAAGCACCTACTGAAATCCTCATAACCATTCTGAAAAAAAAAAAAAAAAAAGGCACACACAGCTTCTGGCACTCCACATACTCCCATCTGCAGAGCTGCTCCCCACAGGACACCTTGGCTGAATAGCTTCCTCACTGCAGATGGTGCGTCCAACCAACTCGGAAGGCCTTCTGAATTGGACCACACTACCTTAGATTTTCTGGTCATGGCTGTTCCCAAATGTCCCAGTTCCTCTAGACTACCGTGACCACTCACACCCCCCCACTGTGCTAAAGCATCACTACCTGACTGAGTTTTCATCATATGGATAGCTTTGGCCTTGGCCAGCTCCAGAGCGGTGATCCAATGCTGCCGGTCCACCTCTGAGCTAGCCTTGAGGTGGTAGGTCCTTGCCCCGTTGCATAGCAGGATTCCACAAGAGTCCTCTGTTTCAAAGTATGTGGAGGCCAGGTTGATAGTCGCACGGCAGGTGTGGGCCATTTCACCCTGGTTTCTGTGGGATTCAAGAGAAGGTATAAGGTCAGGCTCCTGAACGCAATAGTTCGAGACCAAAGAAACTCTCGAGGTAAATCCTCATCTCATTCCTGGAGAGATGGGAGACCTCCTGGGATCACCAGTGGGGGAGAACACCTTCCTGCAATGGACCACATCTGTCCACAATGGGGAGGGGTAGGAGGTTAAACTGCGTCATGCCTGCTCTGGTCTGAGCCCTTGAGGACACTAGAAAGTGGAGAGAAGCCCAATAGTCAAATGGGGTCTGTAGTTTCATGCCAGGCTCTCTCCACTAAATCTTGGAGCCAAGAGAAAGATGTTGCTACTAAAGCAGAGATTAGAAACCCAGAGTTCAAAAGGAGGACCCGGGTTCCTTCATTTTGAGGTAATCTGAGAATGGTATTGTCCTTGATTCTCTTCCATCAAGACAACCAGAGAGCAAGGATACCACCTATCATTGTTGCTCAAGGCAATGACAGGACTGGCATGATGGTACCTCATGACAAAGGTGACAAGATCATGAAGCTAACAGTATCAGGGGTGACTGAAGGCCATATTATTTCCAACTGGACCCCATGTCTAACTGAGATATGACCATCACGAGAGGATTTACCTCACTCACCCCCTTAGACACTTGAAGGAAATCCAGAACCCCATAAGAACCCCAGATCTGGGCTGGAGAGATGGCTCAGTGGTTTAGAGCACTGTCTGCTCTTCCAGAGGTCCTGAGTTCAATTCCCAGCAACCACATAGTGGCTCACAACCATCTGTAATGGGATCTGATGCCCTCTTCTGGTGTGTCTGAAGACAGCTACAGTGTACTCATAATAAATAAATAAATCTTAAAAAAAAAAAAGGCCTATAATTAAAAAAAAAAAAAAAAACCATCCCAGACCTTTCCACAAAGGGCTTTGCAAAGGGAAAAACAGTTGACAAGCATCTAATACTGCCATGGTGGGATGAATTCACTTGGCAATTTCCTGCCTGTTCTTGGCTGTATGTCAACTTGACTACATCTGGAATTAACCAAACCCAAAGAGGCTAGGTGCAGGAAAGATTTTTCTTTCTTTTTTTTTTTTTTTTTTTTTTTTTTTTTTTTTTTTTTTTTTTTTTTTTTTTTTTTTTTTTTTTTTTTTTTTTTTTTTTTTTTTTTGGTTTTTCGAGACAGGGTTTCTCTGTATAGCCCTGGCTGTCCTGGAGCTCACTTTGTAGACCAAGCTGGCCTCGAACTCAGAAATCCGCCTGCCTCTGCCTCCCGAGTGCTGGGATTACAGGCGTGCGCCACCACGCCCAGCTAGGAAAGATTTTTCTTAATTAAATCAATTGTTTGAAGTAGAAAGACCATGCTTAATCTGGATCTTTTGAGGTGGGAAGATCCACCTTTAATCTGGGCCACGCCTTCTGTCAGCAGCCCATATAAAGGACACACAAGAAAGAAGTACCACACCAACCCCAGCAGGATCTGTGTGACAAGTCCCACAGACTGAGGCAATAGATTTCAAAAAGAGGAGGCCTCCTGGAGCCGGTGGTGGAACTCTTGGCCGGAACAAGATTATTGAGCCGTAGTTCCCTTGGCAACTTATCTGTTTTATCTTTTCTATTCCTCTTCCTATTTACGAGATGCTCCTGATAGCCTAGGCTAAGATCTTAAGTGAGGATATTGGGTAAGAAACTATCCCTTGCGATGGAGTCATTAACCATGACCTTATCTCCGGGAAAACCAGCACTTCATTTTATAAGTCATGTATAAGATAGTGTTGATAGCTAGAGAAAGTACCCAAGGAGCTGAAGGGGTCTTCAACCCTATAGGTGGAAGAATAACATGAACTAACTAGTACCCCCTGAGCTCATGTCTCTAGCTGCATATATAGAAGAGGATGGCCTAGTTGGCCATCATTGGGAAGAGAGGCCCCTTGGTCATGCAGACTTTATATGCCTCAGTACAGGGGAACGCCAGGGACAAGATGTGGGAGCGGGTGGGTAGGGGAGCAGGGCCGGGAGGGGGGAGGGTATAGGGAACTTTCTGGATAACACTTGAAATGTAAATGAAGAAATTATCTAATAAATGTTGGAAAAAAAAAGATAGTGTTGATAAATAAAAACTTTCCCAACCATAAAATTTTATATGGCTGCATGTGTGTAAGAAAGCCTTAAATAAAAAGAATTAAAACAGTTTTCATTTATACTTTGAAGATTTACAGAAAAACAGGAACTAGATGTTAAACAGTAACTGATCATAAAAATTCATTAACTTGTTTTTGGAAATTTGTCACTAGCCATAGATGATTTTTGTACATTACTGTGCTAAATGATTACAATAATATCCATTCTACCTGGTTGCTTCATTGAATATACTTTTTTTAGAAGTTATAATATCTGGATGATTTTGTGTTTTACTGTGCCAAATGATTATTACAATATCCATTCTATTTCACTGCTTCACTGAACACAGCTTTTCAGAGTTGTATACCTGCTTCTTTATGCATAAAAACCCTTGACTGAGAGCTGCAAAATATGCTCAGATTCAGGCTGCCTCTGTGCTTGTTTCTGTTTGTCACCGCCAAATTCGTATGCACCTAGCCTCCAGGACCCTCACCCCAAGGACCACACACACCCCACACACCTGGGTGGTCCGTGGTGCCACACCCCACACACCTGGGTGGTCCGTGGTACGAAGAAGCTCTTGCTCTTTGCCTGCTTCAGAGAAACTTCCATTTTGTGCAGCTCATATCAACCAAGCCCCAAAAGGCTTATAAGCTCCACCCTTCCAGCTCTCAGAGACTGCCCACAGCACTCAGAGACTCTGTTGGTGGCTGGGGGTTCCAGCCTATGCCAGCAGTTTTCCTTTCCAGATGTCCCATAACCCTCAGGGTCTTTTGGCATGGACACCAACCCTGCCACACAGTGCTGGCCTCTGCTGCTCTCTGTGACCCCCTCAATCTCGAATCCTCCATGCCTTCATTACCAGCAATGTCAGGGATGTTCCTGACACGTGTGCTCTCCTACCAACTGGGGATGCCTGGCCACCCTGGACAGCAGCTGTTCCAACTGTGTGCTGACATTGGGGAAACACTTTCCTAAGCAGTTGCTTCTGAGGATCAGGGAACCTAGTCAGCTTAGACTGTCTTTATTTAAATTAATTTAGACCCACCAGATGGAGTTTCGCCCCCCAAGACACCTTCCATATTGTCCCAGTGCAGCACTGGAGGATTCTCGAGATTCCAGTCTTTAACAAGCACCAGCATGAATGCTCTCCTGTCCTGAAATGTCTTCTGACAAACACATTAGGTCATTATGTTGAATTCCTCCACTCAGGTTCTTAAGACACAGACAGAATCAAGAAACAGATTCTTGGCAAAAATACATTTGTGGTTCTTAGCCAGATAAAATCTTTGTTCTTTGAAAGCTCTATCCACATCTCTCTCTGTGCTTCTTCTAAGTTCTACCAGAATTTCCCATCAGCCTCTGCTTGTGGCACTCGGTGGCTTTCCTAGACCAAAGATCCAAAGTGTTCCACATTCCACCTACAAAACAGTCCCAAATGCCTGAAAGTCACATGACCAGGTTCGCCACAGCAACAGCCCCACCTCCAGGACAGCTTCCATGTTAGTTTCTTCTGTGTTGCTGTGATAAAACAACCAACGAAAACAGCATAAGGCTTGTTTTGGCTCAAAGTTAAAGGCATAGCCCAGTTGAACAGGCACTGCCACAGCAGAGCAGAAAGCAATAAACAAATGCGTGCACACTGCTTAAACAGTCACAACTGACAAGCCCAGCGAATGATGCTGCCCACCATAATTAAGGTAATCATTTCCCACAGCACTTAACATAATTCAAATAATATTTCACAGAAGTTTTCAGAGCCCTTCTTCAGGTAATCCTAGATTCTGTCAAGTAGACAGCAGTCATCACAATACCCAACAAATGATTCTCTTTTATTTGAAGAATGCCTTCTCTTTCTAGATCTGATCTGCTTTGACCACAGCCCTTTGAGAAAATGATGTGGAGCAGGAGCAAGGCCCAGCTCGTGAATGCTGGCACCAGAGAAAAGGTATTCCATTCACAGACAAGGCAGAGCTAGTGGTGTCTGCCACAAGCCTGGAGTCTTAGATTTAATTTTAGGCTCGAGACTGTTCAGGTATTAAATGCTACAGTGGCTAACCACCAACAGCACTCTCACTACTGGAAAAAATAAAAGGGACATAGACTATGCTCTAGGCACAGGCAAAGCTTGTAAGACCAGGAGAATTCACATGGCTTTCAGACAATTGGAAAAGTTCCATGATCCTGGTGCCAGAGAGCAGGAGAGGCAGAGAAGCAGGAAAAAAGTCAAACATAGTACTGGAGAGAACATTAAGGAGTTATTTTATACCCATAGTCAAAATGGTAGTTCTCCCGGGCTTAACATTAGAAAAGATCACTAGCTCCAGATGTTTCTGTGGGAGATGGAAGAAGCCAGACGGCTGTGGCAAGCCAGTCAGTGTTCCACTGTAAGTTGTCCAGTAGCATAGAACAGATCACAACCCACCTATCATATATGTGTACACACACACACACACACACACACACACACACACACACACTACTGTATATATAATAAATACCCAGCAGTCCATGAAGACACAAGCAAGGACTGGAGGGGTGAATGGGTGAGAAGTGAGATACCTCTTGTCAACAGCAGCACAGCTACAGTTACAGAGTGTGACTGCTGTGACTGTTAATCTTGCTAACTTGCTTGGGATCAAGTAAGAGACACTCTTTGGGTGGCTCTGTGAGGCTATTTTCTGAAGGGCAGGGGCTCCGACGGAGTGAGCAGAACCTTCCCTTGGCAACCTAGATATAAACATGGATGTGGGGAAGACAGTCTGCTTTTGGTTTTGCCTGCCCTCCTTTACACCCTGCTGCTGAGTGCATCTACTTTGTTGGCATCACCCCAGCTGCCATCCTTTACTGACATCAAAACCCAGTTTCTTCAGTCTTCCAAAATGAACTGAAAAACAAACCAACCAACCCAGAAAAGCCAGTGGCTCTCCAGGAATCCTCCAGGTCTTCAGCACCAGATCAGGGCTGAGGAATACACCCCCACACACCTCCCTGTCTCCCACCCATGGGCTGAGCAGACACTGGGGCCTCAGTCTCTCCAGAGTACAGACAGACATTGTTGGACTATGCAGATGAAACAGTGTAAGCTGATTCCCCTAAATCCCTCCTTTGTGTTATATATTTATATTTATTTTCAGTTTTGTTCCTCTAGAGAACCCTGACTAATACATGGCTGAGAATCACCAAATACAGTGTAGAATTCTGGATTGGAAAGAAAAGACTGGACAGACTACTGAAATTCAAACATAGCCTGGAGCTTGGATGGGCCTTCTCATGGTGCTGTTGTCCTGGTTTGGTGAGTTGCTGATGCTCCAGAGGAGAACCCCTCATCTCCCATGTGAGCAACTATTTAAACTCCTCAGTCACCAGGACAAAAACAGACCTGAAAGCGGAAGGGGTCTGATTGCTGAGAGGGGGTGGGGGCTAGGAGTGGGAGAGGATAAGAGAGGTCAGAGGATGAATGTGATCAGAATACACTACACACATGAGATTGTCATAGAGGATCCAAACATTGTAATTAATATATGCTAAGTTGCAAACGTGGGACAAATGGCTGAGGTGCCTGTTTAACATATTCAAGAGGAGCAGGCACTAGCCGGACATGGTAGCGCACGCCTTTAATCCCAGCACTCGGGAGGCAGAGGCAGGCGGATTTCTGAGTTTGAGGCCAGCCTGGTCTACAGAGTGAGTTCCAGGACAGCCAGGACTATACAGAGAAACCCTGTCTGGGAAAACAAAAACAAACAAACAAAGAGGAGCAGGCGCCCAGATTCTCCCTCAGTTCAATGGGGTCCTCCTGGCTGCCATACCTTGTCTCCTACCCTGAACTCTCCAGCCCAAGGGGTTTAGTTGCTCTTCCCTTTATAATCCATCCATTTTGGGTTACCCCTCTTCTTTGGGCCCCCTGGCTACTGCACCTCGGTCCCTTCTCTTCTCTCTCCTCCCCTCCCCCTCAAATGGCCTAGCTCAGTCAGGTCATGAGCACTCCAGGCTCTTCCTCTAACTTTGTCTTTTATCCACACACTGCAAACCTCCCCCTCCACCACACCTAGGACCAGTCATGTTTCCTTTCTTCTCCTTTTTATTTCCTCCCCTACCCATTTAATATATGATAATAAATTAACTTTTTAAAAAATTTTAAAATAAGACACTTTGAAAAACTGAAAATAGCACAGATTAGCCTTCCTAGTTACCTAGCACCCAAATAGACTGAATCTTTAGTCATAATAAATTGTTATTTTCTTAAATCAAGGTCTTTGATTTTCCAGTTTATTTCTTATTTTACTATTTGGAAGAACTATGTAGAAGGCTATATAAATCTGGGGCCAATGGCCTTTCAGATTGCCATAGCCTGTGGAAATTCTGGCCTTGGAATTTAGCACTTCTTTCCCTCCCATGTTGGTGTTTCATGTTCCATCCACTCTGTGCCAGCCACAGGGTTTATTCTTATCCTGTTTGTTACATTTGTTTTGTTTTAATTTCAATGGCTTCAAATGCAGTCAGGCAAAGAGCCTAAATTGCAGGATTACTGGGTGGGGGTGGCGGCCACTCCTGCTCTCCGTGCTTATAAAAGGCTTCGTTTTTCCCTTTAAAAATCCTGGCCAAAGTGATGTCATTAAGATGTCTCATTGATAAAGGCTCTTGCTGCTAAACCAGACCACCGAGTTCAATCCTGGGACCTCTATGATGGAAGGAGAGAACTGACTCCTGAAAATTGTCCTCTGACCTCCACAAGTCTCATAGAACACAGAGAGAGAGAGAGACAGAGAGAGAGAGAGACAGAGAGAGAGAGAGAGACAGAGAGAGACAGAGACAGAGAGAGACAGAGACAGAGACAGAGACAGAGTAAATAAATGTAACTTTTAAAAACCTATAGGATAAGCCGGGCGTGGTGGCGCACGCCTTTAATCCCAGCACTCAGGAGGCAGAGGCAGGTGGATTTCTGAGTTCGAGGCCAGCCTGGTCTACAAAGTGAGCTCCAGGACAGCCAGAGCTATACAGAGAAACCCTGTCTCAAAAAAACAAAACAAAAAAAAAACAAAAACAAAAACAAAAAAAACCTATAGGATATAGTTGAAAGGTGGGTGTGCTGAAACAGAACTCCGTAATCTTTGCATTTGGGAGACTGAGGCAGGAGGTTCAACCATTCAGGGCCCCATCTAGATTACATAGAAAGTTTGGACCATCTTGAACTACATGAGACTCTGTCTCTGAATGGCCCTCACTACCTGCAAGCAGTTGCACCAGCTGGCTCCAGGATCATGAGATTGGGTGAACTGGTCCTGCTCCTCACCTGCTGCAGCACTTGGGAGAGCAGGCTCTGCACCTCACCTGGGCGCAGTAGGGCTGATACTGGTTGAACTGGCCTGCCACTTGTCTGGCATGGAGGTGGCATGGCTGAGAGGATGATGTCCTCCCCACCCCTCCCTTGCCACCTGCAGTAGTCAGGAGAACTGGCCCCTCGGGGTCAGGACAGTGGGAGAGCTAGCCCTGACCCCCTCGATGGCTGTAATACAGGAGAGAGGCCCTGCACCTCGACTGGGCTGCACAGTGGGGCTGGCACTGGGGGAGGGGGTGCAGGTGAGCCAGACCCAGGGTGTGCGAGCGGGAGAGCTGGCCCAGCCCCTCACCGGCTGCAGCACTTGGGAGAGGGGGGCCCACACCTTGGCTGGGCAGCACAGTGGAGCTGGCTCTAGAAGCATGGGTGTGGGTGAGCTGATCCTGGGGACATGAGAACAGGAGAGCAGACCCTGCCTTTTGTCAATGGTGGCATCAGATGGTGTCTTAGGGTTTCCATTGATGTAAAGAGACACCCCGACCAAGGCAAGTCTTATGAAAGGCAACATTTAATTGGGGCTGGCTTATAGGTTCAGAGATTCAGTCCATTGTCATCATAGAAAAAGCACCGCAGCCTGCAGGCAGACATGGTGCTGGAGAAGGGCCTGAGGGTTCTATATCCTGATCCAAAGGCAGCCAAGAGAAGACTGTCTTCCAGGCAGCTAGGAGGAGGATCTCAAAGCCCACCCCCACAGTGTTACATTTCCTCCAACAAGGCCACACCTCCTAATAGTGTTGCTCCTCAAGCCAAGCATATTCAAACTACCACAGATGGCCTAGCCAGAGCAGTGCTAGAGAGCTCACCCTGATGGCACAGATATGAGAGACTAGCTCGGCTACCACCCAGGCCCAGTTCCAGGGCTCTGAATTGGCCCACCCTAAAATCTGTATCATCTGCAAATGGTTAGGATGCGTGAAAAGACCAGTCCTGCTGTCCCAAAACTGCAAGATTTCCATGACACAGGGCAACAAGTTAACCAGGAGGATCCCTGATGAGGATCCAACATTGATGGTGTCATGGAACCCAGAGATCTCAAACCAGACCAATGACTCATTACAATGAACATTTGCAAATGAAGATGTGTGGACAGAGGGATATACTGTGGGACATACTGTGACACACTACAGCTCCCACAATGAGATGTCTTCTGCTTTGTTGTTGTTATTGGTTTGTGTGCGTGTGTGTGTGTATGTGTGTGTGTTTTATTGTAGAAGGAGGTTGCAGTGACAAAGGGTAGATATGAGAGTTGAGAAGATAAACAGGATTAGGCTACATGATGTCAAACTCATAACAAATCAGTAAAAAGTTTTTTTTTTTAAATCCTCAGAACTAAGGTGTTGCAGTAAATCTCTCCAACCCAAATATGCCCTGGCAATGAAAACACAACTCAGTTAATATGAATACATGCTTTGTGCCTAGATTGGGCAGATCTACAACTACACTACCCTCTTCCACATCTATGAGACCCCTTAGAACTTGTGGTTTCTCCAGACCATGTGCTTCTGCTCCGCTTTTCTTCTTCCTCCTCCTCTGCATCCTCTCCCTCTTCCATTTTCTCCTCCTCCTCCTCCTCCTCCTCCTCCTCACCTTCCACTCCTCCTTCCCTTTATCTGCCCAATCATCAGCTCTCCTTTATTTTACAAATTAAGGTGGGAAGCTGTGGTATCCCTTCCCCACCAACATGGTGCAATAATGACCGGAGCTGTGCCGCACCCAATGGCATCCATTGTGTTGTTAACTAGGCTAAGAGATAGCCCGGCTCCCCCCAGGCAGCCAGGCTCTGCACGCTTCCCAGATCCCCCGGCTCCGCCCAGCCCACCTGCACAACATCTCAGACTTCCCACCAAACTCCAGAACGCCTGCCCAGAAGACTGGGGGTGGGGTTTCCCCTCTTTTTCCCTGAGTGCATTGGATTCAATAAAGAGTTGCCTTGAGCAGAACCCCAGCCTTGGCCACATTCTTTCCCCCTTCCCCTATCTCATTACAGCTCCGGACTATTCCATCCAGGGAACCCAAATCTGTGAATGTAGGGGTTACTGCTGGTCGGGCCCCCACATTCTGGCGCCCAACGTGGGGCTGGATGCGAATGGTGATACCCCGAGAGCGAGCTGACTTACGCAAGGAGCTCCGCGGAAAAAGGCAGATCTAGGAAAGCAGCAAGGTAAGTGCACCCATTACAGCGCTAATTCATAAGAAGGTGGCACAGGTTGCTGGGCTAAGCTGAACCAACATTGACCCGGTGTTGGAATTTGCTTAGGAGAAGTCAGCGAATATGGGATCGGGTATTTCCAGACCGTCAACGGTCCAAAGCTTTCAGAA
>LR753305.1:2799788-2822690 GCA_902729485.2 Mus minutoides | reverse complement strand
GGCCATGGCTTATTAATATTTTGCCACAAGAGCCAGGTTTGTGTTATGAAGCTCACAAACTAGCTGCACGCAAATCTCAGTGACGGCAAGCTGGGTAGTGGAGATATTCTGAGAAATTCCTAAGACAGGACACAGTCAGAAAGCAGGTTTCCCATATGCAGGACTTAAATAGCACAAAATAATAATTGTGCCTCAGTCCTGCTTTTTATATTAAAAGAAGGGAGGAAATGTGGTGTCCCTTCCCCACCAACGCTGTACAATAATGACCGGAGCTGTGCTGCACCCAATGGCATCCATTGTGTTGTTAACTAGGCTAAGAGATAGCCCAGCTCCCCCCAGGCAGCCAGGCTCTGCACGCCCAGCCCACCTGCACAACATCTCAGACTTCCCGCCAAACTCCAGAACGCCTGCCCAGAAGACTGGGGGTGGGGTTTCCCCTCTTTTTCCCTGAGTGCATTGGATTCAATAAAGAGTTGCCTTGAGCAGAACCCCAGCCTTGGCCACATTCTTTCCCCCTTCCCCTATCACATTACAGCTCCGGACTATTCCATCCAGGGAACCCAAATCTGTGAATGTAGGGGTTACTGCTGGTCGGGGCCCCCACAGGAAGCAGGTTTACAGGAAATCACCTGAGTGCTGACTCATTCCTTGTTTCCAACCCACTCACAGGAGAACGGAGTTAACATCAAATATAATTAGCCCCAAAGCTATCCACAACATTTTTCCCTTTTTGTCCAATTAAAAGACTATTTTATCTCAGATATAATTGAACATAACTGTTACTATTTTGTAATTTATAAAGTACAAGAGACCTAACACCCAGTCCATCATGTTTGTTAATTAAACAGAACCTCTGTCATCTATCCTTACTTAAAAGACTTATAATTCTACATCTGGCTATGTCTTGGCTTTAGATTGAATGCCATCTGAAAACCATCCTCTTAAAACTGTTCCTCTCAGCCAGGCATGGTGGCGCACGCCTTTAATCCCAGCACTCGGGAGGCAGAGGCAGGCGGATTTCTGAGTTCAAGGCCAGCCTGGTCTACAGAGTGAGTTCCAGGACAGCCAGAGCTAAAGAACAATAGGTTAAGCTTCCAGGAGGGAAGGATGGGGACACAGCAAGGGTGGTCAGAGCAAAGCATGACTGAAACCCAGGAGGGCATACACAGAACTCTGCAGCATCATGCCTGGCATCTTCAGCTCGTGGCAGAATCATCTGGGCTCCAAAAGATATAGGGAGTCTTTCCTTTCCTCTTCTGCTGTCTGTAGCACGGTAGCCTCACTCTCCGGCCAACTCCATTCCATGTCTACAGCTTTCCCTGGTCGACATCCTATGGCTCTATCATGCTGGGGTCTCCCTGCAACTTCCTTCTACAATAACACACACACACACACACACACACACACACACACACCAATAACAAGCCTTTTGGGGTACCACTTGGCAGCAGTTTTTCTCAGAGAATCAAACCCTAGCGCACACTGTCTGGCATGATATCCCGTGAAACCCTCAATCTTGCATTGTTCAATTTGCACATGAAGCCAGTGCCCTGTGGATAACACTGCCAGGTTCTGCTGCTAGGCTGAGGTGTAAACAACAGCACAGAGCCTCAAAAGGCCCATACTGCTTGCTCTGGATCCTGGACTCCTGCATGCACAGATCAACTTATTATAAAGGTGTCTTAATCTCAAGTAGATACAAAAGCCACCAGCTGAGGGACAGAGTCACAGTGAGTCTTTCCAATATAGGGAAAGGACTAGAGACAGAGACACAGAGAGAGGCAGGGGAGAGAGAGAGAGGTAGGAGAGGGAGAGGGAGAGGGAGAGGGAGAGGGAGAGGGAGAGGGAGAGGGAGAGGGAGCAAATACCCAAGTATGGTAGCATATGCCTTCAACCCAGCAGGGGGAGTTGGATCTCAAAGTCACAGGTAGTTCCAAGCTAGCCTGGGCTACTTGAAGCCCTGTCTCAAAAAACCCACAATAAGAAAATAAAAGGAATGGAGGGGTAACTAAAACCAGTATGAGACAGATCTCTCTCTTAAAGGTTTTAAGGTTGTTTTTAAGTGTGTGTGTGTGTGTGTGTGTGTGTGTGTGTGTGTGTGTGTGTGTGTTTGCACACACATGCGTGCGCGCATGTTGCCTATATCTATGTCTATGTACTATGTGCATTCCTGGTTCCTACAGAGGCCAGAAGAGGATGCTGGATCCTCTGGAACTGGAGTTATGAATGGCTGTGACCCACCATGTGGATGCCAGGAATGGAACTCAGGACCTCTGGAAGAGCAGCCAGTGCTCTTAACCTCTGAGCCATCTCTCCAGCCAGGCTCTTCAAGTGTTTAACATGAGAACCTAACATGGAATCTATCCTCAATGCATACTTAGGAGCACAGCATCATCACCGACAGGCAGGGCTGTGGAAAGCCTTTTGGGGTACCACTTGGCAGCAGTCTGACACTGGCAAGGACAAAGAAGTGGGTCTCAGACAGGAATCTGACATTGGAAGTAAGCTCAGGCAGGAATCTGACATCAGGGCGTAATAAGGAAGTAGGTTTCAGCAAGAAGCTAACTTTAGGTTGTAATAGAGAAGGTGAGGCAAGAATTTTTAGTCTTAGGGTGGAGCAGAAGAACTAAGCTTCAGGCAAGATTCTGGGCTTGGACAAGGAAGCAGGCTCAAGTATTTTGGTCATTATGACAAGCCCCTTTTAGCAACTGTCATTGGAGTCATTTTCAGGACCCCGCTTGCTGCTTTGTTAGTTCCTTATTGTACTGCTTGCCCAAAATACATGCATGTAATTAAATTGGTTTAAAAGTAGGTTGAAAAATAAAAATTTTGCCTTCAGTCTCAGAATTGACTGGGGTCACGCTACAATGTTGTCTGTCTTTTTTCTTTTTAATCCTCGCTCCTGTGCTGGAGAACCTGTTGACTAACTGAGCGGGCTTGGTCACAGGGCTGTGCAGCAAGGACCAGGACCCGTTCTTCTTTCATGCCTAAAATCTTAAGCCTATTGGTTAATGTCTGTCCCCAGCCCAGTAATCTTTGCTCTGATTGGTTCATCTTTTGCAAGTGAAATCATGCAGTGTGTGTGTTCCTGTGGCTGACTTATCTCACTCCAGGTTTATCTATGACTGACACAGGTGGTAGGAGGCCCTTGCTTGTAAGGCTGAACAATTTTCCATCATATGCATACACACCCTCCTTTTAAGCCTTTATTTGCCAATGGATATGGGTGATTTCCTGTGTTTTGGCCGCTCTGGATAATGCTGAACATGGGAGTGCTAACATTATTTTGAGAACCTACCTTCAATTCTTTGGATGAATACCCAAGACTGGGATCACTGGATATCTATAGAGACATTTCACTTTAAATTTTTGAGGAGCCTCCATACTGGAAAGCACCCCAATTTAAAAGTGGAAAGACTTAAAAGCCAGAGCCAGTGAGACAGCTCAGTGGGTAAAGGCATCTGTTTACCAAGCAAACCTGACCACTGGAGGAGGGTCCCTGGATTTTACCACAGAAGGAGAAAACTCATTCCTGAGAAGCTTCCGTCTGACTTCTGCATACATGTGCACACACACACACACACACACTTACACACACTCACACACACTCACAACACTCACATATACAGTCACACACTCATTCACACACTTACATACACTCACACTCACACAAATACTCTCACACACACTCATACACACTTACATACATACACTCACACACACGAATGAACACAAGTACTTACACATGCATCCACACATGAACACACATGCACACTTACACACAGCCCAACACATACGCACACAAATGCACATACACATGCATGTGCACACATGTGCACACACACATATATACTAGGTAAGAATACTCTTCCCTGTTCCATACGCAGAGGCTGTGTATGGTAGAGAACAACAGACACGGGGTAGCTCCATGGAGGCCCCACCGGTCAGAGCCACAAACTTCACCATTAGCTTTGCCCACAGGCATCCACAGGCTTGTCTCCCCATAGCCTCCATTTATTCTCCAAGTCCATCAGAGCTGTCTGGATGCAGCTCTGTAATTGCCACATGGTGCCAGCAAACAGAAGCCACCACTTAGGTTCAATCCAGAAAGTTGAGTGTCACTGTGAGACCTGACCTGGTTCATTTTGCCTGGCCTCCTTTTTTGCCATTTAAAGTCTCCCTTGAGAAATGCTAAAAAAAAAAAAAAAGGGCCAAACTACAAAGACACTGCAAATAAATGTACACTTTAATAAAAGTGTAACAGAGGCTTGCAAAGCAGTCTCCTGTGAAGTTACTTCCGGGGGTGTGACAGATTCAATGTATCGGACACAGCATTTTATCAATGCAACTTACATCCACACAGCACCTCCATTCCTAGAGACTCTTGATCCTCAAAGTGCCCTCAAAGTGAGCTACGCAGACATTGCTTAGCATCATCTGTTTATCACGTGTGCCCACAGGGAAGGTACTGTTAGAATCAACCCCATTTTACAGAAAGGGGGAGTCCAGAAAGTGATAAGTCTACTTCTAGCCTGTAGAACTGTTTGGCCTCAGAGCCAGAGCTAGGATTGTGCTATGTGATAGTTCAACAAGCTTAATTTAGAACCATCTTGCAGGCTGGTGAGACTCTGAGGGACACCCATCCTGAATGTGGACAGGCTGGAGACCAAGATGAATTAAAGGAGGGCAAACAGCCAAGTGCTGGCATCCCCTCCCCACTTCATGATGCACTGCTCTCCTCAACCACACTCTCAGTGCTTGGATGTTCTGCCCAAGTAGATGGAACCAGATGACCAAGGGCTAAACCCTCTAAAACTGTGAGCCGAGATCAGAGCTGTGACTGTCAGGCACTTTAGTGCAGAAATGAGAAAGCTGAATAATATATCTTTCTTTGGTCACTGGGTCAGGCATCTTTAGATGGAGAAAACCAGAATAGGTGTCCAGAAATAATATTTCATTTTACCTAGTGACAGACTGTATCTACTATTTGCAAGCCATCCCCAAGTTCCATGAAACATAGCCCTGTCTTGTCCCCACCTGGCTCTAGGTGACCATAGGGAAGAGCTTTGAAATGATACAGGGGCGGAGTGAACCAATGCTGGGGTATTACACAGTCACAGGGGAACAGACCCAGGAGAACCTCAGTCCACTGCATCAGTACCACTCATTGAGCATCCATCAGCCCCACCTTTGTGGTTCCACTGAGGTACCAGAGGGCCATTACGGCTTGGCAATATCTCAGCACTACCAGAGATCAGGTCAGAAGCCTGCCACAGACTAGCAGGCCAATGTTTCAGCTGCCTGGTTTTCACTGAGATGTCTTGCCAAGTAGAACGTGAGTGAACTGGATGTCCTTTGCCCATGCAAAATAATGAACCCGCAACGCCTTTCCACATCATTGTAGTTGTAAGCTGGGTTGAGTTTCTGCCCTGAGCTTCAACAGGTCTGACTCCAAGTCCTCCTCGCACACCCTTGCTGTCTCTCAGATCCATCCACCCTGCCCCAGCTGCCACCCCTCCCCTGCACTGGGCCACAGGAACCTCATCTAGAAGCACCCACAGCATCCTCACCTACCTATGTACCTCATTGCCTGTCCTAGACAACTCCTCTCTGAGCTGCATTTTCTGAACCTCTAAGCCTGGTGAGCATTCTGCCACTGAGCGACATCTGTGGCCCCATCCCTTGCCTACCTTTTCTCTTTCAATAGACCCTGCTCCAGATGTTTTCAGTCCTCTCAAGCTCATCCCACCCCGCCCCCTCCGACTGCTGCATCTGTACTGCAGCCTGCTGGTTTCCTGGCCATGTGTCCTATACACAGGTGGTTCCCTTTACCTGTATGCTGTTCCTCTGCCCTGTGTTCCCTTCAGCCTCTCTGCCTTCCTACAGTCCCTTTATCTAGGCATTTCCCTTCCACAGGCCCCATCCAGCAGGCCAGTGGAACTGTCACATTACCCAGGCAACTCCCTCACTCTGGGCTTCTATCACTGCTAAGCCCAAAAAAATTCTAACTCTATGTATAGCGTTCTCTTGGAGATTCAACTTATGTATTTAATTGATAGTGAATAAACTATAACACTAGGGGACCAAGTGGCTGAAAAGGGGAAGCTGAGTTTACACACTTATCCCCACTAATAACTGAGAAAACAGTGATTGGGTAGCACCAGTGTAGAACCCATAATAGAAATAGATATAGGAAATTACCAATATTTGTAACAAAAAAATTCTCTGCTGCAGATGGAAAGGTGGCTCAGCAGTTAAGAGCACTGGCTACTCTTCCAGAGGATCTAGCTTTCATTCCTAGCACCCATGTGGTGGCTCACAACTGTTTGATGGCCTCTGCTGGCTTCCACAGGCACCAGGCATATATGTGGGGCACAGGCATCATTCAGGCAAAATATCATACCTATAAAATAGTAATAATAATAACGCAAAAGTGTAAACATCCCTCAAGCAATACTGGACATTTGCACATCAAAATACATAACAAACTTGGACTCCACGGGCTCATGCTGATGCACATAAACTAATAGATAAATAAATAAATATAGGGTACAGGACAATGGCTACTGAGAAATGGGGAAGAGGTGGTGCTAACTGAGAAATCACATATTGACAGTCATCAAAGCAATAGCTGATGGATCCTAGTGCCTATGATGAAAAGCTTGTCAAGAGATGGGAGTCCACACAGCCTCAGTGTGTCTGCTTCTAAAAACACCTACTGGGCAAAAGAGACGGCTCGGTGGTTGTGTGACAGTAAAAGCATGCCAGGCAGCCTGGTAGGTAGAGTGGGTTAAGACCCAAAGACTTGGTGGGCATGCACCTGAGACTTAGGCGACCCCCTGCTCCCTACCAGATTCCTGGCCTGGAACACGTGCCACACTCCCCACATAAGGAACTGTGGTCTGTGGTCACATAGGCCCTCCATGCTAACGAGGTACCTAGAGGCCTGGAGAGCTTAGCCAGTAAGCGTCCCTTCCGAGACATTCTCCCTGCAAAAGGTATTTAATCTCAGGTCCACCCTGAGTAGTTGGTCTGGTATGGTATGCACCCATTTTCCACAATGAACAGCCAATAAATGATACAGATAAACATGGACTGTCTCTTTCATCTACCACTGCCATGGAAAAGGCCTTTGCCTCCAGAGCCGCAGCCAAATCTCCCGTAGAAGGCCCATCTGCTCTCCCAGACAATCGCTGTCAAGCTAAGAACAATCACCAGGGACACCTCCCCACCCCCAATCAGCTCTGGCATTCCCACATCTCAGACTGAGCTTGCTTTCCCACCTCTGCAGCGGAGTCTCAGGAGTCTAGAGTCTTGGTGCTTCCCTGAAGCCCAGCACCCGGGTTCAAAGTCCCCGAGCGGCCCCCAAGCGGCCAGGCCCTGAGGCCTGCAGAACACTGACCAACAAGCAGTTAAGAGTGTGCACTGCTCTCCCAGAGGGCACAAGGTTGATTCCAAGCACCCACAGGGCTGACAGCTGCCTGTGACTCCAGTGCAGTGCATCTGACACCTGCATCGCCCATATATATGTAGTACACACCCACACAGACACACAGCATACATTTGATTAAAAAAAAAAAAAAAAAAGAAAAACTAAGCCTTTAAAAAACACTAATTACTTAGCAATTAAAAATCATAAAACTCATTAAGTCTGTAGCAGAGAAACCTGCCAAGCACCACCCTGGCCAAGTGATAACAGTTACATGCTAATAATAGAATAGGGAATAAGTGTCACGTGCCTCCTGAAAGGGTGTGTCACATGCCTCCTGAAAGGGTGTGCTGAGGAGGACAAAGCTCTGTCTTCTGCAGCGTTCCTGCCAAAAAGACGCAGGACCCAAATCTAAACACACGGAGACGGCATGAGACCCCACAGCCAGGGCCTCTGCAGTCACTGCCATGTAGTTACCAGGGATGTTAAAATCGTAAAGAAAAGAGAAACAGGAAAAATGGAGCTGCTTAAAATGAATACAGCTCTGCACTGGATTCTGAACTTGGGACCCTGGGGCAGAGGGTGGGTGCAAGGTGGCCTGTGGGGTAGTTGGAGCATTGTGTCATGCCTTGTGATGTGGCATGAAGAAAATAGCCCTCCTCTTAAAAATATGCACGGAAAGAGTAAAGAAGCATGGGGCCCATACAGTGACGCAGCGATCTCAGCCCTCAGGAAGCTGAGGTAGAAGGACTGGACATTCAGAGCCAGCACAGACTACATAGTCAGAGCTTGTCTAGGAAGGAAGGAAGGAAGGAAGGAAGGAAGGAAGGAAGGAAGGAAGGAAGGAAGGAAGGAAGGAAGGAAGGAAGGAGAGAGAAAGGATTATGAACCCCACTGTCTTCTTACTCTTAAATAGTACTGCATGTAAATCCAGCACAGACATAAGGCAGGCAGCATATTAGCCCTTAGAGATCTGAATGAAATGCACAGGAATTCTTCACATTACTTCTCTAACTTTCCTCCAAATTTAAAACCATATCATCACTGAAAGTATCTTCCTTGGGGCTGGAGAGATGGCTCAGTGGTTAAGAGCACTGGCTGTTCTTCCAGAGGACCCAGGTTCAATTCCCAGCACACACATGGCAGCTCACAACTGTCTGTTAACCCCAGTTCCAGGGGATCTGACACCTTCACACAGACTTACATTCAGGCAAAACATAAATGCACATTAAATAAAAATAATTGTGAAAAACCAGTTAAAAGTATCTTCCACTTTTCAGGTTTGTTCTTGTTTATTTTATCTAATTTTATCTTATTGTTATTTTTTTAAGTGCCTGTTTGCATCCTAATGAGAAAGAGAAAGAAAGTGTATAGATTGGGGAGGAGGAGAGGATCTGGAAAAGGTTTGGGGAGGGGAAATCATGAGCAGAATATATGGTTTTAAAAAGTCTATTTTCAATTTTAAAAGGTATCATCTACAAATCTGAAGATAAGCATTAATGAATTGCAAGTGTGCAGATCTTATTTAGAAATTGTAAAAAAAATAAATAATAAATAAAATTGGGGGCTGGGGAGATGGCTCAGCCACTAAACGGCTTGCTGTGAAGGATCGAGGCCTAGAATGCTGAGCTCCAGAGAGGCAGACGAGGGCATCTCAGCACGCTGGCCACTAAGGCTATGTCAGAGTGAGCTCTGGGCTTGACCCTGCTCAAGTAATAGGTAGGAAGGTGATTGAGGCTGGTTCCTGACATCAGCTGTCACATGCACGTGTACATACATGTGTGCACACACATGTGTAAATGCGCATATGCCCACGCATGCACACCACACTCACACCCAGGTAAATGTAAAAAGAAATAAATAAAAATTATAAAGCAATGATGAAATTTAATATTAACAGGATATATGACATTACAAAGTTACTATTATATTATGTTTAGACATAAAATGCACGATATACCATACACATACAGGGCTGGTGAGGAAATATAATTGAAAATTAAAAATAAATAAAGAGACACATATGGAAGATTCTATCAATGAAAGTTCAAATGTCCGAGATTTGCTTCAAGTCACAGAAGGTGTGGGAGCCACAGCTTGAGAGGACAGCTAAGACCTACAGGCGGTAGGGGATGAGAACAAGGGGTTCATTATATAATATACTACTTTTATATTTTAAAACATCAGCATAGCCGGGCGTGGTGGCACACGCCTTTAATCCCAGCACTCGGGAGGCAGAGGCAGGCAGATTTCTGAGTTCGAGGCCAGCCTGGTCTACAGAGTGAGTTCCAGGAATACAGAGAAACCCTGTCTCGAAAAACCAAAAAAAAAAAAAAAATCTGCATAATTAAAATAAGTATAATATTTTAAATCTTCTTTGCTCAAAAAGTAGTGGTGCCAAGTGACTGGTGACAATGGGGGCCTCCTGAGTCCCAGGCTCAGGAGCCAGCCTGTTCACTAAGTATCTCAGGAAGGTCCCCAGGGCAGCCGTGGGCTGGTGACTCTGGGCTCTCCTACACGGAACATTTCAGGATAGTTGAACAAATTTTCTTTTTTTTTAAGTTATCACATAACCCTGGCGGTGGCTGTCACCTCCTATAGGGTGCCCTGAAGCTCTGCTCTTCTTGTGTCCCTTCCTGTAAGACTCAAGTAGCAAGAAAACAAACCAGAGAAAATACTATATACCAAGCAAGGAAAATGGGGGAAAATCAGTTACCTAGCCAGGGGGTAGAAATGCCACACTCAGATCAACCAAAGACAGTTGAACAGATTCAAATATTAATGCTTAATTCCAAATTTAACACACCAAGAACAATCACGTGTATGTGTTACACCATAAGCTTATGGATAACCTATTCAGGAATTTACACACACACACAGTGGCCGCATTAGTATTAATTGAATGACATTAATATTAATTGAAGTAACCTAATGTAAAGGTGACTCCCATGAAGCTTTAATGAAAATGCAAATGACAGTTAAACTGTCAAAATACAGGAACAGCTGTAAAACCAAAGGCCCCCACAAGCACGGGCAGGCACGCTGTGCACAGGAATCATCTGCTCCCAGTCAGAACAGCATTCCCTGAGTGCTGCTGAGACCAGGCTAGGCCCTACATCTAGAGCAGGGACCAAGCCTCCAGGGAGGCTGCCGTCTTGGGTTCCTATGGCACTGCACACCTGTGAACTTCACCTCCCTCCACCACATGGACTGAAGGAAGGAAGGATAGGGAAGTGTGCCACAGGCAAGGAAGGGTCTCCCCATGACAAGATTCCAGAACTACAATAAGTCAGTTCACAGCATGGCTGCTTCCCAAAGAAGCCTCCAGTGTGCCTTCTCGTCCTTCACCAACTCCATTTTCCAGAGCTGTGGCAGCTAAGAAGACTGAGGGTGACAGAGCGACAGTCGTTCATTCCTAGCAACACCCTTGGCACTCTGAAGCATTTTTTCACTGGTAAAACAATTACCAAGTACTTTGCAGCGGAGTGGGAAGGGGTCTTTTGTTTTTTCAATCTGCAAAGCAGGACTGTTCACTGGTGAGAAGAAAGAAGGCTGTGGAGGCTTGTAGCCTTCCTTTCTCTCTGAGCCAGACCTCCGTGTGTGATCACAAGGATATTACACTCACTGGGTAAGCATCTCATGGTTCCTGCCTTGCTCTCTCAAGTATCTGTGCCCCTAGGAAAGCTGGTGGCCATGTTGAGGGTACACTCAAACAACCCTTTAGAGACCACAGGGAAAGAGCCAGAGGCCTCCTGCCAGCATGTGAGTCACTGCCCTTAGACGTGGGGCCTCCAGCCTCAGTCAAGCCTTTGGATGAATTGGCCTCATGGCAGAGTCCAAGCCAGAAGCACTCCAACTGTCCACCCACTCGTGAATTTCTGACTCACAGAAACCAGAAAATGATGCTTTTTGCCTTCAGCTTCTAGATTTTGAGGTGACTTGTTATGTATCGATGGATAATCCACAGAGACACTGAAAGAACCTCTCTGAACAGGGGCAATCCAGCCCTGTGATAGATAGGACAGCAACATCCCAGGACAGGTTCCCAGCTCAGCTCAACACCCAGTTCTGTGGAAGGGACACTGGCTTGTCCTAGAGACGAAAGACTTCTCTGTCACATGAGCCACTATTGTGCTCAGAGGTTGGTGTCAATGGGGATAAGAAAAAGTCTGGTTGGTTTGATGACTCTTCCAGGCAGGGGTGCAGCACGTGCCTATCACACAGGAAGCTTCCCAGGACTGATGGCACCTCTGTGCAGTGTGTAGTTGGTGATGTGAGGGGCTTGGAGCACATGCAGAAGCCTGGATGCTGAAAGCTGTCATGGGGGCAGGTAAATGGAGGGAGGGGGTGGTAGAGTACAGGTGAAGTGAAAGTCTGGAGCGGGGATTCCAGGGATAGAAAGAGCTAAGCCAGGAGGCTTTGGAAGGGATGGGAAGAGAAGGAGACAGGTGTGGCTACTAAAACGAAGGATCCTGAAAAAGCCTTATGAAACTCTGGGGCTGGAGAGATGGCTCAGAGGTTAAAAGCACTTGTTCTTGCAGAGGACGCAGGTTCAATTCCCAGCACCCACATGGTAGAACCCAATCATCCATAATTCTAGTCCCAAGGGACCAGACACCCTCTTCTGGCCTCTGTGGGCAGCTCATGCTCATGGTGCACATACTAACATTTGGGAAAAACACGGATACCTATAAAATAAAGATAAATAAACCTTTACAAAAACTGAAGTGGAAATCTCAGTGCCGGGTATGACATATTTCCTTCCCTACGAGCTATGTGCCAAGGAGGCCTCCAAAACTGTATGGGCTACTGCCACCACGCTTGGATTCTACCATTAGTAGACGGTAAGCTTCTATCGTTAAAGACACCACATACGTTGGTGGCAGGCATAGAGAAATCAACCTGGAAACTTCCTCCCTGTTGGCTAGCTTTCATGGTACTAAAAGGTGTACGGCTGCCGCGGGCTCTCATCAGTGAGCACACTCAGCAGTGGACCCTGCATTTTACAGTACTGACTTGCTGCTAGGCAAGGTGTGTCCAAAGGTACAAGCTGGCAGGATGATTCTAGGGGTAACCTGTTGCTTTAATCATTGAACGTGAGGCACCCTCATAGGAGGGAATTGAAGCCTCATCCTGTAAACCTGGGCAAAAGCCCATGATTGAGGAGGTCTCAGGCCTGGGGCCAAGCACCGATGCTGTTACACTAAACTCACATGTTATCAAATGCAGCCAGTTCAGACTCATAACTAGTTACAGTACTGAGCCCAAGTGACTACTGAGCACTTACTCTGATGGGACACCTACACCACACCCGCCCCAGGACTCAGGGGAACAGCACAGAAGAGGGGGTGGGAAGAATGAAAGAGGCAGAGGGTGGGGAGTGATGCGGTGAAAGACTGTCCTCTGGCTGCAAAATGGAGAGCGCTCAGGAACTCAAAGCAGCTGTGGTCATCTGCACAAGATTGACACAAGATGAAGCCAGTCAGTGCGTGAGTCTGGTGTAAGTGGCGGCGGGGCCACGAGGCTCCACCCTGAACAGGAGCTCTCGGGGCAGTTGAGGGTTATTAGGGGAGGATGATTCTTCCTAGGGGTGTGGCTGCTGCTGGATTTGCCCGAGAAAGGCAGGCAGTTCTAACTGCACTTAAGGAAGAACGACACAAGAGTGAAAGGGGAACCTGTCAGGGTGCTCATGCTGGTGAGAGCTGGGCTGGATATCACAGGGTACATGGTACATGCATATGAAACCGGCAAGGAATAAATCTGATTCAGAGACTACAAAGCATGTGGTCACTGGAAGGGAGATCAGAACCCGTGCGTGAGAGTTCTGCGCAGCTCCTGACACCCTCTAGGATGTGGAATCCACAGCTGTGCATCTGCCACTGGGCTTTGCAGGATCAACCCCTAGAGCAGAGTAGATGCAAAGGATGGGGCAGTCAGCTGTGAAATGTGGACCAGAATGAGGGCTGCGTGCCTGCTGTGACCTCTACTCTTCCTCCCATCCTCTGCCATCATGGTGGAATGATACACCTCACTGGTCCCCTCTTTGCCTCGGCCACCTGCAGGCACTCAAGACCAACCCACTGCTGCTATAAAAGCTGAGTTAAAACCATCCCCGGTAGCCTGTGGAGATAAAGCTGTCTGATTAAGGAGCACAGTGTGCTGAGGGTTCAGTTCTGTCTTTTGTCAACGTGCACACAGAGTTCGTTGCCACTGGAGTGTGGGGGTGGAGGAAGAGGTACACAGGGCATGCTTGACAGACGGACATGAGGCTTATGGTCAGCCTTGGTAGCATAAACAGATGGGCGGGAGGTGAAAAGGAGATGCTGAGCAACATGAAGTGCACACCTCTGTCAGCAATGTTCCAAGGCTTGGGAGTCTGCCTCTGATGCCACCCACCTTCTCAGGGGCTGCCACCCACATGCTCACTCACACCGGGGGAGTGTGGCTGCAGGGAGAGGATTTGCCCATCAAATGCACAGCCCTGGATTTGGTCCCCAGCACTTCAAAAAAAAAGGGGGGGGGGATAAATCATGAAGAGAGATTTACAGGAGGTAAGGTTCCTGCTGCATGGAGTTTGGACCCATCTCCAGCATCCACTTACATGCAGGGTGGGCATGGTGACCCAAAGTGGACTCTGGGGTTCCCTGGAGCAAACTGACTTGCAAGGTTGAATAGGTAAGGTTTTGGATCAGTGAGAGACCCAGCCTTACTATAGGAGCATGACCAAGGAAAACACTTGAGGTTAACCCCAGGCCTCCACAGGCACAAGCACACACTCCACACATACAAACACGGAGGGAGGGAGAGGAGGGAGGGAGGGAGGGAAGAAAGGAGAAAGAGAGGTGGGGTTGAAAACGGACCTTAGAGATCTGTCTCCTTGGATTTATGCCCCGCCCCACCCCTCTGTCCCAGAGGACGAAGGAGCAGCTGAGCCCTGAGCAGTGGTGTGTGGTTCTAACCAGCATGGTGCTTTTCAGGAGACCCCAAGTATGTGCCCTCTGATGTGCCAGTGCTGGGACTCTTGGCTTCTCCGAGGTGGGTCTGGAGCCTTATCTGATAGTCTGCAAAAGTTTTCTCAGGAGCTGGGTGTGGCTCAGGGGGAGAGCAAACGCTTAAGGCCCTGCATCTAACTCTTAGGCTTGCGGGGGGTTTTTTGTTGTTTTTTTTTTTTTTCAACTCAAAATGGAGTAAAGACCTAAATTTAGGATCTATAAAATTCTTAGAAGAAAATGCAGGGGAGAGGGCTGGCTTGAGACTTGGCTTTTCCAGGACGTAACACAGAAGCAACAGAAGGAAGCAGACAGGTGGATGATGGCACACACACACACACACACACACACACACACACACAAAAACCTGTGCAAAGACCACCCACAAAGCAGGAGAGAAACATCCTCAAACCACACACCTGATGGAGACTGCAGTCCTACACCACCACCAACAAACAACTGATTTTAAAAATTAAGCAAAAGTAGCCGGGCAGCGATTGTGCAGACATTTAATTCCAGCACACAGGAGGCAGATCTCTGAGTTCGGAGGAAGTGTGCTGCCTCCATCACTAAGGTGAGGCTCTGAGCAGGGGGTGTGCACCACACAGCCGAGATGAGACCTCAACTCAGACACCCACTTACAGAGCTGCTGCTCCAGGACCTGTGCCAGCCATAGCTTTCACCACCTTTCTCTCTGGGTTGTCATCAAATGGGAGTAACACATGCATGAGCACCACAGATGCCATCACAGGATGCTCAGGTTTGGTCTAGGGAAGTACAGCGGGCCTGGTTCAGTCCAAATTTTTGCGCATTACACTGAAGTTCTCTTCCAAAAGCCAAAAGCCTTAAATTCAGGCAGGACAGTTTTGTTTTGTTTTGTTTTGCTCAGCCCCTAAAGACAGAAGGAAGATTTGGAGCCTCTGTTCCTCTGCTTTTTCGAGACAGGGTTTCTCTGTATAGCCCTGGCTGTCCTGGAACTCACTTTGTAGACCAGGCTGGCCTTGAACTCAGAAATCTGCCTGCCTCTGCCTCCTAAGTGCTGGGATTAAAGGCGTGCGCCACCACGCCCGGCTGTTCCTCTGCTTTTTAAAGATTCTTACAACCATGAACTACAACAGACATCAAAACAAAATCCCACCCCCACGGGCTTCATCTTAACACAAGTCAACCACGCAGCTTCACAGTTGAGGCTGGAGATGCATTCATGGTGGCCTTACTGGGGTATGGGGGAAGGTGTGGAGGATGCAGGTCACTGGGGGAGGCCCTTCTCTGCTTCCTGTCTATCATGAGGTGAATGTCTTCCTCCTCCCCTCCATCTCCTCCCCCCTCCTCCTCCATGCTCTATGATTCACTGAGAATTCAGCCTTGACCAAAAGAACCAACCTCCCTCCCTCCCTCCCTCCCTCCCTCCATCCCTCCCTCCCTCTGTCAAGGGTTTGGCATTGGGTTCAAGTGACCTTCAGTACCGCACACATATCCTAGACCCTTCTCCTCCATTCCTGCTGGCCCCCATACACACACACTCCAGCCAGGACCCTTCCCTTCATCTTGAACCCCTTTCTTCCATCCTGGTACCCTCCCTGCCACCCTGGATTTCTCTTCTCCACCCTGGACCCCTTTCTCTTTTTCATCCTCATCCTGACTTCTCCTCTCTCAGATGATATACCTTACTCCCCAAGAAACCTTTTAACTCCCCCTGGACCACTGTAATGGTCCTTCCAGGCTACTGAAATTGTTCAGGCTGAATATTGAGTCCTTTTTTTCTCTTTCCTTCCCCGCCACAACTTGTGTTAGTACGGGTGCACATATATGCAGATGCATTTATGTGCACATGCATGCAAAGGCAAGGGGCCACCCTTAGGTGCTGTCATCTACTTTGTGAGCAAAGGATCTCTCTCATGGTCCACCTGGAGCTCACCAAGCAGCCTAGGTAATCCAGCTGATAAATCCTAAGGAACTACCTGTCTCCACCCATCCAGTGCTGGGGTTACAGTCTATGTCACTACCTGTCTCCACCCACCCAGTGCTAGGGTTACAGTCTATGTCACTACCTGTCCCCACCCACCCAGTGCTGGGGTTACAGTCTATGTCACTACCTGTCTCCACCCACCCAGTGCTGGGATTACAATCTATGTCACTACCTGTCTCCACCTAGTGCTGGGATTACAATCTATGTCACTACCTGTCTCCACCTAGTGCTGGGATTACAATCTATGTCACTACCTGTCTCCACCTCGTGCTGGGATTACAATCTATGTCACTACCTGTCTCCACCCACCTAGTGCTGGGATTACAGTCTATGTCACTACCTGTCTCTACCCACCCAGTGCTGGGATTACAGTCTATGTCACTACCTGTCTCTACCCACCTAGTGCTGGGATTACAATCTATGTCACTACCTGTCTCCACCCACCTCGTGCTGGGATTACAATCTATGTCACTACCTGTCTCCATCCACCTCGTGCTGGGATTACAATCTATGTCACTACCTGTCTCTACCCACCTCGTGCTGGGATTACAATCTATGTCACTATGCCCAGATTTTTTTTTAATGGGGATTCTGGGGAATCAAAAAGCACCTTATTGACTGGGCCACCTCCCTACCTCCTCAGCCTCCGGGTGCTGGGTCTTTATAGCACAGAAGAGATGAATATCACAAAGCACTTTTTCTTGCTTGATTGCTTGACTTGGGAAACTGAGCCCAAGGAACCACACATGCTAAGTACAAACACACGCACACACACACACACACACATACACACACACACACACTATAGCTAAGTTGCACCACTAGCCCAGCCCATGAAATGTTTTCTCTATAAAAACACTTCTCTGACGTTTAAGAATCTCCAATGTTCAGGGCATCCCAGAGGACCCTACATGGTAAAGACACAGCTTCTGCTCTGGTGTGGGGGAGGAACCCCACACCTCGCTAACAGTGTGCGTGGCCAAATGCCACTACACAGAATCATCCTGAACATGATTCCTCCAGAGCCTTGCTAAGGAACCGGGTAGATCCAACCCAGGAATACCCAGATGACCTTGGTATTGTTGCCAGGCCAAGATTTTGGCATCAAGTACTGAGCACCCTCCATCCTAAGCAATGGCTGGTGTGAAGTCCTAGGAGAATAAGAAAAGACATAGTTATGGAGGGATAGGAGGCAGGCCACGCCCAGGAAGAGTTGGAGGGGGACAGCTGGCATGGGCAGTAAGTGCTGGGTGGACTCGGTGAACTCAGGGAAGCCACACCCCATATCAGAGCAGTGCCCACAGCTCCATCAGAGGACAACACAGTATGGCAGGCAGTGTCCCCTGCCAGCTCTTCAAGGCCATCTGCTCCTATTTGGTTTCAGGCAGTGGGCCAAGAATGCTGTCAAATGGTAGGAGTCAAATCGGAGTGAAATATGCAGAGGTATGGTGCAGGATGAGGATCCAGGAGGAGCAAAACGTTGCTTAATGATCAGAATTCACAGGAAAAAATAGTTTAATGGAGGCATGGAGAGGCTTCTCGTACAAAAGGCCCCAGACTCCTGAAGCTACATCTCTGGGGTGACACCTGCTCTGTGATTTAGCACACCTGGCCTGCAATTGAGCTGCCTGTTTGGCTCAGGGCTGTCAGTTTCCAGCCCTGCCTGATTCCCTTGCTGTTTTCCTACTTGAGATAACCAGCACCTCACTCACATTCTTAACTACATCACCCCCTCCCAGTCCGCTGTCTCTCCTTCTCTCCTTATCCTTCTGTGGCTGGTTTGTTGTTGTTGTTGTTTTGTTTTGTTTTCCCATAGGAGGAGGCAGACAGAGAGCTAAGGACTAGATAGACCATGTGTGGACCCTACTAAGTTGGTATGGTGGATGAGAAATGTACCCTCATTCGCTTGTGTATTTGAGCACTGAGCCTCCAGCTGGCCATGATGCTTGGGTAGGTTATGGAAATTTTAGGACAAGGAGCCTTGCTGAAGGAAGCATGCCACTTGGGAGTTTATAGCCACGCCCCTGTTCCAGTTTGCTCTCTCCAGTTTCCTATGTGTAGATAAAGGTGTACTGAGCTAGCTTCCCACTCCGGCTGCTGTGCTGTCCCCATGTACACACACAGTCTGGACCCTACCTCTCAAACCATAAACCAAAATAAAGGCTTTTTTCGAAAGTTACTTTTGGTGGTAGCAACAGAAGAGTCACCGATATAGTTTGGCATATGCCTTGATTTGATCAGGAGCAAGAAGACATCCCATCACTCAAGGCCGAGAGGAAGCATTCACTCTCCTTGAAGCGGAGAGGGGTTAACCCTCACCATGCCTGGCATCACTGAGGTTTGTGAGGAGGACTTCCACACCTGAGCTGTCAAGGATTCACACACAGGTTCAAGGCTGCTCGCCCTCCAAGGGCCTGCTTCTACAACCAGCCTTGGGTTGGAGCTTTGGATTTGGAGGTGGGGTGAAATGGAAACTTAAGGGTTTTTTGGAAAGCAAACATGTGAAGGAATGTTTTCCTGAAGCGGACACAAGTGAAAGGATGTTTCACTAAGGCAGACTCGTGAAGAAACTTTTTCCTGAAGCAGACACAGGTGAAAGGATGTTTTGCCAAAGCAAGCACATGAAAGAACATGTGATGAAGGATTCTTTGTTAACAATACGAATGTATTTATCCACCTTACATTGTGTTGTTGAGCTCCATTTGTTGGGACTCCATACAGAGAAACACACCAAAAAACTTCTGGCAGTGTGCTGGTGGCTTCTGGCCGCTTCTGGGGACTTGGGCTGATTGGCAGAATGATATCAGCTGATAAAGACTCACATGGAGTTTGCTAAGACAGACTCATGTGCTGAGGCACGTGATGTTTGGGGGGAGTATAAATATGACTCCCAACTGTAAGAAGGGCTTGCATAGCTTAGCTTTGCAATGCTTCTTGGTCTAGATGATCTTCGTTTAGCTGAGAAAGGCGCAGCAAAGAACTGGCCTCCCTGTTGGCCTTGGTCCTTCCTGCTGACCTGTGCAGAGGCTGAGGCCTGGCTGGCTCTGCTAGGTCATACCACAGCTGCTGATTCCGTTTGCTATCCTGACTCTACTGAACTAGATTGCTGGTATATTCGTGAAGTATTTGTGAGTGGATGGAGCTGCCCCTGATAACCTGTGGACTGAACTGCTGGTTTCCTGACAACACAGATGGGATTAGCTCCAAAGAACCTTTCTAAACAGCTCCATTTCCCACCCCCAACCCCTCCACCCCCATAGCCTTTCTTTCCCACTACCTCTGGTGGGTGGTGGGCTAAAGGGAGGTTAAAGCATCTAAGAACCACCATTAAAAATTGGCTTCAAAAAATTAAAGCTACAGCGGGGTGGGTGAGCTCCCTGCTGTTACTTAATTGACAATGATGCTCACGCTGTTGATACAATGTGGTATACACTGAAACCCTATGGGAATCTGGAATTTAGGTGCATGTTAGACAGGGGTCTTGAATATGAGCAGCCCATGGCACAGACCTTGGGCTGAGAAAGGAGCCTCTTGTGTTGTCTTGGAGATGCCCATGGACACTGACCAGGACAGCGGTTAGAAGCCAGGGTGCTAGTTAAGCAGAAAGTGGGCTAAAGCCATGATGCAGCATCAGGGTGGAGACGGGGATTACAGGAGAGGCACACAGGCTTGGAAATTCATTCCATCTGGAATGGAGGGAGGAGGGAGGAGGGAGGAGGGAGGAGGGAGGGGGCAACAGCATGACTCAGGTTTTCAGCTATTCGTTGAAACAGGAAAGTTCAGAGGAGGTTTCATGGAGAAAATTACAGTTCCTGTCACCAGAACTTGTTCAAAATGTTGGCATTTGCAGCACACCTCTGAAATGTTCCCTGTCCATTTCTCACTCTCTGCAGCAGCCTTATACTAATCGTTACACAAAAACATTCAAACAAACACGTACACACGCATGGCTATGTATTCCATCTCAGCCTCTTAATGCATGAAACTCTGAGCATGTCAAACTGATTCCAATTGAATCCCACACAATGGGGCTGCTTCCTGGAGGGGCCTTGATGCCCTAACCCACAGACATGTGAGCGCCACAATCCCAGAGGCGCTTTACTGTAAATGGGCCTTTGGCTCTCCTATTTCATCAACTAAGTATTATCAAAAATAATACTCTTTTCTTGGGGCCTGACCTCCACAGGAGTTGGCTCTGGAAAGTTGAGCTCACTAGAGAGACAAATGAGCGCATGATTCATGATTCAGTCCTAGGCTACCATGCCTAGGACTGAGCCATTTTGTTACCTGAGTCCACACTGAAATGTGTCTAGCTCTAGCTCATCAAATATGCAAAGGTCTTCAGCCAGAAAATTAAAAATTTTTTTTTAAAGATTTATTTTATTTATGAATACACTGTAGCTGTCTTCGGACACACCAGAAGAGGTCCTCAGATCCCATTACAGATGGTTGTGAGCCACCATGTGGTTGCTAGGAATTGAAGTCAGGAACTCTGGAAGAGCAGTCAGTGCTCTTAAACTGCTGAGCCAACTCTCCAGCCCCAAGAATTTAAATTGTATTTTCACTTGAATGCCGCCTTTTTTTCTCAAGATCTAGACCAGTGGTTCTCAACCTTCCTAATGCTGAGACCATTTAATGTAGTTCCTCATGTGTAACCCCCAACCATAAAATTATGTGTTGCTACCTCATAAATGTAATTTTGCTACTGTTATGAATCACAGTGTAAACATCTGGTAGGCAACCCCTGGGGGGGGGGCACAGGTTGAGAAACATGGTCTAGCCTGATGCTTTGTGGGGGGCACAGGTTGAGAAACATGGTCTAGCCTGATGCTTTGTGGGGGGCACAGGTTGAGAAACATGGTCTAGCCTGATGCTTTGTGGTCTTTCTTGTTAACTAGCTTAGCCATTTCTGAGGATAGACCAGAATGGACAATAAAAAATTTTTAAATGTTTCTGCCTGAAATCATCCCGAGAAACAAATGTCATTTATGGGGCCAAGCAAACAACTGTCATACACACAGGATTCTGCCTCACTTTGTAAAGTTTATGAATATGAGAAAGGTCATATTGGTGATTTTATTTTTCTACTATGACTTGTTGAGACAAATACCTTTGAAAATTCTGTATCACTTATGAATTCTTCCCTAATTTCATTTTATTAAATGTTCTCTGTGAGTCAAGATGTAGGAACGAAATGTTTACAATGGGAACGAACAACGACAACAACAAACTGGCGTGCGAAGCTGTGTTCCTGGGCAGTATCAGAGGAGCCATGTGATTAGGGCTTCCTCAGCCTCCATCTTATATCTTATCACATCGCTGAAAAGAGGTAGAACTGTGCACAGTGAGCCATACCTCCCAGAAACACCACTGACACCTAACAGTATTCACAAACAGCAATCTTTGACTCCTGCTAACAGGAATGTTGCTGTACCCATCTGTTGACTGTGAGGTACAAAACAGGCTTATGGAATGGCCAGGCTGCCTCACAGGCCCATGGGAAAAGCCAGTGTTTCCCTCTTTGGGGCAGAGACTTTTGAAGTTGAGCTCTTCCTTCCAGAATACCCAAGGGAGACACCTCTACTATATTCTGTGACCACAAATTTGCAGGGGGCCAACCCCAGCCACGACCAGGACCACAGAGGAGATAATTCATCAAGGGAGGAATGAGTCAGGTATGAGAGTCTGAGGGGTGGGGGTGGGGGTGGGGAAATCTTGTAGCTTGACTGACTGGCAGTCAGAATGCTTCTTTATTTAAACAGAACTCAGTAGGCAGGGATAGATTCATGTTGTTCCAAAACAGAAATCATATCATTTTTATCCCTAGACACATGTCATAACAGCCTCTTGGTCATAAGTTTAGTTTATCATTGATAAACAGTGACAGGGCAGATTTATCTTTTATAATCGTTTTCCATCATCAACTCCATAGCCCAACTTTTAAGAATCTAGCAGCATACTTTGCCAAAGCATGACAGCACATTCTCAGGCTGGTAGCTCATTTGGTTTCAAGGGCACTAGACAGAAAGTCTCCAGGACAGCCTGGGCTGATTGCTAATTGTCATTAGGCCCAAAGGAAAAAATCTTCAGGCCAAAGCTGCTGCAGTTGTTATTCAATTTTTGGCATAAAAATATTTATACTTTTGTAGAATTTATTTGTATGTCTAATCTTGGTATTCTTTTGTTCCTTGGTCATACGGCACCACAGTGGCCCTGTATGAGCTAACTTTTCTAACTTTATTCTTTTTTTATTTATCCACACCATTCTTTGTCCATAAATATAAACCCCTGTGTAGGGCAGAGATACCTCCAGCCAATTTAACTTTGTTGCTGTATCTTTTCTTCAAGGGAGATACCATAATGCGGGCCCCAATCATAAATGTGGCATAATTGCCTGAGTGTATAGTAAGAGGAGACTTTTAATCTGAGCTGATCTGCTGCCAACTTCTATAGCCCACCAAATCTTGTTTACCTTTTTATAAGTTTGCTTTGTTCTGATTATCTTGTTCTGAGTA
>LR753305.1:2781420-2799688 GCA_902729485.2 Mus minutoides | reverse complement strand
GGGGGGACAGGAGGGGCAGGGGGGACAGGAGGGGCAGGGGGACAGGAGGGGCAGGGGAGACAGGAGGGGCAGGGGGGACAGGAGGGATAGGAGGGGCAGGAGAAATTTCTCATCAATCCAATATCCCCAAGTTGTACAAATATTAAAAGCTCCCAAAGCACTCAGTACGTGGAAATCAAGACCAAAAGTGAAAGACACTATGACATGATCGCATCATGCGCTCAGCGTTGCTGGGTCTTTGTCACGCAGCTGTGCTGGCTTCATGACTTCAGCTGTATCCATTAGGTATGCCTGTGCCGCAGATTAGCAGACTAATTTAGTTAAAATGGGAAGAATATGTTTAGATGTTTTGAAAGGTAAGTGAGCCCCAACCCTGAAGATCTAAACAAATTCTGCTATTGAAGCCTTTGTTCATTGCTCTTACCCTAGATGATTAGCAGATCTGTGGAAGACTAACGATGGCAAACAGTAGAAGCCGGAGCACGGACCAGGCTCCACACTGAGTCAGATGTAAGTTAGTCTGACCAAGTATGTGCCACCTCTGTTCTGCCAAGACTGCCTTCTTTGTTGTTTGCATTTAATAAATTCTGCCTTAGAAACAGTTTGAAGTAAAAGACCAGGCGTCTTCAGTCTTTTGGTAATGACATGTACATGAGCAATTCTGTCTTGTTCCGAGTCACTCCTGTGAAGCATGGGCAAAGGCTATCCTGTCGTCTGTGTTACTGTGAAATATCTAAAGGCAATGGCATCTACTTTTGGTTGTTTCTGCATCATGACTTAGGTATAAAGCACTCAGAATAAAGGTAGTTGTCAGGGATAATGGAAGGAGTGTGAGTATTTTTATTTCACATTTTTAGAGAGAGGTTGGTTTTGTTTTAAATTCATGGGCTGTTTCCCCTCTCCTTTCATGTGAGGATCTCATAGCAGTGTTAGGAGCACGGCTGTACTGACAGCTCTTGCAGAGGGCCCAGGTATGAGTCCCAGTACCCTCATAGTGGTTCACAATCATTTGGAATTCCTGCTCCAAGAGATCCAATGCCTTCTTCGGACCTCTAAGAGTACCAGGCAAGCATGTGCTATATGGGCATACATACAGGTAAAACATAAAAATTAAGTTAATCTAAAAATACATTTTTTTAGCCGGGCGTGGTGGCGCATGCCTTTAATCCCAGCACTCGGGAGGCAGAGGCAGGCAGATTTCTGAGTTCAAGGCCAGCCTGGTCTACAAAGTGAGTTCCAGGACAGCCAGGGATACACAGAGAAACCCTGTCTCAAAAAAAAAAAAAAAAAAAAAAAAAAAAAAACATTTTTTTTAAAAGCAGCTAAACAGGGCCAGCAACATGATTGCCAAGCCTGGTGGCCTGAGGTCAATTGGGTGAAACCACGTGGTGAAAGGAGAGAATTTACTCCTGAAAATCATCCTCTGACCTCCACGTGGGTGTCAGGCCTGGCACGCCTTTCCCTTCGCCCAGTAAATAAATAAACAACAGCTAATTAGTTCGTTAAAATACATTCTTTAGCCAGGTCCATCTCTATCTAGATGTGTATATTAATAAGCTCAACTTGGTTGAACCATAACAAGTATGTTAAAAATCACAACCTCAGCTGGGTGGTGGTGGCGCATGCCTTTAATCCCAGCACTTGGGAGGCAGAGGCGGATTTCTGAGTTCGAGGCTAGCTTGGTCTACAAAGTGAGTTCCAGGACAGCCAGGGCTATACAGAGAAACCCTGTCTCAAACAAACAAACAAACAAACAAACCACACAATCTCACAACTAATGTGGTTTGATGCCAAGGGTGCGTTTCCTGACTTTGAACAAACATTCCTGACAACCAATTTATACAGCTTGTCTGGAAATACATTTCTAAAAGCCTCGTGCCTTAGTAAAATGTTTCTGTTATTCAAAGAAAGAAAAAGATGATCCCATATTTTCTGCCACCACTCAGCTTTACCTAGTTAAGAGTTTTACATTTTTAGGGGCTGGTGAGATGGCTCAGCGGGTAAGAGCACCCGATTGCTCTTCCGAAGGTGATAAGTTCAAATCCCAGCATCCACATGGTGGCTCACAACCATCCGTAACGAGATCTGGCGCCCTCTTCTGGAGTGTCTGAAGACAGCTACAGTGTACTTACATATAATAAATAAAATAAATCTTAAAAAATAAAAAGAGTTTTACATTTTTTTATTTGGTTTTATTCTTCTGAGATACAGTCTCATTATGTAGCCCTGGCTGGCTTGGAACTTGTTACATCATAGATCTTTAACTCACAAAGATCTACCTGCCTCTGCCTCCCAGATACTGGGAATAAGGATTGGCCCACCACACCAAGAGAAACTTACAAGAGAGATGCTCTGTTTCTTTCTCATCCACATCCCCTGGGCAGGGGACTTTGCCCCTCACAGCCCTAAGGGAAAGAGGTCGTAGGTAAGAAATTGTTTCAGACACTGTGATCTTGTCCTATGAGGAACTACTGAGACAGTAGCTATTGAATACAAACAGAAATTCAGCTTTATGAAGGAGGCTAAGGGGACACCACACACACACACAAACACACACACACACATACACAGAGAGAGACAGAGAGAGACAGAGAGAGAGAGAGAGAGAGAGAGAAAAGCTTTCCCCTTTTTCCTCTTCCAAACTAGAGCTTATCTCTACAATCTTGTCAGCAAGTGATAAGAATGTTTTTCTTGGTGGCTCAGACTCCACATCCTTCAAAGGCCAACTCTCTATACAGTTATTGGAAGAAGTGAGAATATGAGAAACATTGGCTCTTCTAATGCAAACACAACAGTCCAGTGTGAAGCAAGGCCACACATCCTTTGCTGACCTCCACAGCTTAGCACCTCCACTAAACAGACAGTCCTGGAGGCTGGAATCCAGAATGCACATACACTGGTACGACCATGGAATGGGCCCTCCAGTCTCAGGTGTCCAACTTCATGCTCCAGAACACTTTTTATAAAACTGATATTTCTTAGTACTCAAGCTTCCAGAGGAGTTGGCTCTTTGGAGGTGAGATCGCTGAAGAGCTGCAGGCCCTGAAGAAAAATCTCTGGGCAGGTGACCAGATGACAAAGCTTTCTCCTCCTCTCCAGTTTCAGAATACTCCCTTGTGAACTACAATGACATGGGAGCCTACCTCACACCACGGCCAGAGGGATGAAATGAATGAATGAAACAGAAAACACAGCTGACGCTATGCCCCCTTGCCTCCAAATGAAAAATAATTCAGAAAATCACAAAAAGGTCATTGTCATTGCATAGCTGGATAAGAGCGTTGCCTAGCTGGAGTGTATGTTAATATAGATTAAAACTGCCATCTGGGAAGGGTCTCCTATTGTTTGCTTGGTGTGCTAACCCTGAGGACAGTGTGTTCTGGGTCACAGCCGAGTGACCGAGATACTACGTGAGTAGGGCAACTCAGACTCATCTTGGCTTCTCCTCCACCTGAAAGTGAACGAGGCCTGTGACCCTCAATTTGGTGCAAGGGCCACATTTAACCAGTGGAGCACGAAAATCCTCAGCCATACCACACTTAGCAAGCCTCTGCACCAGGCGCCTTGTCTCCAAAAGGCGAAGCAAAACCTGAAGTACTATTAGCGAAGGAAGCCCAAGCTTTGGCCAACAACATGGCGGGAAAATCTGTCTAATAGTGAAGAAGGCCTTCTTGAAGAGTAACTCTGGACCAGCCTCATGGTCCTCACACGGGAACTTTTAGAAAAGCCATCCCTTGGGAGCTTTCCTCAGGCCTATCTCAGAAGGGATTCAGAGGGAGACCTAGACACTGCTGCAGCAACCCCACTTAGTTTGAGAAACTCTCATCTAGAGCGACCTGAGATCTCAAAGCTTAAACTCCCAGGAAACAGCTAGTGAGAAAGGGAAGGAAGTTCCCCCTTCTATCTAGCCTTAGCGGGAGGTAGTGCCAGCTCTGTCTCTGCTAGACTGCAGCTCTGAAACCCAACGCTACTTCTGGAATGAATGAGCAAGGTAACAGGAAAGCATTATCTGCTGCAAAATGTCAACTTGGGGGTCCCAGAGGGTACACACTGTGTCTGCTCTATCTGTGGGTCAGCGAGTCCCAGCCCAAGGCCTGGCCACCAGCAGGTGTCAGCAAAGGTAGGAAACAAACGAAATAACCACTTGAGGTGGGACCGACAGCCCTTCCCAAGAGAGGAGTTCACTAGCAAAGACTCTGTAGGGCTGGCTTTGGCTGCCCTCCCAGGTTCCATGACTACCAAAACCAGGAGGGAAACAAAAGACCTACTCCACCCCATCTCCCCACTCATCCTTTTAAACTCAAGCTTGCCAAAGGCCATGTCCACAGGTCACATCTTCCCTTGGCAGTTGACAGGCATTACTTCTACAGAAGTTCATGCAAACATCTCAGAAGGGTTATGGTGACACCCACCCCACCACAGTCGAGGCCGGCCACCACCCTCCTCCAACCACAGATGTCCCACCTCGGTACTTCCGTACCTGTAGTAGGACAGCAGGCCATTGCCGAGCACGAACCAGCGGCGCTGGTAGCCCTTCAGGTAGTTAGTCCACTTGAGGAGCCAACCCTTGTAGCTGTCCGGATGTAGTGAGACCATTTGGGTACCAGTCCCTGACACCGGAGTCCCGGCAGAAATCTTTGCCTGTCCTTGTCGCAGAAAAGCCTGGGTCTTTGGCACCAGCTTGGACTCGGGTTTGGCGACGGGTAAACTCCCTGCTGTTGACTGCAGCGGGGACGGCATTGGCAGCTCTGGAAAAGCTTTGATGATGGACACAGACTCTGCTCTTGTACCGTTCTCTGACCCCGGCCACAAGCCCTGTAGTTCCGATTCCTGCCCAACCCCTGGGGGCCTTGGCACAGACGTCGTCTGGGACCCAAGTTCGGATCTCGACGCCGGCTCAGAAATTGGCTGGCACACCTGTTCCGACAGCAACTCCCGCTCTGGTGCCTGCACAGGCTGGAGCTGAGGCTTTGGCGCTGGCCCTGAGGCGAACGTGGATGAGTTCATGCCCGGCGCCGCCGTGTGGCAGGACAAGCAGGGCACAACCGTGAACAGCGACGAGAGCCCGCGGGAGCGGCCAGCGCAGCCGCCGCCTCGGCTCAGAGCGGCCGCTTTCCCCATAGAGCTGTGGACCCGAGCTCGCCGGAGCGCGGAGTGGGGGCGGGGCGGGGCTGGAGTGGGTGGGGCCTGTTCGGAGGGAGTGGCGGGGCGGAGCCGGGCGGGGTTGGTGGAGGAGTGGGCGGGATGGGTGGGGCCCTCACGTGAGCGACAGAGACCGGGGCGCGCGTGGGTCCCTCCGCCGCTCTGGCTAAGGTGAAACACCGTGGACCAAGTTAGGCAGACGACGTAGAAAGCACCTCACGCTTCAGGCTGCTGTCCCTCCTGTGCCAGGCGCTGGGAGAACAATGGTGAATGAAGGCCACATGGTGCGCTCGCCACGCAACTCTGGGCAATGGGTGGGTCGTAGACAGCAAATCTCAAACCCTGGGAGTCCGATCTTCTGAGGAAATCCAGCCTAGGCCCTATCCCTAGTTGTGGGAACTGTAGCCACTCCACAAGCTTCTGTTGGCTCATCTATACAATGAAGACAATATCTCCTTCAAAGGCTGTAATAAGATTGTGCATACGAGGCACATTTGGCATAGTAGATGCTCCGAAAGCATCATTGAGTTATTAACTAGAGAGCTTTGTGGTACATTTTGTCAGCGACCAGAGCAGGAGGTGAGAGCAAGGTTGACAAGCTTGGGAAGCAGCCACTGTGAATGCACTTGTCAGATGTGTGTGCAGCCCTCAGGGAAGGAAGCTAACTAATAAATTCTTAATGAGATGTTTCGACTCCTGAAACAAATTGCCAAGCTACCTAAGATGACAGGCCTGTCATTAGTTCTACCAAATTTGGGCAAGAGTCACAGAAGAGACAAGGTCTGCAGAGTTAGTGAAACAAGAAAGACCTTCAAGGAGAAACCAGTGCGTACAAAGGCCCAAATCAGGGAGAACAGCTTGTCTGGCAAATGGCTAATAGCTCCGTGTTTTGTCAAGAATAGGGCAGGACACAGAACAGCTGGCCCACACCCACCACAGGAATGCCCTTTATCCTAGAAAAATCAAAGCTTCTAGAAACAAGGGAAATTTATTTTCATTTTTAAAGTGTAGGGCTTGGGGGAATGGTGAGATGGCTCAGTGGGTAAGAGCACTGACTGCTCTTCCAAAGGTTCTGAGTTCAATTCCCAGCAACCACATGGTGGCTCTCAACCATCTGTAGTGAGATCTGATGCCCTCCTCTAGTATGTCTGAAGACAGGTACAGAGTGTACTTACAATCTAACAAATAAATCTTTGGGCCTGAGTGAACAGAGGTCCTGAATTCAATTCCCAGCAACCACATGAAGGCTCACAACCATCTGTACAGCTACAGTATACTCATAAACATAAAATAAAATTTAAAAATCTTAAAAAAATAAAGTGTGTATGCGCACGTATATGCGCGCATGGAAATAGAGTCTTTATATGTAGTCCAGGATGGTCTCCACCTGAAAATGTTTGTTTCTCAGCACCAAAGTTCTGGGATTACAGACATGAGTCATTATACCTGGCCCAGAGCTTTCACTCTTAATATCCTGAACAAAAAGAAAAAGAAAAACTTTAAAATCTCTGATCTTTCCCAAAGAAATATCAACTCCAAGTCTGGAGCAGGAAATGCACAAGATAGACAGACCCACCCGGAGCAGAAGCGATGGCCTGTCTTGCTAAGGACCTGGGATTCAGGTCCCAGAACTCACACTGCAGCTCATGCCATCTACAACTCCAGCCCCAGGGAGCCAATGCCCTTTTATGGCCTCTGCGGGCACACATGTGGTATATGGGCATCTATGGGCAGGCAAAACAGCCACGCACATTTAAAAAATAAATAAATAAAAGGAGGAAAGAATAGATGAACTTATCTGGAAGATCTTGTTATAGTCAGAAGCAAAGAGCCATTCAGGACTACTGTTTTAACATGTTGTATCCAAAGAGCTCAGGAGTCACTTTAAACATGACCTTATAATCCAAATGAAACAATCTGAGCATCTGTAAGAATAACCACTATGCAATGGGCTGTAAAGCCATACATTAAGCCTACAAATCCCTAAAGTTATTTAAAAACAAACAACTCACTTTGGAGTTTCTTTGTCATTATTCTGAAAACTGATAAATTACCTTTGTTGTAAAACTAATCTCATACTAACCAAAGTGTTGCCTGATAACTATAAAGAGAACAATGGAATTAGAACCAATCATCACCTTTGGGCAGCTCCTTGTGAATAATGAATCAAGGCAAATAAATATGATCTGTAGTTACTAAGAGATAAGGTCAGGGAGAATATCATTACATATCCAGGTGACATGAATTGAATGTGTTCATCAACCTTAACAACAGAGGAGAGTCACAGAACAGTACGTGTAGCCTGCTGAGAGCCAGAGCGAAACATTGCCATCTATGGTTATTTTTCTGAATTTTATGTATTTATTTTTTTATGTTGTATGGCTGTTTTATCTGCATGTATATATTTATCTGCATGTATGTATTGTGCCACACGTGTGCAGATGGCAGAAGAGGGCATCAGACTCCTAGGACTGGACTTACAGATGGTTGTTAAATATTGGGAATAGAACCCGGGTCTTATGGAAGTGTTTTTGACAACTGAGCTCCATCTATGATTGTCTCCATAACCTCCCTCCACACCGCAAAACACTAAACTTGAATTTTATGAAGTATCTCTGTGGCTCAGTATAAAAGAAGTGCAGGGCCCAGCAAGACAACTCAGGGGATAAATGCACTTCCCACAAACCTGACAGCCTGAGTGCAGTCAAGTGTAAAGAGAAAGCTGATTCTGGAAAGTTGTCCTCTGACCTCTACTTACATGTCGTGGCACACATGAACACGACACACATGTCCATATCAGCTACGCCCACTCCAATGAAGTCTGCTTGACAGGCCGAGAGGCCTGGAAGCACTCATGAGGCAAAGAGTTTCAAGGAAACTCAGCCTCCTGGAACCTTGGCATTCTCATAACCCGTATACTCAAACCCTATCCCCATGTTAGTCTGGTGTATGGATCCATGTGCTCTCTTTCAGTATTGTTTTATTATAAGTGCCTTTAAGGATTGATTTCTTGACATAGCTAAGCCTTCGCCAGTGTTCCAATGTCCTAGAAAATCCTTGAAGCTGATGAGCTTGGAATTCAGTAGGAATTCAGTAAGAATGTTACCTATTCAGTAACATTCAATTTACTTCAGGCAGAGAAGGTGAAATTAATTAGGCATTACAAAGAATGGAGCTAAAATAGCTCAGGGCTAGTCTGCAGAGTGATTACTTAGGACAGTAGCCGAATCTCACCCAAATGAGGTAATACACAATGGCCTAGCGAATAGGTAGGTTTACCTTGAAAGAGTTAGGGAATTCCCCTGAGACAGGTTTCTTCACTAGTCCCAAAGGAACAGCATAATCAGGCATTTACTAAGAACCCCTGGTGACCCAGGTGTGGTGGCACACGCCTTTAATCCCAGCAGAGGCAGAGGCAGACGCATTTCTGAGTTCGAGGCCAGCCTGGTCTACAAAGTGAGTTCCAGGACAGCCAGGGCTATACAGAGAAACCCTGTCTTGAAAAAACAAAAAACAAAACAAACAAACAAACAAAAAAAAGAACCCCTGGTGGTGGGTTTAACAATAGATTAGCATTACACCTGTCTCCATTCTAAGTGGTAAATGAGGCCTGGTCCCTGCCATCTTTTGGTGTATACATTCCTTATGCTTTGTGTCACTGTAGGCAGATGTATCTCACCTGGTTTCTTGTTACTCATCTGTATAAAAAGTTTGATGCTCGATTTGACAAATTACACTCAGATTCAACACGCTCTCTTGTGTCGTCTCCGTTTGTCACCAACTTTTGCCAACTCCTTCACCCACCTGCAACCAGAGACCCGTTCCATGCAGATAGGAGACCCCAAAAAGGGGTTAGTCTGTGGCACATATCTTCACACACGACACATACACAGTAATAATAAATAAGTTGATTTTAAATGTTTTAAGATAGGGAAATGTGCTCACTATCCCAAGGAGCTTGTCTTAGTTTCTTTTCTAATGCTGCAATAAAACTTAGAAAAGAATGAGTTTATTCGGAGCTTATAGTGTTGCAAGGTAAGCCCAGCAGGACATGCTTATAGCTGAAAAAAAAAAGTCTTTATTGCTTGCCTGTGGCTGCACAGAGAATTTACCCAGAAAATACTGGAAAATCTACAACCAAAAAACCAGTTTGTTCAATAAACTCACAATCTAAAAATTTATGGAAATAAATTGTTATCAATATTTGTTGTTGTTCTGCCTTGAGATAGAGCCTCACTATAGACTTGCTTGGGACTTGCTACATAGCCCAAGCTGATTTTGAAATCATGAACCTTTTATCTCAGCCTCTGGAGTACTGGGATTATAAGCATGTGCTATCGCCCTGGAAAACTATTAGCAATTTTAAAAAGACATTTCAACCAGATGCAGTATGTGAATTTTGTTCAGATCTTGACTCAAATAAACAAAGCATAAAAATATATTTTTGGAACATCTGGATGATACTGAACACAGATCAGAGTTTAGGAAATGCTGAATTCCCTAGTGTGCACCCCAAATTTTTATCTTACTTTTAGTGTAACTGTATTTGAAATAAGCATGTAATTGAGATGAAATGAGGACACATGATGGGACCCTAATTCAATAGAACTTGTGTTTTTATAAGAGGAGACACTAGAAGACTAGACATGGTGACACACACCTTTAATCCCAGCACCTAAAGGCAGAGGCCAGAAGGTCTCTGTGTGTTCCAGGCCAGCCAAGACAACACAGTGAGACCCTATTAAAAGAACACATGCCAGCCGGGCATAGTGGCACACTCCTTTAATCCCAGCACTTGGGAGGCAGAGGCAGGCAGATTTCTGAGTTCGAGGCCAGCCTGGTCTACAAATCTACAAAGTGAGTTCCAGGACAACCAGGGCTACACAGAGAAACCCTGTCTCGAAAAACAAACAAACAAACAAAAAAAGCCCTCAAAACAAACAACAAAACCAGTAAGAGACACCAAAGGGCTTGCTCTATCCTTTTGCTGGTGGGAATGTGGACTTAAATATGCCCTTCTACTGTGAAGGTACTTTAAACAACTTTAAGACCTGAGCATAGATGATCCAATTTCAACTACTAAACCCTTATTACATATACATATGAGTAAAACTAAATAAATCCAGCAGGGTGTGTTTTAAAATGTATATGTAAATAAGCATATACATTATGTGTGAAGCATATATATGTATGTAAGTAAACAGATGTGTGTATACCAATAATAATTAATAAAACAAAAAAATTTTTAAGTGGGAGGGGTGCAGAAGAAATCAGAGATAGAGGGGATGATATAAATAAGGTGCTCATGTATGAAATATTCAAATACTAAATTAAAGACTATATCTTTTGCAACTATCCCTCATTTCAAATCTGGAGAGGCAAACACAACACCAACTGAGCTACCAGGGCCACTGGGCTTCAGAATGTAGCCTCATGTTGTCACATGTGCTAGAAGTTTTCCCAGAAGCTTGTAGGAGAGAACTGCTCTTAAATAGTTTCTCTTTCCTGAGCTGTTCTCCTGAAAGTTGGGAGTATCTTGTCTCTGATTCATTCTGTCAAATCTTTCTCTGATTCATTACTTTGTCTGCCCTTCAATTAGATGTCACTTTCAAACATTTCACAATATAAGGACTGAGAGAAAGCAGCCCCTGTAGGTGCTCACTAGAAACCCTCTAGATCAGCACCTTGATTTTGGACTTCCTAGCCTCCAAAACTGTAAAAATAATTTCTGGTTCTTTTTTTTTTTTTTTTTTAACTTTTTATTGGTTCTTTGTGAACTTCACATCATGTACCCCAATCCTGCATATCTTCCCTTCTCCTCATACATGCTCCCTACCCTTGCAACCTTCCCCCAACAGAGAAAAAAAAATCTTGTTGTGGAAGCTGAAGAGTGTCACAGTGTGTTCTACAGTGTTCCCGTTTGTCTACATTCTTTGCTTGCAAATGTTCATTGCGATAAGCCCTTGGTCTGGTATAAGGCTTCTGGCTTTTGCTATATTATCAATACTGGAACCTCTCTGGGACTCCTCTAGGATATCCTGTTGTCACCCTGTGTCATGGAGATCCTGTGGTTTTGGATCTGTAGGACTGGCCCCTTCATGTGCTCCAGCAGCTCATTGATGAGGTAGATGTTGGGGTGGGCCAATTCAAAGCCCTGGATCTGGGCCTGAGAGGTTTCTGAGCTGGTCAGCCTGCCTCTTCTGCTCTCACACCCTTGCAGCTGCTCACCAGCAACCCCCGCAACAAGGCCCAGCTCTACCCTACTGCCCAGGTGAGGTACAGAGCCCGCTCTCCCAAGTGAGGGACAGAGCCAGTTCTCCTGCTTTCGAGATCCCAGGTCCAGCTCTCCCCAATTTTTTTTTGTTTGTTTTTTGTTTTTTGTTTTTTGAGACAGGGTTTCTCTGTATAGCCCCGGCTGTCCTGGAACTCACTTTATAGACCAGGCTGGCCTCGAACTCAGAAATCCGCCTGCCTCTGCCTCCCGAGTGCTGGGATTAAAGGCATGCGCCACCACGCCCGATCTCCCCAATTTTTTTAAAGATTTATTTTATGTATGTGAGTACACTGTCTCTGTCTTCAGGCATACCAGAAGAAGGCATCAGATTCCCTTACAGATGGCTGTAAGCCACGATGTGGTTGCTGGGAATTGAACTCAGGACCTCTGGAAGAGCAATCAATGCTCTTAACTGCTGAGCCATCTCTCCAGCCCCCAAATTTCTGGTTTTTTTGTTTTGTTTTGTTTTGTTTTTTGTTTTTTGAGACAGGGTTTCTCTGTGTAGCCCTGGCTGTCCTGGAACTCACTTTGTAGACCAGGCTGGCCTTGAACTCAGAAATCCACCTGCCTCCGCCTCCCAAGTGCTGGGATTAAAGGCGTGCGCCACCACGCTAAATTTCTGGTTTTTAAGTCATTAGTCTATGGTATTTTGTTATGGCAGCCTGATCAGACTAATAAAGTATACATGATAAAATTATTATTACCCTTACTATGTCTGTCTGTTGTGTAAATGTCATCAGAATCAAAATGGAGTTATAGATGCCAAATGCAAAACAAAGTAGAAGTAGAAAGCCAAAAAGCAAAGGCTATAAGGTACACATAAGTCTGACATCAGCTACTATGTGGTGCATCTAAAACTGCAACCTTACATAAAGAATTTCTGGGGCTGGTGAGATGGCTCAGCGGGTAAGAACACCCGACTGCTCTTCCGAAGGTCCCGAGTTCAAATCCCAGCAACCACATGGTGGCTTACAACCATCCGTAATGAAATCTGATGCCCTCTTCTGGAGTGTCTGAAGACAGCTACAGTATTACATATAATAAATAAATAAATCTTTAAAAAAAAAAAAGAATTTCTGCAACACCCTATTCTATCTTGGACTGGTACCATCCTTATTGATTATTCTAGCCAAGGATAATTGCTATTTATTTTTTTAAAAAACTTATGTAGCCTTTATTTTCCCTTTAAATACTCTCCATTCTACCAAGCATGGTAGCACACACCTGTATCCCTAGCACTTGGGAGACAGAGGCAGGAAGATCACGATTGAAGTACAGCTAGCCTCAAGGGAAATAAACAAAAGGTCTTCCTCACCTTGACCTCCCCAGATAAACTGCTATGATCTATCAGAGCATGTGGGCACCCAATTATAACTCCATTCATTCCAACAAGGCCACTCTTCCTAATCCTTCTAATCCTATCAAAGAGCTCCCTGGTGACTAAGCATTTGCATATGAGAGCCTAAGGGGGCCGTTCTTGTTCTTAACAACTACCACATTACTTATCTCCTGGGTTCACTACTGTCCACACCTCTTTAAAATATTAATTACTCTTTAGTTCGGAGTGTGAATGAGTGCAGACACATATGTGGTGTGAGTATGGGGGAGAGGGTGTCAGAGAACAACTTTCAGGAATCAGTTCCTTCTTCCTGCCAGGGTCTCTAACTGGTTTTGCTTCTGTGCTACATATTCCAGGCTAGCTGCCCCTCAAGTGTCTGGGAAACTCTCCAGTCTCTGCCTTCCATCTTGGTTACAGATACACAGCACCACATCTGGCCATTCTGTGGGTTTGGGGGCTTGAACTCTGGTTGGCTGTCAGGTTTGCATGCCACAATTTCACTTTCTGAAGCATCTGCCCAGCCCGAAGGCATCCTTTCATCTGCTCCCTGGGCTCCTCTTTTCTGTTAGACTGACTGGAGAGTGATTATTTTTTAATTTGTATGTATTCATGTGTGTACAATGTATATAGGCAGTCACCCTTGTAAATGCGGTTATGCACATGCCGTGGCCAGAGAACAGCTCAGGGGTCACTCTTTGCCTTCAGCCTTGTTTGAGACTGGGTCTCCTTGTTGGTTTTCTATGGCTACACTAGCTGACTGGCAAGCTTTTGGGGACTCTCCTGCCTCTGTCACATCTACCCTGATCCCAGTGCTGATATTACAGATGTGTGTCAGCATGCATCCTTTTTCCTTTTGTGTGTGTATGCATATGTGTGCTCATGCATATAGGAGCTGGAGGACAACCCTGGATGCAATACCAAATCTACCTTTTTTTTTTTTTTTTTTGGTTTTTTTCAAGGTAGAGTTTCTCTGTATAGCCCTGGCTGTCCTGGCCTGGAACTCACTTTGTAGACTAGGCTGGCCTCGAACTCAGAAATACACCTGCCTTTGCCTCCTGAGTGCTGGGATTAAAGGCATGTGCCACCACGCCTGGTGTCAAAGCTACCATTTTTTAAGACAAAGTCTCTACCTGGAACTTGCCAAGTAGACTAGGCTGGCTGGCCAATCAAGCCACAGGGGTCCACCTGTGTCCCTCTCTCAGGGGCGAGAATTGCAAACCCAGGCCACCACACGCTCTCCTTACATGAGTTCTGGGAATCAAACTCATATCTTTGTGCTTCTAAGACAGGTACTTTACCTACTGAACTGTTTCAACCCATAATTCAGTTTCTTTAGAAAAGGATTTTACTGGGGCTGGAGAGAAGGCTCAGTAGTTAAAAGTACAGGCTAAGCTTAAAAGGACCCAGGTTTCCATTCCCAGCAGCTCACAACCTTCTGTATCTCTAGTTCAAAGGGATCTGATGCCCTCATCTAGCCTCCACCGGCACCAGGCACTTATGAGGTGCTTTGAACTCAGAAATCTGCCTGCCTCTGCCTCCCAAGTGCTGGAATTACAGGCATGTGCCACCACTGCCCGGTGTAGGTGTATATTTTTTACAGCCTACTTTAATAATGGTTCAACCTCCCCTCTAATCCACCACCCACCAGATGTAGTGGGAAAGAAATGTTATTATTAGGATACAGGGGGAAGTGTACCTATTTAGAAATAGTTCTTTGGGGTAACTCCCATCTCCGGTGTTCTCAGTCCAGTCCAGTAGCAAACACCAAACATGAATCAACAGCTGCAGTCCAGTCTGCTTGGCAGATACAAATCAGCAAGGGCAGTTCAGTCCAGAAGAATTGGGAGAGGCTCCCTAACCAACCTGAGTTTGAGGAAGTGGGAAGAAGCCGCAGGAATATCACAAGAAGTTCTGTGGCCAGTTTCTCTCTATGACATCACCACAAGGGAAGCTCAGTGACGCAGTGTCAGGTGAGCCAATCCCTGCGTGTCCTCGGCTGCATATCACAGGGAAGCCTAGTAAGGCTGAGCAAAGAGAACCAATGCTCAAGCTCCCCCCCCCCCCCCCGCCCCGGTCTGGGGTCAGATTTATACTCTTTCTAAACATCATGTGTCCTTTCACGTGTTTGCTATATATATAGCAAAACACCCTTTCCCCTGTATGCCCCAGCAAAACATCATTTAGCATAACTGACTTTCCAAAGAAACCAGAATTTCCCACTTCATATGTGTGGATGTATATCATAAATATACACATATATAAACATATATGTGTGTATATATGACACACATGTATGCAGAAACATATGCATGCATGTAAATATGCATGTGTGTGTTATTTATATGTATACTTACATATATGTGAATATATACATATATCTATACATCAATATATATGACAAAATAACAGATCTTTAACTTATATATGAAGCTATAGCAAAGGTCTGTGTATTTTAGGCCAGTTCCTTAGATTGGTGTTATTAGGAGGCAGTGGGATCTCTAAGCCTAGTGGGAGGTTTGTGTCACTGGGGAAATTCCCTTGAATGGGTAAAGGAAATCCACCAACTTAACTCTTTACCCACTTTAAGGTTAGTATCTTTGCTCCCCCAAACCATTATCACTGTGAAATGTTGCCTTGACACAGGCCACCAGGCATGGTCCTACCTGATAATAGACAGAGCCAAAGGGAGCTTCTCTCTCCATAAATACAGCATCTCTGGAATGTTATTACAGTAATGGAACATAAATAAGAAAGCATCATACATATGGGATCACAGGCTAGTTTAAGTAATAAAATCTGTCAGGTGTGGTGGCCTATGCCTGTACTCCTAGCACTTTGGAAACTGAGGCAGAAGGATTGTTGTAAGTTTTTGGCCAGCCTTGGCTAGCTAAATAGTACCACACCAACAAGAGCTGCATAGCAAAATTCATCTCAAAACCTAAAAAATGAGTCCTAACAAAGGTAATGAAGCCCCCTTTAGGCAGAGCCGACCAGAAGCTTACGGATCTGCAGCCTGTTTGGAAGTGATGAGAGATTCCGCATGGACTCTAGATTGTTAGAGTGACAGTGAGGAGTAACAGAAAGAACTAAATAAAAATGAAGTGGGGGCTGGTGAGATGGCTCAGCGGGTAAGAGCACCGACTGCTCTTCCAAAGGTCCCGAGTTCAAATCCCAGCAACCACATGGTGCCTCACAACCATCCGTAACAAAATCTGATGCCCTCTTCTGGAGTGTCTGAAGACAGCCACAGTGTACTTACAAATAATAAATAAATAAATCTTTAAAGAAAAAAATAAAAAATAAAAAAAAAATAAAAATGAAGTGAATGAGGACGTGCTTGCGGCCAAAAAAAAGAAAACCCTGAATGTTGTACAAACTGTTTTGAACATCAATGTGAACAACCCTACAAACAAAGGCTCAGTGGCTGCTAAGAAATGTAAGGACATCACACATTATGACCCAACAAAGCTTGACCATGCCATTTATGAAAGAAAACAAGAAGATAAAGAAAAAGAAAGTAAGGCCAAATGGAAGAAGAAAAAGGAAGAAGCTGAGAAGCTGCCTGAGATATCACAAGACATGTATTATAACATTGCTACAGATTTGAAAGAAATATTCCAAAGTATGAGCAACACAGATGAAAAGGAAGAAGATGCGCCCAGGACTGAGGCTGGTGCTAGAGAGGGGACTGGAAAAATCAGGAACGCCGTGACACTGGCATGTGGGCCTGAGTAGACCACTGGCTTTACATTCCCTTTTTTTGATTCAGCCACTAAAGATGAAAAGGATGCCACCTATAGAATTGAACTAGTGAAACGTGTGAAGACAGCCCTGGAGAAGCAGTTCCTGAGAACGAGACCATTAGATTTTTCTTTTTCTCTGAGAATGATGATAGATTTCGTGGTCCTAACTTATTCTAGAGTGGTGTGGGAGGTAGTATTAGCAGAAATTCTTGAAGCCTGAAAAGATAGTCTCCTTTTTGGAATGTCAGAAGAAACATAAAGAAGCCAAAAGGAAGGTGAAAGCAAATTAACCATTGTCAGCTTTGGTTCTGGAATTGAATGTGCAGACCGCTCATCAGCCCTTCAAATAAATTAGCCCAGAAAAACATTCACTGACAAAGAAGAAATTTCATAGTAGAAAAATATTCAAACCCTGGATGATAATTAATGTGTCATTCTGATGACTATTTCTGAGGAATTCTTATAAATTCCCACCTTGTTGACTGTCCTAAAATTAACTGAGCCAGGTGTGACACACACAATGTGGCCTCAGCACTTTAGAAGGGGAAGTGGAAGGATCATTTGAGCCCAGAATTTTAGATCACACTCAGCAACACAGCAACACCCCACCTCAGCACAGCACCCATTCTTAGAGGCTATCTCCTGACAGGAGGCTTCCATGAAACCCTGTTTAATAAATGGTTTGATGTATTTGTTTAAATATTTCTGACTATACTAAATATTCTTTACCTTTAATTTATCTTTTTAAACTCAAGTACAAATTAACTTTGAATTCTGTATGTACAGATGTAAGTTTCTGATGTAATTTCTGAAGACAAAATAGAACTTTTTAATAAATGGTTCAGAATATTTGTGTTTATTCCTGATTAAATACTCTTTACCTTCAAAAAAAAAAAAAAAAAAGAAGAAGAAAGACATATATCCCCTTTAGCTTCTATCCTCCTTGCCATGGCATGCTCAGAGTTTACTTTTTTTTTTCTGTATTTTCATTTCCATGCGTGAGGAGGGTCTCAAGGAAGATGGGAGACAAACATAGATCTTTGTCAAATGCCTTGATTTCTACTTTGAAAGGTGCAAATCTCAAAGTCAATGGCTTGAAATCATAGGCTCCAGAAAGTCTGTGATAATGCTTACATGATATACCAAGAGGCGTGTGATGTCACCTACATAATACACCTAAAGGCGTGCATATTAAAGCTTGCCTGACAATCTATGAAGTTTATGAAGACTATGAAGACTTTGAACAGCTTAGAATGTTCTAGGTAGATGCATTGGAATGGGTGACATGGTCTCAGAGTGGAGAGGGAAGATCCCCTGTGTTACAGAACTATACACTTAAACTTCTGTATATAGTGCACACAGTACAGTGGCATGCCTTAAGCTAGTTGACTAATGTGCTGATTGTTTTGTCACTGAGAGAAAAATCACCCCTCAGGGGCAGAATGAGAGAGGAAAGGTTCATTTGGCTCACAGTCCAGAGCAGTTTTGTTGATCGTGGAAGCATAGAGCAGAGCAGGTTGCAGCAGGAGGGGTGGGAACCGTAGTGGTAGGCCAGCAGGCAGAGAGCATCCAGAGCAAGGGGCTAGTCTAGAACCCTCAGAGGCCCATCTTCAAGGAAGCTAAGGCCCAGCTCTCCCTGAAATTAAAAAAATTTTAAAATCACTCTTAGTAAAAAATAAATAAATAAATAAATAAATAAAAATAAAAAAAACAAAAAAAAAAAACAAAAAACAAAAAACAAAAAAGATGTGTTTAGGGGCTGGTGAGATG
>LR753305.1:2743080-2772303 GCA_902729485.2 Mus minutoides | reverse complement strand
TGTCCTAAATCCAGTGCTGCTATGACCCCATACCTCACCTCTATTCCTCTCTTTGGCCTAGCAAGTTGCTTCAAAGCCTCTGAGACTCAGCCTATGGAGACACTGTGCCCCATAGACAACAAGACTGTAACTCTTGGTACAACATCCGTGCCACAATGCCCTGCCATCCAGTTCTTTGAGAACCCCATATGGAAGTAGAACTTTCCACCCATAACACCTTTCCTGATCATCTTCCTGACACTGTCATTTGCTCCTTGTCTTTTTAATCTTGTCTCTACGTTCCTTCAATGACAGATACAAAGAATTTCTAACCAGACTGTTAATCAGCTCCTGTTACAGGATTACCAGCCGTTGCCCATAGACAACCACAACCACCAAATGGATTCCGATGGTGAAGACATACTCTGACGACGCCCCTAATCAGCAGGAAGTAGCCTAAGAGACACAACGCCCCCATTCCCTCTTCACCATTGGTCTCCCCTCTCTTTTTCTCCCCTTTTTATAATAACAAGAAGGGAGGAATGTTAGCATCAAGCTCCACTTAACCTGTGTACCTGCGTTGCCAAGGCAACCACCTTCAATCCCATCGCTCACCTGGCCCAGTCTCCACCCTCGGTGGTATGACGTCATTCTCCCTATAAATGGGGAAGACACCCCCTCCTCGCTCTCTTTGCCCTCCTCTTCTCTCTCTTCTCTCCCCTCTCTATCTCTTTCTCCTCTTCTCTGCCCCCTCCCCAACCCTCTCAATAAACCTCTCCACGTGGAACCCCTTCAGCCTGGTCTGCTGCCTGGTTATTCGCCCAAACACACTGATATTTTTATCAATAGGATCCCCTGGAGCTAGAATTGTATATGTTTGTGAACCACCAGACAGACATGGGTGCTGGGAACCAAACTCCAGTGCTCTGGAAGAATAACAAGTGCTTTTGACAACTGAACCATCTCTCCAGCCTCAGTTGGTCATAGATGAGCATCCAGAAGACACTGCCTTAATGAAAATCTACTACATACAAGTCAGGGTTGTGGTTAGAGAGTCTATTAGAGAATTGACCATAAGGCAGGCAGAATGTAGCAGGAACTCTGAGAAACAGCACTAACAGATTTTGATTTCTGGAGAACTTTTGCTGTATTCCGGAGGTAATTGTAGGGGTCTTGTTGCCGGAAGGGCTCCTTTCCCATCTTCTGCCTCCACATCTCATAAAGGGCCAAGGAATGCCCAGAGCAGGGTCTCAAGGACCCATCAAAGCACTGTGTGTTGTAAAAGATTGGTCTGCAGATTGAGGAGCAATGGGAGGTGCTGAAATCTTTAAAAGGTCAGGGAGGCCTTTGGGACCCTGAAGGCATGCCCCTAAAGCAGCTTGGTGACACCCTTTCCACGTGTCCTCTTCCTCCATGACTATCACCTGACTGGTGTGCCTGCCAAGATGTGCAGCAACTTCTCTGGTTCTATCCTTCCCGTCCTGGTGGCCTGACCCAGTACACTATAGCAGCCACTGGAATAGGCACTATGGCAGCCACTGGAAGAGACTGGGTCTTAGTGGCTGTAGTGTTTCTCTGTTGACACCAATGTTGTGCCCCTTCTGCCCCACTCCCACCCCATGCTCTCTTTCTCTCTGCCCCCCACTTTCTACTTACCCTGGGCTAGCCTAGAACTTGCAATATAGCCCACACTGGCTTTCCCTCCAACCTCTGCCTACTGAACGCTGGGATTAGAAGTGTCACCACCACACACCCTTGTTTGCTTTATAATGAAGACCTTTGAAGTTGATGGATCATCATTTTCTGTGAATTTTGACACTTATCCTGACTAGATTTCTAAAGCCTTATGTTGTTAAGTCAGTCTAGAGGCTCACTCATTCAATCTGAGTACTCAAGAAGCTGGCACAGGACTGCTTTGTGTTTGAGGCATTCCTGGGCTACCTAGAATGTTCTAGTTCAGCTGAGACATCAGTATGAGTCAGTCTCTCTCTCTCTCTCTCTCTCTCTCTCTCTCTCTCTCACACACACACACACACACACAGCCTCACACTGCATCCATCATTCTTAGCTCCTAGGAAGAACAACTAAATGGGGTAAATGAAGATGTCTGAGCCAGCTAGTCTGCCATCCCGCCAGAGTAAAGAGCAGAGCTTAGATTTGTTGGCTAGTTTCTGACCCTCTTGATAATCTTGACCTATCTGATTTGAGCTAGCTAACTTCATTAGGACCTGATTTTTGTCAGTTTTTCCAGGAAGAATTTTCTGTGAAATTAAAAAAGAAGCCTAGGTTTCTCTAGAGAGCCAGGCCTGGTGGCACCTGCTTTTAATCCAGGCAGTCAACAGAGGCCAGCCTGGTCTACATAAGGAGATCCAGGATGGCCTATCTCAAACAATAAAGATAAAAAGCTGGATCTGCAGAGAACGTTGGGATAAAGAAAAATGAGAAGACTAATGAAGACTACTTCCCAGGAGACAGAGCTGCAGAATCCAGATGACGGAGCCAAGAAGTCTACATCTCGGGGCAAAGTCAGTGGGGAAAAGAACATGCTTGAAGTCTAGAGGAATGACTGAGATTCCCCAGCTTTGTGAAGTGGAAGAGAAAACAAGCAAATCAGGTGCAAAAATCATGATAAAGACTCAGAAAGAGAAAGTCTCTGGAGATTCAGATGTAAGGTGTTTGAGATCCAGAAAAACTAGAGTTGCTTTGGACAGTGAACCTAAGCCAAGGGTAAATCGAGGAGCCAAGAAAGATGCAAAAACTCAGAAGGAGGATGAAGACATTGTATGCACCAAGAAGTTAAGAACAAGAAGTTACCAGAAAAGTGAAACTATGTAACAAAGACATTTAAGAAGGAAAAGTAAGTTTGATTAGTGATAAGTTCCAGTGTGATTTTCACCTCCAGTGTAAAGGTGAACTGTAAATAATACTGCCTGTGCTTAAGGAAGAAAGCTTTGAACTTTCCTGGTTATACACTCTTCAAACTCCAATGGAGGTCATGAAGAACATCACCAGGGATCTCAGCGCAATAATAGTTTTTTAAATGTTTGGGGGTGAGCAGGCAGAAATGTGGCCCTCTGTCCTACCCAATAAAGCTCTGAAATTTAAAAAAAAAAAAAAAAAAAGCTGGGAAGAGTGCCCTCATGCCCCCGCTGTGATTCTGCTATGCAGCCAGGTATAGCTGCATCCACAGAGAAATACAGAAGCAGTGCATGAGTCCAGGCCACTAAAGGCAAAGGCTGCTGTATGGGAGAGCCAGCAAGCTGCAAGCTTTCTTAGGGATGTCATAGTGAGGAGGGGGTAGGGACCTTGCAGCCTAGAGGACTGTCTGTCCCCTTGTCCCCTCAGCAACACTGGTTGGAGATGGCCAGCAGCATTTCCTCTGCAGAGTGTCTACCAGGAGCTACCACTGGGCTTCACAAGCACTGTCAGCACCTGGCATCATACTGTCACGTGACTGATCTCACCAACAGAGGAGAGCACAGGAACCATCTACACACCTATGTTAAGCAACAATTTTCCCAGAGTATGGCTGTCCCTCCAAGGGGATGGAGATGGGCTGTGGCTGCCGGAAGCCTGAATTCTCTGTCCCCACAGTGAAACACTTTGCATAACCACCTAAAATTTTATGAGAGTGGAATGCTCATTTGACTCACAGGGACTCTGTCACAGAAATGCTCCCTGCGAGCAGACAAGCTCAAGAATTCCCGCCCAAAATCACCCTGTGAGTGTCAAAATAAAACTCAACCCACATGCTGGTGTAAGTTTGGGGCTTCTGTCTGCCCACCACGTCTTCTGGCCTGTGCCACAGCACAGGCCCTGGGAAATAAAGGAAGCAAGACCAGCCTCCGAGTCTCTACATGTGGGGACGACAAGGAGGGGAGCGGTTGCTAGAAGGCCAGCAGATTCCAGACCACATTCTGCCCTGGCAGAGGGTCCTGTGCTTACAGGCCCACTGACCTCCAAAGTCAACAGCTGGACCAGGCTCTGAACTGTGAAGCCATGGAGCACTTTCTCCTCAGCTGTAGTGTCCCTCCCCCAGCCTGAAGCAGGCTGATACACTGACCAGCTATGGAAAGCCACATGTGGTATGGCAGCCATTGTTTTATTAAGTAGCTACCCTGAGCTACCTTGGTGTTCTGCTGCCTGCCTCTGCATCTCCCTGGACCCTGGCTCTGCCCAGCTGACCTGTCTACACCTGGAACATCCCACAATGCTTCAGGCTTCCCGCCAAACTCCAGGCGCCTGTGCAGAACCGACTGGGGGTGGGGCCTTCCCCCTTTTTCCTAAGAGACAACCCCAAAATAAAGTATTCGCTTTGATCGGCCATGTTGACTTAGTGGTCTTCTTTTCTCCCCCCTAGTTCTGTTTCAGCCCTGGACCATCCCCCAGGGAACCCAGTCTGTGATGACCGGGGTGGGGTGGGGGGGGCAACTGCAGGCGGTAGACCCCAACACTCAGCCAAGCGCTGGGCCAGGGGCTGGGCTGGAGTCCTGTCCATATGTCACACGCCTAGCATACATAAAGCTTTATGTTTGATCCCTGGCACTGCATACGCTGGGTGTGGAGGCACACACTTGTAATCCTGTCACTCCATAGGCGGAAGCAGGAAGAGCAAACATTCAAAAAGTTTGGCTACTTGAGAAGCCCGAGGCCATCTTGGGCCACATGAGATCTTGTCTCAAAAAGAAGGGCAGGAGGGGACGTGAGATGGCTCAGTCGGTAAAGGGGCTTGCTGCCAAGTCTGACAGAGGACCTGAATTTGATCCTCAAGACCCACGTGGTGGAAGGTGAGAACCAGCTCCCACAACCTGCCCACTCCCCTCCACACCCACGTCATTTCATACGCATATTAAATGGTAAAAATGTACAAAAGGAGGGCTTACCTAGGACATATCTTTCTACTACTCTTACTTGGGGACCCAGGGAACTAAGTGATTTGGCCCCCACCACATTCCCAGACCCCTGCACACAGCAGCAATGCTTCTTCCTGCAGATAAGCATTTAAAAGGATAAGTGCGTGCTGCCCCCTGGTGGTCATTACAGGATCAGTACTGAGTTAGATCCTGGGCCCTTGGGTCTGAAGTAGTCTTTTCTCAAGACATTCTGCATCATTTACTGTGTGGAGTCCTCCCTACAGTTCTGAGGGACACAAGAGCCAGTGACCTTATTCCTACTTTATAAGTAGCATCAGGATGTATTCACAAATTCACCTTTTTTCTGAGCTTGGCAAGTCAACCCCTAACTCCCAGCCTGTCTTTAACCTCTTAACAAACGCTAAATAGGAATGCCCAAGACAGCAGAATGGTCTCTTCGTGTCCCATTTTCTCAGTGGAGAGATCACTTTCCCAAGATCAAAATGTATTAAGCTAGAGACATTCCCAAGGTGCAGGCCACCTCATTTGCCAACACAGATCAAAAAAAGTTAGCGTCAAAGCAACATAAAAACTAATCCCTCTACCTGTCTTTTGTGTTGAAGGGTCACATATATGGGTGGATGGTGTCTTAGCCAGGGTTTCCATTCCTGCACAAACATCATGACTAAGAAGCAAGTTGGGGAGGAAAGGGTTTATTCAGCTTATACTTCCATATTGCTGTTCATCTCCAAGGAAGTCAGGACTGGAACTCAAGAAAGTCAGGAAGCAGGAGCTGATGCAGAGGCCATGGAGGGATGTTGCTTACTGGCTTGCTTCCTCTGGCTTGCTCTGCCTGCTCTCTTATAAACTCAAGACTACCAGCCCAGAGATGGCACCACCCACAAGGGGACCTTCCCCCTTGATCACTAGTTAAGAAAATGCCTTGCAGCTGGATCTTGTGAAGGCATTTCCCTAACTGAAGCTCCTTTCTCTGTGATAACTCCAGCTTGTGTCAAGTTGACACAAAACTAGCCAGTACAGATGGATGGATAGATGGATGACCAAGTCAGCTCAGTCAACGGGTTCTCCAGGGAGGGAATGAGGATTAAAAAGTGTAACCTCTAGAGTTCAGACCTGGCCCCATTGAGGCGGGGCTTCCAGGCCACTTCCAGCTAGGCTGGCTCCTTTTGTTATGCAACTACCATGGCCCACCTCCTAGGCTGCTGCTGCTGCTGCTGCCACCGCAGCAGCCCTGCCCAGAACTGCCCAGAACTGCCTGGTCGTCCCAAGAAGAAGGCCTCCTGCACTGCGGCTCTAGGCGACTACGTGTTCGCCAACATGGAGCCAGGGGCCCTGGGAATGGGATGGCGGGGTTTACCCTTTTCCACTCTCTCTCTCTTTTTTTTTTTTTTGGTTTTTGTTTTTGAGACAGGGTTTCTCTGTGTGGCCCTGGCTGTCCTGGAGCTCACTCTGTAGACAGGCTGGCCTCGAACTCAGAAATCCACTTTCCACTCTCTTTTATCCAAGAAAGATCTTTAAGTAAAGACGCAGACATGTTTTGATCAAGAACTGACTCAGTGTCTTAATTTTTCTCTCCCAGCTAGCCCAAACAATCCCCAGACTATCTCTCAGGGGACCCAGTCTGTTATGTGGGTCAACCACAGGCGGTGGACCCCAACAAAAAAGAAAAAGACAAAAAAACAAAAAAACAAACAACAACAACAAAAAAACAGCACTAGGGAGGCAGAGGCAGGCAGGCGGATTTCTGAGTTCAAGGCCAGCCTGGTCTACAAAGTGAGTTCCAGGACAGCCAGGGCTACACAGAGAAACCCTGTCTCAAAAACAAAAACCAAAAAAAAAGAAAGAAAGAAAAAGAAAAGAAAAAGACAATTAGAAAACAATGTAGCATGACCCCAGCCAGTTCTAAGGCTGAGGCAGGTTTATTTACCCCACCCCCACCCCAGTCTGCTTTTATACCACTTAAATTACATGCAAATTCTTGCCTGAAGCCTACTTCTTTGTTCTAGCCCCAAATCAGATTCCTGCCTGAGCTTACTTCTGTGTCCTGGCTGAATGCATAAACAGCAGGCTGCAAATGGGCACTCCTTAAAAGCAGCTTTGGCCAACCATGACTGAGAATAAACTCTGCTTGAAAGGAAGTTCATGACAGGGGGTGTGAACTGGCATGTGACAAGCATGTCCTGTGCTGGCAATCTCCTTTAGCTCTGTCTGGGTTTTCCCACCTGTAAATTGGTGACAGCAGGCAAGTGAACAGGGAATGACAGGGGTAAATATAGAGCAGCCTGCCTGTCATAGGAACTCAATAAAAGGAAGGTCCCTTCCTTTTGTTCCTGATCATGGAGAAATTCCGGAGAGGGAAGAAACAAGGCTGCTGGAAAGCTGACAAGTTTTTGTTTTGTCCCAAGACCTTTGAGTTAATGAAGTGTATTTGAGAGCAGTGGTGGAGGGAACGAATGGATTTCTGGTAGGGCTTTAGGCACAGGGACATTCCACAGAGTACCTGGTGATGATGCCCAGAACCCATTTAACAGCTCCAGGGCAGTAATCAAGTCTCTCGTGCTCTCTGACTTCTAGACAAACACCTCCATTGCCCTAACCTAACATCTCCCATTCTCCCAGAATGGTTAATCTTTAGCCAGCTAGTGGAAGAGACTCCCGGATTTAAGGTCGGATCGGCTGGCGTGGTGTTACAACTGAGACTGTGAAATCATGGAGACAAGATCAAGGGTGAGCTGTGCTCCTAGCTTCAACTCTCAGCCCTCCACCACCACCTCCATCTGCAGTGTTGAGCCAGGGAACAAGCTTGAGAGATGGATATCAGCACAAGACAGCCTTAGGCTTGACCTCGACAACTCCTAAATGTCTACCTTTGGACGGGATTTAGTCTCTGAGCTTCAGTTCTTGCCCATAAATGGGGACTATATAATCACCCATTTCATTGTTTTGAGTATTCAGTGGAGTCATGTTTGAAACAAGTGGAGCCTTGGTGCTTGTCACGAGAATGTTCAGTAAATGCTTTGTTTGGTTTACAGCGCTGAGGACCTATGCTTGCACGTGTTAGTCAAGTGCTCTCCCTCGAAGCTATGTCCCCAATCCAGGATATGTTGTGTTTTTATCACTGACAGGGGTTTTTAGGTTATACCTCACTTGATCTGAGTTCCATGTACCCACATATTCATGTGTGTACCCACATATTCATGTGTGTACCCACATATTCATGTGTGTGTCTACTGGACTGTGGAATCTTTGAGCTCTTCTATTATCCTATACAATACCTCTCCCATCTTCTGTCCTTTTCTTCCTTTGGCTCTTCTTCCTTCCTAGTGCCCAGGCAGCCTCTCCTGAATATAATCCTCCCTTTGTCCCACTTAAGTGCAGTAACCACTGCAAAAGAAAAAGGAAAAAATATCCGGATGAGCAGAGGTGGCTTAGCAAATGCCTCACTAGATTGACAGCCCAAGCCCTGTCCCAGACTCCATTTCTGGGGTCTCCCCATCTTGGGTGTTCTTGCTAGTGAGTTTCCAGGGGCAGGATTCAAGGTTTCCAAAGATTGTATCATTCTCAGTGTCTGTCTGCCTCTCTCCTCCTTCCCACATCTCTCCACACCAGCCCCTCCCCACTTCTCCATGATTGGATCAGGATGTGAGCTCTCAGGTGTTCCTTCACTCTGCTGTCACAGGCTGTAAAGCTCTAAAGCTATAAGTCAAACTGAGTGCTTTGTTTTATAAGTTGCCTTGGTTACAACATAAAGGTAACCAAGACGTTCTTATTTTTGTGTATGTGTATACATACATGCACCACAGTGTGTTTTGGGAGGTCAGAGAATGATTTGTGGGAGTTGGTTCTCTCATTCCACCATGTGGGTCTCAGGGCTTTAAATGCATGTAGTCAATACAGCAGACAGTACCTTAACCCACTGAGTCATCCTGCTGACCCCGTGCTGCTGACTTCCCGTCCCTCTTGCTGCCTCCTCTCTGCCATGCTGGCCTTCTCCAGGCCCTGGGCTGATTACTCCATTCATCTGCTCGCTCCTCCTGAGGTCACCGATCATTTCTGCTTACATCCCTTTGACCCATTTCAGTGTCTCTGAATTCAGGAGTTGTGATTTTTTTAGAGGAGTCCTCCTGCCTTGCTCTTGCATGGCTCTTGGGTTTCCATGTTGTGGTTTGTGCTGTGGGTGGTTTTGGTAGCTCTTCCCATCAGGACATCTTAGGGAGCAGCTCACTCTCAGGGGCTAAATCACCACCATCACAGGGGGTTGGGGGGGGACAAAGTACTGCAGCAGCAACAGCAGCAAAGCACACAAGGTGCACGACTACATCACCAATGACCACAGACCAGAGTGCGCTAAAACTAATAAAGGCTTCAGTGTGACCTCACCAATTAAAAGCAGCCAGGAAAGGGTGGACTCAAGGAATTCAGAGAATCTGGGACAATGAAAGCAGAGGAGGAGCAGAGAAGAATGGTATGGAGAAGAGAAAGGGGCAACAAACTAGAAAAAGAAAAAGGAAAAGAAGTGGTGGTGCACACACCTTTAATCCCAGCACTTAGGTCCCTGAAGACTGGAGGCTGCTGGCAACATGAAGGCTGCTTCTTGTTGCTGATGCTGACTGAGCCTGTATTGGACAAGTATCCAAAATCAGCTAAAGCTGTCCTCACTTCAGAGCCACCCTCACTTCTGTGGCTTCTCTTCTTTGTGGACCAGACTTCCTCTTCTGGGTTTTTCCACCCTTTTGGGACTCTGCAGTCCTCTGGTCTCCACATGCATGCACAACACACATGTGTACCACCCTCAAGCATGTACACACACACACACACACACACACAATCCAGCCAACATTAGCAATCCTTTATCAGTAGTAACTTAAATGTAAATGGCTTCACAGCTTACCAATAACAGAACATGAGACTAGCTGACTGAATTAAATAAAACAGATCCCACATATCTGTTGTCTCCAAGAAATATATCTCACTAGCAATGACATCCAATTACAAGTCAATGATGGATGGAAATCAATTGACTAAGCAAATGGAGCCTCCCGCTTCCCTGCAAAAGCTTATATAGCTACTTTCGCTTTTTTTTTCATATATATGGTGTGTATGTGTGTGTTTACATACACCATGGTGCATAGATAGAAGTTGGAAGAAAGCTTGTGTGAGTCAGCTCTCTCTTTCCAGAGATTCATCAAGCTTGGCAGTGAGCGCCCCCGCCCTGCCCCACTGTGACCCCGAAGAGATAAAGTTGACTGGGGGGGATCATTCAAGAACAATTGGTTATGAGCCGGGCATGGTGGCACATGCGCCACCATGCCTTTAATCCCAGCACTAGGGAGGCAGAGGCAGGTGGATTTCTGAGTTCGAGGCCAGCCTGGTCTACAAAGTGAGTTCCAGAACAGCCAGAGCTAAAGAACAATAGGTTAAGCTAGGTATGGTAGCATCACTGTTTCAAAGAATGGAGCAGAGCAGATGGCAACAGTAATTAGATAACAATTATAAGGGTATATGTCACATACATCATATCCTTAATTTTATATAACAAACACTAAAGGGCATGAGAGATCAGGCACATCCTGATACGGTAACAATACAGACACCTATGGGATATTCTTCTTAGCAGCCTATGGAGCCTTCTCTAAAACAGGTCACATTCTTGGTTGCAAGTTTTGGGTTTTTGTTTTGTTTTGTTTTGTTTTTCGAGACAGGGTTTCTCTGTATAGCTCTGGCTGTCCTAGAACTCACTGTGTAGACCAGGCTGGCCTCGAACTCAGAGATCCGCCTGCCTCTGCCTCCCAAGTGCTGGGATTAAAGGTGTGTGCCACCACGCCTGGCTGCAAGTTTAACAAATATAAAAACATTTATTTCATATTATCGAGTCAATAAACCTAGATATCAATAGCAACAGAAACCACATGAAAACATGCAGACTAAACGCACTCACTTGAACGAGCAGTGGCTCACTGAAGAAATCAGGAGGAAGTGAAAATGTTACTAGGATCAAATGAACAGGAAAGCACAACTTTCTCCAACCTGCAGGATACAGCTGAGGCAGTTCTTAGGGGAGAGCTCACAGCTAAGTTTACAGTGAAAGATCAAAGACTGAAAATAACCTAATGATGCACCTGGAGCAAAACACATTAGAAGCCACAACTGGCCACCATGCAGAGATCAACTGACCCCAAAGGGATACAATTACACACAGCTCCTATCCTCAAGGCTTGGGGACATCAGAGGAAGAAGAGCCAAAGCCGGAAGACCAGGACATCCACTTCAAGATAGTCTTTTTCTTAAAAAAAAAAAAAAAAAAAAAAAGAGGACATGGAAGACAGTGGGGTGGATGTGATCAACAGACACTGTGTGACACTCTCTGGGATAAAATATAAAATTAAAAACTGAGTACCGGTGTTCGCTGCCTTCGTTGTGCCGCCGCCGCTCTCCAACGCCAGCGCCGCCTCTCGCTTGCCGCGAGCTCCAGCCGAAGGAGAAGCGGGGTAAGTAAGGAGGTGTCCATACCATGGCTCGGACAAAGCAGACTGCCCGCAAATCCACCGGTGGTAAAGCACCCAGGAAACAACTGGCTACAAAAGCCGCTCGCAAGAGTGCGCCCTCTACTGGAGGGGTGAAGAAACCTCATCGTTACAGGCCTGGTACTGTGGCACTCCGTGAAATCAGACGCTATCAGAAGTCGACTGAACTTCTGATCCGCAAGCTCCCCTTTCAGCATCTGGTGCGAGAAATTGCTCAGGACTTCAAAACAGATCTGCGCTTCCAGAGTGCAGCTATTGGTGCTTTGTAGGAGGCAAGTGAGGCCTATCTGGTTGGCCTTTTTGAAGATACCAATCTGTGTGCTATCCATGCCAAACGTGTAACAATTATGCCAAAAGATATCCAGCTAGCACACAGCATACATGCAGAACGTGCTTAAGAGTCCACTATGAGGGGAAACATTTCATTCTCAAAAAAATTTCTTTTTCCTCTTCTTCCTGTTATCAGTAGTTCTGAATGTTAGATATTTTTTCCATGGGGTCAAAGGTACCTAAGTATATAATTGCGAGTGGAAACATAGGGGACAGAATCAGGTATTGGCGTTTCTCCACGTTCATTTGTGTGTGAATTTTTAATATAAATGCAAGATGTAAAGCATTAATGCAAGCAAAATATTTCAGTGAACACAGTTCAACAGTTCAACTTTATAACAATTATAAATAAACCTGTTAAAATTTTCTGGACAATGCCAGCATTTGGATTTTTAAAAAATAAGTAAATTTCAGCCGGGCGTGGTGGCACACGCCTTTAATCCCAGCACTCGGGAGGCAGAGGCAGGCGGATTTCTGAGTTCGAGGCCAGCCTGGTCTACAGAGTGAGTTCCAGGACAGCCAGGGCTATACAGAGAAACCCTGTCTCGAAAAACACCCCCCCCCCCAAAAAAAAAAAAAAGTAAATTTCTTATTGACGGCAACTAAATGGTGTTTGTAGCATTTTTTAAATAGATTTATTTTATTTTATTATATGTAAGTACACTGTAGCTGTCCTCAGACACTCCAGAAGAGGGAGCCAGATCTCGATACAGATGGTTGTGAGCCACCATGTGGTTGCTGGGATTTGAACTTATCACCTTCGGAAGAGCAGTCGGGTGCTCTTACCCGCTGAGCCATCTCACCAGCTCCTGTTTGTAGCATTTTTATCACACAGTAGATTCCATCCATTCACTATACTTTTCTGAGTTGTCCTACATACAAGTACATGTTTTTAATGTTTTCTGTCTTCTGTGCTGTTCCTGTAAGTTTGCTATTAAAATACATTAAACTATAAAAAAATAAAATAAAATAAGGGGGCTGGTGAGATGGCTCAGCAAGTAAGAGCACCCGACTGCTCTTCTGAAGTTCCTGAGTTCAAATCCCAGCAACCACATGGTGGCTCACAACCATCCGTAATGAGATCTGACACCCTCTTCTGGAGTCTCCGAAGACAGCTACAGTGTATAATAAATAAATAAATCTTTAAAAAAAAAACAAAAACTAGCCGGGCATGGTGGCACACGCCTTTAATCCCAGCACCGGGGAGGCAGAGGCAGGCGGATTTCTGAGTTCGAGGCCAGCCTGGTCTACAAAGCGAGTTCCAGGACAGCCAGGGCTATACAGAGAAACACTGTCTCGAAAAACAAAACAAAACAAAACAAAAATTAAAAATAAATAAATAAACTGAGTACCTTCTCCATTCCTAGAAAACTGGTTAGAGATGCCAATGTCACAGCCTGATTAGGAAGAAAGCATATAGACAAGTCAAAGCCAATTGAACACTGGTACAGTCATAGCTGTGGGTAGTGGGGTACAAGAGTGGCCTATCATCTGGGCTGGGTGGAGAAGCACCCAAAGAGGAGACTTGTATCAAATCTGAGAGGGGTCTTGCTTCCTGCCCATAAGGTATGCAATGTAATCAGAGCTTGGGACCAAGACCTGCACTGCAAGGTCAATGAGAAAAGCAACCTTGAGTTAAGCAGGCTAGGGGGAGGGTCCAAATTTGCTTTGCAATAGCATCAGGAGGGCTGGTAGCCAAAGGATATCACCATTGTGAATGCAGTTGGGAAGAATGAGTGCTGGGTGTGGCACTTGCCATCTGCCAGCCCCTAGAGGCAGGTTACCTTTCTACTGCCTAACTCTTTCAGATAAGGAACTGGAGCCCAGGGCTNAAAAAAAAAAAGGAACAGGAGCCCAGAGAAGTTTCAAGATCTCAGAGCTGGTAGGCTGCTGAAATAGCAGCCTGACCTCCTTAGCACTTAGATGATGCCCAGTACATTACTCAATCCTTACCATCGAAGATGTCCACAGCCCTGGCACAGCTGGCTGATGTGTCAGGTATGTGCGTACAGCAGGAGACAGAGCACGTGCTGAGCACATATGCAAAGCTCTGGCTTCAGTTTTCAGCCCAAAATGAGGAGAGAAGGAAAGAAGAACTGATATTCGGGGGTTGGGGCAGGCAGGGGAGCAAGAGGGAAGGACAATGTAAGGAGAGAGACAGACGGAGGAACAAGAAGAGAAGGTAATACAGGCGTAAGTTTCCATATTTACACAAACCAAGGAGACTGGCTTCTCTGCCTCTTCCACCGAGCATAGGTGGCTGTAGGGATTTCACTGGGATAGGGGGGGCTGGCGTGGAGCAAAGCAAGTTAGAACTGGTGTGTTTTGCGCTCCTATCCTATCCATGGCTTTCCTTTTATTGCTCTACCATGGTTGCTCTAGGGCTCCTCCGCTCTCACCAGGGTGGTTCTGTTCTTGGGGCAGATCATTCTGCCATGGTTCACGGTTGTCTGCTCGCCATCTCAAGCATCTTTAGACCCCCGTTCCTTATCCAAGTACTCCTGGGTGCTCTGGGAATCCCGCCTCCAGCGAATCATCTTTCTCAGCTGGTCCATCATGAACTTCTTTTTCAGGTGGTCGTACAAGTAGCTCATTTTCCTCTTGGTCTTGTCAGAGGCTTTCATCTTATGAAAAACAGATGTGGATTTAGGATAAACAAGTCGCTTCATAGCCAGATACACCTGAGGCTGCTGACCAATCAGTGGTAAGGTGCCTGTTAGACCCGATTTTCATCTCACGAAACAGCTTGGACTACAAGGAACCCCAGTTTCATTATTTAAAGAGAAGGCATCAGGCTGGATAGAACTGTGGTGCCCTCTGATGCTCTGCAGCCAAGGGGCCTGATTTTGACCTTAACAATCTGAAGACTGATTTAAGGAAATAGGTATCTGGGGGGCCAGGAATGCAGCTCAGTCATCGAGAACTGACAGCATGTGTGAAGCCCTGGACCCAGCATTGTAAAATAAACAATAAATGCATGGAAATCCTAAGGGAATGAAGAAATGGAGGTCCCGGGAGCAAGGAGGTCCATCTTGGTTTGGAGTGTGTTTGTTTTCTAAGACAGCTTTTCAAGATAGGTGCCCTGACTGTCCTGGAACTCACTCTGTCAACCAGGCTGGCCTAGAACTCAGAGACTGAGATTCAATATTTTGATAGCTGGACTTTGGTAGTCAGCCTCAGGAGGAGGAAGTGGCCAAACAAGGAACTGCATTAAAGGTGTGTGCCACTTTTTTTTTCTGTCAGCTTTCATCCTGTTTCTTTCTCCTTCCAAAAATCCTCACACTGTGTCCCTATGACTCCCTATGCTGTTTACATATTATCTGTGACTTCTGGCTCCACATGTCTACCTCATCTATGCCTACACATTACCTGTCACAGCCCATCAACACAGGGAGTTCTAACTTTATCCATTTCAGAACTCCTGTGCTGGCTCAACCAGACTGTTGGGTCTGGAGGACAACTCCTCATTTCGTGGAGCGCTACAATGACCGGGCTGGGGAAGGGATGTAGGAGCCAACTGCAGGCGGTCCCCCTCACTACAATGTAATCAGGGTGTAAGATAATGCTCAACTATTTCTAAGCCTGGTAGAAAGTGATACACTCCTAAAAGAAATCCAGACTTCAAAAGGCAGATAACAAGCCCTACGGAGGAGGCTGGGTTGACTGCCCTGTCCTACCTATCCTGGTACATGCACTCAGGTTCTCCATTTTGCTTAAACTAATTCAGATTTACGTTAACTAGAAGAATTTCAAATTCTTTTTTACAAATAAAGTGTATAAAACTGGCCTATCTCTGAGTCCCAACTGATTCTGCCAGACCATAGCATGAGAAGGTTAACACAGAGAACATACATTGACCCCGTCTCAGTTTGTGTCTTGTGGGTTTGCCGCTGTTATTGCTAGCCTCAGTTCTCCTCTGAAAATGGGATAAGTATTCAAAAGAATTTTTTTAAAAAGCCTAACCATATAGTGCTGATGCCAATTCAGACTGCAAGCCTGAAGTTCTGCATGAACAATAACGTGTTTTGAGGAAACAAAACAGGACGTGAGCCAAGGGGTCTTCCCTCTGAGTCTCTTCAGCCATACAGAGCAAGTGTGATACCTTGGGCAAGACACCAACTCCACTGTAAGGATGGGGCCTGCCTTCAAATACTTCCATGGCCCCCTATTAGCTCTAGGAGCTGAGAGCTCTGCTTCCACCTCAGGCTACATAGGCAACCAGGAAGGAAGGAAGGAGGGATGGGGAGTGTGGAGTGGTCAACTCCAGCACAGAACCTGGTGGGCACTTCACCTCCATCTCGCAGATGCGCTGTGCATTGAGGTTGTCACGAATAATCACCCGAGATAAATGGCTCTTGGGCAACAGCTTCTTCACGTTTGCATCATTGGTATTCATTAAGCTAGAGGAGAGAGGAAGGTGGGACAGGTTAGAGACCTCGGCTCAATGCCCGATTTGATAGGTGCTGGAATAGTGGAAGATACCTCTTTGGGTTTATTTAGTTTTCTTTTGGAGACAGGGTCTTGCTATGCAGCTCTGGCTAGTCTGGAACTTACTGTGAACCAGGTGTACTGGCTGGTTTTGTGTGTCAATTTGACACAGGCTGGAGTTATCACAAAGAAAGGAGCTTCAGTTGGGGAAGTGCCTTCATGTGATCCAGCTGTGGGGCATTTCTCAATTAGTGATCAAGCATGGAGGTCCCCTTGTGGGTGGTGCCATCTCTAGGTTGGTAGTCTTGGTTCTATAAGAAAGCAAGCTGAGCAAGCCAGGGGAAGCAAGCCAGTAAATAACATCCCTCCATGGCCTCTGCATCAGCTCCTGCTTCCTAACCTGCTTGAGTTCCAGTCCTGACTTCCTTTAGCGATGAACAGCGGTTTTGAGGTGTAAGCTGAATAAACCCTTTCCTCCCCAACTCACTTCTTGGTCATGATGTTTGTGCAGGAATAGAAACCCTGACTAAAACACCAGGCTAGCTTAGAACTCTTTAAGATCCACCTATTTCTGTTTCCCAAGTACTGGGACTAAAGGCATGTGCCACCATGCCTGGACTTTGAGAGAAGTGCTTTTCTCATTTTCAGAGAGTGAGGAAACCATTCCAAGTTTTGCCTGAAGACGAGGTATGTTAAAAAGGCTGTTTCCTGAGCACAGGGAGGATACAGAAAGGTCCAAAGCAGTCCACAGAGAGGTGGCAGCAAAAAGAGTCCTCACAATGATTACTGTTGTTATTGAAGGGACTCTGGCCAGCCCCAGCATGTAGAGCATGGTTCTGGCAGGCTTTGCCTTTCTCCCCCATTTCCTCCTCTTGCTAAAAAGCAGATCACATCCCTAAGCCAGCCCCCAAGATCTGGTTCCTTATTTGACCACTTCCTCCTCCTGAGACTGACTACCAAGGTCCAGCTGTCAAAATATTGAAGTCCAGCAATTAAAAGCTCCCTTTGGCTCATCTAATATTAACATGCACAATTAAAATTAAACACTTCATCCTAACACAGGGTTTCCCACTGTTCCTTTATAGATTGCTATTTTCTATGTGCCAAGTCTGTCTACTTTCTATCCAGAAGCAGCAGTCCTTTTCCCTTCAGGACAAATACCCCTGTCCCATCTCCCCTGTTCCCTTCCCCTTCTCCCTCATCCTCTATCTCCTGTCTTTGTCTCTTTTTTTTTTTTTTTTTTTTTTAAAGTTTTTTTTTTTTTTTTTTTTTTAAAGATTTATTTTATTTATTATATGTAAGTACACTGTAGCTGTCTTCAGACACCCCAGAAGAGGGCGCCAGATCTTGTTACGGATGGCTGTGAGCCACCATGTGGATGCTGGGATTTGAACTTATCACCTTCGGAAGAGCAGTCGGGTGCTCTTACCTGCTGAGCCATCTCACCAGCCCCTGTCTTTGTCTCTTATTTCCTGCCTTCTGTCACTCTGGAGCAAATAAATCTTTGTGCTGAGAACTTGGTCATGGGGGTCCTGAACCAATACTTTCCCTAGCAGCTATCTTTATTACTGTTCCTCTGTGAAGGGGCTGGAGTGGAACCTCAGGCTGGGAACACTAGTCAAGCACTCTCCAGGTGAGCAAGCCCCAAAATGCCGAGTGTCAGCTCAAGGAGAAAATGCCCGGTAAGGGTAAAGGTGGAGGGGCTGGAGAGATGGCTTAGTGGTTAAGAGCATGGTGGTGAAGTGTTCCTGAATACAGATTCCCAAACAATAGCAAAAAGGGAAAAACCACACACACATGAATTGACTGAAACAGAAATGGCTGCCTGATACACACAGGAACAGAAGGAACACACATGGCAACTTATACTAAACTCAGTCTCTATTGGTTAGCACATCAGAATAAGATCATCATAAAATACACTACATTTATAGTTAGACAAAAAAACAAAACAAAAACAAAAAACCCACCACCAACAAACCCTAACAAACAAAAAGATGTATATTTTTTGACAGGGTCTCGTGTATTCAGGCTGGCCTAGAACTCCCTCTTAAACTGAGGGTGACCTTGAATTTCCAATCCTCCTGCCTCCAGCACCAAAGTTCTTGATTACAAGCTTGTTCAACCATGTTCAGTTAAGAAGAAAACCAAGCACCTTTAGAGGGATTATAAAAATGTTTTCCAGTTCATTTTCCTATGAGTTAGGAACAACTGTCGTCAGGCTGTGCTTTCTAATGCAAAGAAACGAATATCGAAAGCTACCCAGTTCCACTTTTCTGGTTTTTATGCAGGATGACTCAACATACCCAGGTGCGGATGGGAAGACAGAGTCAAAGGTCAGGAATTTACACACAAGTCTAAGTCTTATTTTCAACCAAAAAGAGACTAAATATTTAAAGATTCTCTTTACTTAGTGATACACCAAATTTATCAAGTAATAAATAATGGTCATTTTTGAAACATATTGTGTTTCCATAATAAATCCTCTGTAGGACTTGTTACATCCTTGGCTGATGCCGGTTGAAGAAGGGGGACAGGATTGGAGCCAAACATTGGGGAACTGAAGGCTTTTCCAGGACGCTGGAGGATGGAAAGGCCTGGAGTTGCCAAGTCAATTGGAGCCTGAGACCAACTGCCTGAGACAAAGTGTGCTCAGACCGCACGACGTCAAGCCTACACTAAGCCCGGGTCAGGATTCATTCGGAGGGCAAGAAATGGGACAGTGCTTTTGGCCCAGAGAATGGGCTTCTGAAGGTCCTATGGGTTGGCCTGAGTCTGAAAAATCCCGACATTGCAGCGATCTGAGGAAAATCTAGCGGGGGGGTGGGGGGTACAGGGCTAGAGCAAAGTGAGTCTGAAAGCTCGGATTCCCTTAGGGGGTCCCGGGTCTGACAACTGCTTTGTACACCCTAGCCACACCTGAATAACAACTTGGGGAGTGGGGACCGCGGCCGCAGGAAGTAGATCTGTGGTTGGATGTGGAGGCCAAGATCCCGCTGGCTGTCCAGTCTCTCGCGCCGGAAGTTCGAGCCAGAAGCGGTAGTCTCTTCGGTACCCTCCCTGTAATTCGAGCCCAAGTCCCATTTGACTGAAGGCCTTCTGGGCTGTGTAGCGGTCTCTGACAGGCTAGAGAGCGACTCAGGAAAGCTATCAAGGCCTAAAACCATGGTGGAAAGACGCCCGGACAAGGAGCAACTATCTACACTGGAGTGCGTTGCCTGGGAGACAACTGGCCGGCGGACCACGGACCACGTGACAGTCTTTGGGCGTTCTTTGTGAGGCTCTGTTGGGAGTGTTGCCTAGGAGACGACTGGGGAGTGGGCGGGGCGTGCAGGCGGTGGGCATAACAATGGTCCTTCCGGCTACTTGGCGCGTTTCCGTGGAGACGGGCGGGTACGCTCTGCTGCAGCTCACCCAGCTTTTCCGCCTGGGAACTGCGCGAATCCTTCGAGGTACAGAATCAGTCGCGGGGTCCCCCTAATCCCCGAACTGCCCATTGTTCCGCGAGTAGAAGCCATTGCTACCGAGGTCCGGAATCATGAAGGGCCCTCTCTTTCTTGGAGAGGGTCGCCCGCGGCTCCGCCCTGAAATTGCGTTCTGAAAGATTTCCGGGGTACTGAGGGAAGGAGGTAAGATCGTTTGAGTCTTGTCACCACGTAGAGAGGCCAAGCTTCGTAGGCTTGATGTGGCACCTCCCACTCATCTACTTGTGGACTCCGTTCCACGTTTATAACCTAGAATTTAACCAGCGCCCCACCTATATTTGCCAACTTTCTCCAGAAAGTGTAATCCACCAGAAATATCAGCCTTCAGAACTTGCTGTCTGATGATGAACAAAACTGGTTTTCCTCTAGTCTCAAGTTTCACAGCTACAAATTAACTAGATGCCAAAAGCCTGGTTGGTTGTAAAGGGTAAAAACAGAGATGAGGTTTGTTTCCTCTCCTCCCTCCTCCCTCCTCCCTCCTCTCCCCTCGCCCTCGCCCTCAGTAGTCCAGGCTGGTCAAGAACACTGTCTGTGACCGCTTCTTACTATCTTTGCAACTCTATAACAAATGCCTTTATTTGTCGTTCCCACAAGGCTTTGCATTTTAACTTTACTACAAGCACTTGTATTGCCTCTGAAGGGACTGAGAGAGCAGAAACAAAACCACCAGTCACTTGGAAGTCACATTCCTTGGAAGGCAGGATCAGAAATAGTGGAAAAATAACTGATTGGGGGGGCTGCTGAGATCTCGGCTCAGTGGTTAAGAGCGCCGACTGCTCTTCTGAAGGTCCCGAGTTCAAATCCCAGCAACCACATGGTGGCTCACAACCATCCGTAACAAAATCTGATGCCCTCTTCTAGAGTGGAGTGTCTGAAGATAGCTACAGTGTACTTACATATATAATAAATAAATAAATCTTAAAAAAAAAAATAACTGATTGGCCTGAGGTTACCTTGAATGACTTTTCATTCTGAGAGGATTAAGCTAGGCCACGACCTTATGCTAGCTGAAACTGGCCTGCCTGGGAAATCCCAATTTCTCAAAGGTTAATTTTTTTTTTTTTTTTTTTTTAAGATTTATTTTATTTATTATATGTAAGTACACTGTAGCTGTCCTCAGACACTCCAGAAGAGGGCGCCAGATCTCGTTACGGATGGTTGTGAGCCACCATGTGGATGCTGGGATTTGAACTTATCACCTTCGGAAGAGCAGTTGGGTGCTCTTACCCGCTGAGCCATCTCACCAGCCCCTCAAAGGTTAATTTTAAGAAAACAGCTTTGTTTCCGTGACAAGGAAAAAGCTAAATCAAAACAAACAAAAACCCCTGTAGTTTGTTTCCTTGGCTCTTTGTTGAAGAGCGGGGCCCATAAAGCAAGGGCCCTACTTTTCTCTTCTACCTCCTGAATACTGCTGTTCCAGGTGACCATCACCAGGGAGGGCTCTTTTCTACTTGCTCTCAGTTGACTTTGAGGTTGTTAATGTTGGAAGTTACACAGCTGTGCAGAGAACATGAGTTTCCACTAGCTGTGCTGTGGATGACACCAGGTATGTGTCCAGTTGTGTGTGCCGAAAACAGCTAGACTTGCTGACTGGTTATGAGAAGATGGAAAGACTTGGCATATCACTTTTCCTCTTGTCACCTTTAACCTTTGGGTCCAGTTCTACTTAACGTAATCGGAACATATCCACCCTAATGTTCTTTCAGTGGCTCTATTCCCTCAGCTCCTGACCACCCTCTTTCTCCTGAACCCGCCCCCAGTAAACCCAAGGCCCATCCCTTCCATTGTTCACGGTCTCTCTGGCCATGGCTGACCCCCTTCCTCTGTGTGAAAAGACCCCCAGCACTTGGGCAACAGTTCTGGCTCAGTGATGTGAACGTTGGTGTAATCACCGAATTCTCTTCTGTACTTCTTGATTGATGGTCAAAAGATTGCCTCTGACCTTAGAGACCCAGCCATCCCTTTCCCAGAAGTCTTCTGGGTTCTTACCCTCCACTCTTCCTCCTCAGTCCTGCAGGTTTCAGTGGGCACAGACTAGCAGAAAGATGCAAGCTTAACACATCACGGACTGCTGACTTCCACCTTGATGACTTCACCTTGGAGTGCCTTCCCGGTTCAGTTCCCCAAGCCTTCAATCAGAGGCCTCTCACAGATCACCAAGAGCCTGTTTATTAGCAATGGTGTGGCTGCCAACAACAAGCTCCTGCTGTCCAGCAATCGGATCACCACAGTCATCAACGTCTCAGTAGAGGTAGCAAACACCTTCTATGAGGATATCCAGTATGTGCAGGTGCCTGTGGTTGATGCGCCTGTTGCACGCCTCTCTGATTTCTTTGACTCCATTGCCGACCGTATCCATTCGGTGGAGATGGAGCAGGGCTGCACACTGTTGCATTGTGCTGCTGGCGTGAGCCGCTCAGCTGCCCTGTGCCTCGCCTACCTCATGAAGTACCATGCCATGTCCCTTGTAGACGCCCATGCTTGGACCAAATCATGCAGACCCATCATTCGGCCCAACAGTGGCTTTTGGGAGCAGCTCATCCATTATGAGTTCCAGTTGTTTGGCAAGAATACAATGCAGATGATCAACTCTCCAATGGGACGGATCCCAGACATCTACGAGAAGGAGACCCGTTTGATGATTCCACTGTAAGCTACCCACCAGCTCCTGTATTGGAGTCAGCCAAACAGCTCTGCTATTAACAGTATACCAAGGTCTAAACTTGAGCATTCTACTTTTTTGCTACAGGAGCACACCAGATGGTGCTTTTCATAAGGGCCAGAAAAAAGTGTTGCTATAGCATTTAACCTCGTAATCCAGCCAGGTTTGGTGGTACATGCCTGTAACCTCAGATTGCTGAAGCAGGAAGATTACAAGGTGAGTTTGAGGCCAGCCTAGGCTACATATGAGACCCTATCTCAAAAACAAAATCAACAACAGAAATCCCCAACAATTGCTATCTTGTCGTCTGTGTTTTTAGAGATTACATTAATTTCTTATAGTGAAGGTAGCTTTTCTGTGAGTGGTAGGCTGCTGGGGGTGGGGTGGAGCTGGCAGATGGTGCTAGGCCTTAGAAACCAGTGCCCAGTGCATATGGCAAGCTGGGGTTCCTGCAGCCTTCCCAGACATGACCATCCCAGAGATGAATCTGCCAAAATCCCACCCCGTTCATTCAGAGGCAGAGCCTGAAGCTTCCTGGTGCTCTTTGATGTCTCTCACTGTAAGTGCCAGCCTACTAGATTAGGGGCCTTCAATCAGGGTTCCAGAGGCTGCCCCTTCTAACCTTTACCACAGTGGCCCAATTCTGGTTTTCTAGATCAGATTCACACAGTGCTTGGATCCCAGTGGTGCCCAGATCAGCAATCCTACTTGTACACAGGCCTTAGTTTATACATGTTCTCAGAAGCCTCTGTGTGAGAGAGACAAAGAAATGGCTTGATCTCTGCTAGGCCTCATCCAAGAAGCAGTCTCCAGAGTTCTCACTTTGCAACCTAGGAGTCCTGACACAAGGCTGCGTACAGAATTGCAGACCATGAGATTCAGGTCCCAGGCTGGCTGACTATTGAGGAGCTATGAGGATAGAGTGAGGAACAATTGAGTTGTGTCTAGCAGGCTTGAGATTCAGTCATGAAGAAATGTGGCTTGCTCCCCGTGGCTTGCTCAGTGCCACCTGCCCAGGTAGCCATAAGACCCTCTTACATCAAGAAGCCCATCTCAGTGGAGGGTCCCTTGTCCCAGGTGATTCCAGTTTGTTACACTGACAAGCACCTTAACAGTCTAATCTAGAGCCTGGTATGAGGTAGGCAGGAGAGGAAGAAGCTAACTGCTGCTCTAGACTGATGTCATCCTTCAGCAAGAGCAACCCCTCCCTTTCTCAACCTCCCACAGCCTTCTCCTGGTAGAAACATAGATTTTTTTTTTTTTAACAAAGAACTTTATTCAAGTCTTTTTTGTCATTAAAAGAAAACATTTGGAGGTGGAGAGATGGCTCAGTGATTATGAGAACTTACTGCTCTTACAGAGGACCTGGGGTTTGATTCCCAGCACCCCATAGTGGTTCACAACTGTCTATGGCTCTAGTACCAAGGAATCTGTTGCTCTTTTCTGGTCTCCTAGAGCACACATGCAGTACATGTACATACATGTAGGGAAAACACTCATACACAGAAAAAAAAAACCTTCTCTAAATTAGCACGTAAAATTAACTTGAACTCAGTTCTCTAGGTCATCCTACCTTAAGGCCTAGGTTTGGAACTGAAACCTAAGGCTTCATGCATGCTAGGCAGATGCTCTACCACCAAGCCAATCCCCAGTCCAGTTCTTTGAGACTGGTTTTGGTCAGGGTCTCCCTGTGTAACTCTGGCTGCCCTGTAACTTGATATATAATCTAGGCTAGCCTCCAACTCAGATCAGCCTGCCTCTGCCTGTGCACAGATTCACATATTTATCACAAATCAGGACTCCAGCAGTTCTGCTGCCCAAACGATCCTGTTTTGGGTCCCATTTGTGGTCAGACCCCAACCCAGCCCAACCCGACCGCAGCCTCTGGTGAGCATGTGCCTGCCTGTGTGTATGGTATGGGTTTGCTACTGCTTGGTATGTGTGGCCTGGAGTGCGCCTTTCCCACAGCCACGTGTCTTTGCTCTGTGGTGGTGTGTGTGGCTGTCCCACACTGGACTCAATGGAGCACACCTGAGTTGTCTGTTTTAGGGGATTATAGATAAAATTACTATAAACATGTGTACACAGGTAACTGTATGTGTGAACATAAGTTTTCATTTCTCTAGGGTGTACTACGGAATGAGATATTAGTTATATGATGATGGTGTGTGAAATCATTTTTACTTTTAAAATGCTAACCTTACAGAGTGGCCATCCTGCCTTCTTGCCAGACTTGATGGACACTGGTTATTATACTCACCCCTGTATCCTCTCTTATCCATCCCACGTTCTCAGAACACCTTTTCCCATTAAGTTACACCACCCCCATGCTTACAACATTTCCCCTCCTGGTCCATATTGTTATTTATTTTGTAAACTATTTTGGGGAAATACACATTTATAGGATCTGAGTGCTCATCTCCATTTGCCAGTTCCTCCTAGCGCCCTCATCCTGCTTCCCTTCCAACATGTCTGCCTTGTTTTGTTCTTAACATCAATTCCCAGAATCCAGTTAGTGCTGCCTGTTGCTCATGGTGTGAGGTCATCTGCTAGGGTGTGGGCACCTTACCAGTGGCCCAGTCGTCTAAGCAGGGTGACCACCCTTCCTCTGCTGCCATCAGTGCCAATAGCTCCTCCTCCAAGAGCAGGTGGATAAGTATGTTATCTGAGTACAAGTTGAGTTGATGTGACAACAACCTGAAGATAGCCAGCAGGCTCACCCTCCAGCGCCTACATTCTTCCTACTCTGGGGCCATGAAAAGGAACAGGAAGTTGGTTGACACCTACTGCAGAATTCCAGCACAATTAGTGTTTGTTGTAAAGATTGCCAGCTAGAAGTCACACTTTTTATTTATAGATATTTATGTTAATAGTGAACCATGCTTGAGACCTAAACTTATTCAAGTGTGGCCTTACTCCTAAATAGTTTCTGGGAATTTTGAAAATAAGACTAAACATTTTTTTAATAATAATAAAAATATCCACTGTAAGCCTGTAACCTATGACTTTCTTTACCTTAGCTGTGATCCTATCCAATGCATAGAAATTAGAAACTAGCCATGATCACATTAGGCTAAGTTCCAAAGCCACCAGAAACTGTGTGTGTATGTGAGAGACAGACAGAGAGACAGAGACAGAGAGGGGAGGAGTGGTGGAGAGGGGAGAGACTTAACTGTGACTCTGAGATACCTGGCCAAATATTTTGAAGTTTGCTTTCTTCCCCTGATCCTCTTTTTCTAAATCCTTGTGCTTAGTATATCTAGTTTTTGTTTTGTTTTGTTTTTTCGAGACAGGGTTTCTCTGTATAGCCCTGGCTGTCCTGGAACTCACTTCGTAGACCAGGCTGGCCTCGAACTCAGAAATTCGCCTGCCTCTGCCTCCTCGAGTGTGCTGGGATTAAAGGCGTGCACCACCACGCCCGGCTTGTTTTTTTTTGTTTGTTTGTTTGTTTTTTTAAGTAAACTCTTAACTCTGCTTCAAACTGTCTCATCCTCAAATTCTTTTCTATTTGGAGGCCAAGAATCCAGCTCTACTTGATTGGAAATCCCTAAAACAGGTAAAGGAACTCCTCAGGCTGCAGAGGGGAGACAAAGAATGCTTTGCCTCTAACACTGCACAGAGGAACCAGGGAGACTACATTCAGGGAGCCTGTTCCTATTCATGCAGGAGCCGGCCCATTCCTGAGCTCACTTGCTCAGTGCATGCTGAGCTGAGGGTCTCGGAGCACGTTTAAGCTGGAAGGCAGGAACGTTCCAGCCTGCCCAGCTTATCTTGTAAGGAACTTGCTAAAAGTAAATGAGTACTTTGTGGGTGTCTTAATGCAGGGTTCTGCCTTTAACGGTGCCTGCCTCGACAAGTTAGTGAGGTAAGTAAGGTTTTCAGGGGCTCATGGGTGAGCAGTGGCCTGTGCTTGGGCTTGGCTGCTGGGCGTTTCTCTGGAAACAGGCTGAGCAGAAGTCTCTCTGGGCGGTCAATGTCAAAACTGTGTTGGCAGGAGTGAGACCTGTGGATGTCTCCCCTCAGACTTTATTTTGGTGTTTTAAGACGAGAGTCTCAATATGTAGACCAGGCTGACTTAGAATTCACTTTGTGTATAGCCTAGATTGGTCTCAGCCTCCCAAGGGCTGTGGCTACAGGCCACATATGCTATAGGCATATGGTATTCAGTGTTTCTGGAAAAGGACAACAGCTCTGTGTAAAACAGAGTAAGTGTTCTGCTAACTGAGCAGAAGAATTTGGATTTAGAGAAAATGGCTGACAAACCCAGAAAGGTATATTTGAAGATAAGACCTTGAAGCTGACTGCTCATTTCAGTTTGTGTTGGCTGGGGAAGAGAAAGGGATTGAGTGTGTGTGTGTGTAGAGAGGTGGGGACGTGAGGCTTGATCTCTCTATAGTCCAGGACTTGCAATCCTTTTTCATCCTCCAGAATGCTGGAATTACTGGTGTGTGCTGCCTGCCAGGCTTTTCAGTTTACATTTTGGTAAGGATTAAAGGATTACCAAGCAACCTCACTCCCATGCCAGTAACAGTTGCCTATTGGGGGATATGGGCCATCCTTTCTTCTTGCCTTGATTTTTATTAAGATAATAACCTAGTTTCAGTTGGAACTTTAGCACTTTTATCTGTAATCTGGCATATTAAGGCCTAGTGCAAAAGCTAATTCAAAATACTGAACTTCCAAAATTTGTTTTTCGAGACAGGGTTTCTCTGTGTAGCCCTGGCTTTCCTGGAACTCACTCTGTAGACCAGGCTAGCTTCAAACTCAGAGATCCACCTGCCTCCTGAGTGCTGGTGTGTGTCACCATGGAAACGTTCAGACTTCTAAACAATCTATTACTCTACTTTGCCCCCAGCTCTTTCGCCAGTGTTTTCGAGCCCTGGGCCTTCTTGGTTTAGCTCCTTCAGTATTTCCTCCACCTGAGTTTAAACTGAAAGTCTAATTACTCAACAAAGTAGACTGGCCACCGGCTTAGCAGGTGGAGAGGCTCACCCTGTTTCCTGGGGGAAGGGAGGTGGGGTGGTATGGGGACACAGACCAGAAAGAGTCCTTTTGTCTTGGTTTGTTATTACTGTCCATTTGGTTTGGGTTTTGTTCCCATGTAGTCTAGGCTAGCTTCAAAATCACTTTGTAGCTGAAGGTGACTGAATTTCTGAACCTCCTGCTTCTACCTCCTGAGTACTTGAATTATCAGCAGATTAAACCTAATATTTTGTGTGTTCTACCAGTGGAGCCATATCCCCAATCCCAAGAAGTGTTCTAGAACTGGAAGAGAGATTGCCTAACATGTACAAGACCTTTGCATTCAACCTCTGGCACTCAAGAAAGAAGTCCTTGTTTGCCCTGGCCTTCGAGACTGGCAAGCCAAGAGTGCCAGGGCAGGGTAGGCAGGGAACCCTAGTAACTAAGGCTGCAACAGGGCTTTGCTTGAAGTCCACAATGGCAGGATGCCCAGCAGGGCTCCAGCTTCCTGCCTTCCCCAAGACCTGGCAAGGAGCCTTGGGGTCAGGACTACATCCTTGTTCTGTGTGGCAAGAGCAATGCCCTGGGGCAGTCAGAGTGCAGGTGGCCCTGGAGGAAGGGTGCAGAGGAAGACTAAGTCACCCAGGGGAGGAACTCGGAAGCCTCACTGAATAAGTAACTGAAGACACTCAGTTCTGAGCGCTTGCTTCCCAAGCTGCTCCCCAGAGCTACAGCGAGTCAGGTTTCACTGCTGCCCCATTTACAGCAGGGAGGCCTGGGAACTGGAGGCCTTTACTCCAGGTCACTGCACGCCAGGGCTAGGACTCAAGCCTACTTCTTGCTCACAGAGCTCCCATTTGTCACCAGTGCAGTAGCGCACCCTCACATCCATCCCCGTTTTCACTTCTATGATTTCTGATAGTGATCTTTGCGAAGGTTGTCTCGGTTGTTCACCGGATAATGCCTGGCATCACAGGTCAGACCTCTGGGTTTGCCTGTGGTGCGTTATATCTTGAGTCGGTTAACTGAGGTGGGAAGATCTGCCCACTGTTAGGAGCACCATTTCCTGGGCTGGAGGCTTGGACTGTTTTAAAAAGGAGAAACTGACCTGAATACACACATTAATCACTCTCAGATTTTTGACTATGGTTTGATGTAACCAATTACTTAAGGCCCCTGTAGTTGACTTCCCCGACAAGATGGACTGGAACTTCAAATACCAAACAAGTAAACCCTTTCTTCCTTAAAGGTTGGTTTCTTTGTGGGGGCAGGAGATTAGCAACAAAAAATAATTAATGCAACTGTCAGCTACAGTCTGAAAATATCAATTGTTAACTCCAGAAATAGATTTCTGCACTTTACATCATGAGCCATTCTGAGTAGCAGTGTGATACTACACCTGGTCTGCTTCTGCTTGCCCAGGTCCTTGAAGTATTTCTTTTTTTTTTTTTTTTTTTTTTTTTGGTTTTTTGAGACAGGGTTTCTCTGTATAGCCCTGGCTGTCCTGGAACTCACCTTGTAGACGAGGCTGACCTCGAATTCAGAAATCCGCCTGCCTCTGCCTCCCAAGTGCTGGGATTAAAGGCGTGCGCCACCATGCCCGGACTCCTTGAAGTATTTCTTTGTCCAACATACCTTCATAGAATAGGCTACCCCATCAGTCAACACTGTAGGAATCTTAGTTACAGTTATCAGATGTGGTGTCACCATGATTGTGTGTAGGTTACCCTTATTTTACTTAGCCCCCAAACACAAGAAGAGAGAACTTTTCACTTTGGATATGCTGAGCAGAAGCTGTAAAGGACTTGCTCTGTGACAAGGTAAGAGCCCTGCCCTGAAGAAGAAAGGCATTGGACACTGATGGCTAAGACCAAAACCTGTAAGAACAGGTCTGTGGCATTGTGAGAAAGAACAGCTAGTTTGCTGTCATACCTCAGACCGAAAAAGTTAAAGCCAAGGGTGTGATAAGGGTTTGGTAA